>CAUYUJ010009136.1:97500-175000 GCA_963575745.1 Prorocentrum cordatum
CCACTGTCGTGGACTCCTGGGAGGTCCAGCGGATTGGAGGTGTACGCATCTGGATGAGGCCTCGCGGATTCCTAGGTGGTTGCGAATTGCACCAACTGTCGCCACTTCTGTGGTCTCCTGGGAGGTCCAGCGGAGTGGAGGTGTACGCATCTTGATAAGGCCTCGCGGATTCCCGAGTGGCTGCGAACTGCACAAACTGTCGCCACTTCCGTGAGCTCCTGGGAGATCCAGCGGAGTGGAGGTGTACGCGCATCAAGGCGAGACCTCGCGGCTCCCTGGGAGGCAGCGACCTGCGCAACTGTCGCCACTTGAGTGGGCTCCTGGGAGGTCCAGCGGAGTGAAGTTGTGCACGCATCTGGACGAGACCTCGCGGATTCCCAGGGCGCTGCTAAGTGCACCAACTGTCTGCTCTCTCGTGGGCTCCTGGGAGGTCCAGCGGAGTGGAGGTGTACGCGCATCCAGCATCGCGGCTTCCTGGGGGGCAACGAACTGCGCAACTGAAGCCACTTTCCTGGACTCCTGAGTGGAGATGAACGCGCATCCGGACGAGAGCCCGCGGTATCCTAGGTGGCTGCGAGCTGCACCAACTGTCGCCACTCTCGTGGGCTCCTGGGAGGTCCAGCGGAGTGGAGGTCTACGTGCATCCAGACGAGACCTCGCTGCTCCCTGGGGAGCTGCGAACTGCGCGCCACTTTCGTGGGCTCCTGAGGGGCCCGGCGGAGTGAAGGTGTACGCGCATCAAGGCGAGACCTCGCGGCTCCCTGGGCAGCGACCTGCGCAACGGTCGCCACTTTCGTGGGTCCTGGGAGGTCCGACGGAGTGGAGGTGTATACACACCCAGGCGAGACCTCGCGGCTCCCTAGCGGGCTTGCAACTGCACAACTGTCGCCACTGCCGTGGGCTCCTGGGAGGTACATCGGAGTAGGTCGTAACACACAAACACAAACACAAACACAGCACACACACAAACACAAACACGAACACAAACACAAACACAAACATACACACAAACACAAACACAATCACGAACGCAATCACAACCACAACCATACACAAACATTGACACAGACACAGACACAAACGAAGCCACACATACAACCACAAGCACACAAACATTAACAAACACAATTACACTAACAAACACGAACACGAACCCACACACGAAAACACACACAAACATTAACACACATACAACCACAACCACAACCACAACAACAATCATACTCACAATCACAATCACAAGCACAAACCAAACGCACACACACAAACACAAGCACAACCACAGCCACAATCACAACCATAACCACAAACACGAACACACAACACACACACAAACACAAACACACTCACACACACACATTCACACACACACACACGCATACATACACACACACACACACCCATGCGAGACCTCGCAGCTCCCTTGGAGGCGGGGGGGCTGCGAACTGCGCAACTGTCGCCACTTTCGTGGGCTCCAAGGAGGCCCAGCGCAGTGGGGGAGAACGCGCATCCAGCCACAGCTTCCCGGGGGGTGAGCGGACTGCGCAACTGTCGCCACTTTCGAGGGCCACCGAGATGCTCAGCGGAGTGGGGGGAGCACGCGCATCCAGCTGAGGACTCGCGGCTCCTGCGCCCTGCGGGTACTTCAACATGTTCGTTTGCATTGAGCGGTCCTGGGTATAGTCGCCGCATGTTTAGAAAAGGGTTGGGTATGTCGCAGGGTATTTTTGGGCCGCCGCCGAAGGAGCTACGGCTGGTTGTGCCAGCATTGTGGTGTGCGACCCTTGCCCTGCTGGACCCCACGGTGATCATAATCGTCATTTCCGGCGTGCGCCGAAAACTTGTTTCCATAGATCGTGTGAGCGTCTCGCGGCGACTTCCGTGCAGGGCAAATATTCTCTAGAACCGCTGGAGCGGCACCCTGCAGGGAACGCTTGCTCGGGGAAGATGGACAGTGGAGACTGGGGGCGCGGAGGAGGGGGGAGGGATAGAGGGCGAAGGGGAGTGGGCCGGGGGGCGGGGGTGGACGCAAGGGGGGAGGGAAGGGTCCTCGCCCGGGCGCAGCGGCGCCGTCTCGGGCCGCCTGCGCATGTCGATCAGCTCGCAGACCTGGGCCGACCATTGCACACAACACGTGCGCGACCTCACCCGCTATCGCTTCCGAGCGACAGCCCAGGCCACCCTTCCTCGCTACCGTGCTCCTCCTTGTCCTCCGCTGGAGCCCCGACCGAAGCTCGCTCCCCGCTCTCGCTCTCGCCCTCGCCGCCCTTGGCAGCAATCCCCCTCGCCCTCCGACCCATCCCGCCCCACTCACTCCGCCCCCCCCTCGCTCTTTCCTGCCGATCCGCCCCCTCTCCGAAAACCTCTCCCCCCCGATCCCAACCCGCACTCCCCTCTCCCCCCAAGCCCTGCCCCGTTCCCTCCTTCGTGGCTTGTCGCCCCCCGTCCGATAGCCTCCTCCCTTCTCCCCCGGATCTCCTTCCGCTTCCCCCTCTCCCCCCCTCCCCGTCTTCTCGTTCTCAGATCCCACAGGGCTCGGGGACCGACCCCACGGCGACATCCCGTCCGAGCAGGGCGAAGAGCAGGAGTGTTGGGATGCATCAGATGTCTTCAGTCTTCTACGGCAGCCTGGGCTTGCGCCATCAGGTTTTACGCATGCCAGCGGTATTCCCTCCGCTTCTCACCCGTACCTCCCTCGCACCCCTCACAGACGCCGTCACGCAGCGCATAGCTCAGAGCCGTCTTCTCACCAAGGAACGCAGGGCTGCGAGAGCAGCTCCGGAAAGACAGAAGCGGTTGACGGAAGTTGCTCCCTGGAATGCTGATCGAGCGTTCGGCGCAGGGATTTTCGATAGGATGCTGGAATAAGGCTTCCATCGTCGGCTGGGGAGTTGGGTAAGTTTTGGGTGGGGCTGCTGCCTGGCACAGCTGCTGCCACTGCTGCTGCCACGGCCGTGGCCGCCCCCCTCCCCCGCCTGCGGCACCGCCCGAGCTCTCTCTCTCTCTCTCTCTCTCTCAGGGGCTCACGTGATGCAGGCCGGGTGTAATTGGGCACCACGCGTGTGCCCCCCCCCCCCCCCTCTCGTTCCCGGCAGCCCGCAGCCAGGTGCACGCCCCTCCGCCCGCGAACTCTCCCAGCACCCGCCCGGCCGACCCGCGGCCCGTTTCCTGCTCTCTCGCTCAGGGTTATGTCGGGCGTGTCCCCCATACAGGGGGATTTTCGACGAAAAAAATGAAAAATAGTCAAAAAATACAACAAAAAGCTCAAACAATACTCAAAGAATAGTCTCCAGACTATTTTTGGACTATTTCTTGATTACTTTTTGGGGTAGTTATTATTTTTCGTCGAAAATCCCCCTGTAGGGGGACAGGCCCGACTTAAGCTCAGGGGCCCACGTGACACCAGCCGGGTGTCACGGTGCACCCGATGCGCACCACACGTGCACGGTTCCGAGTGCCGCCCCTCCGGAGCGCCCCGCGGCCGGGTTCTGCACGTGTCTCCGCCCGTGCGCCAGCCTCTGTCAACAGGACGTGCCCACAGCATCGGGCGCGTGCCCTTTTTCACGGGAGCTGATCCCTTGGAGACGCGACGGGCCACGAAGTGGGCCACGAAATGCTGTGGGCACCCCAGGAGATTTTGCGTGCTTTGGCATCGGCGCCTCCGCGGGAGAAACGCCCCTGGCACCCCTCGACGCCAGCCCATTCGCAGGCGATCTGGCTCGCTGGCGGCAGCAGACATGCACGGGCGGCCAGGATAACGACGGACGGGCACGAAGTTGCACGTGCAGAAGTACAGTCGGGCTGCTGAAAGATGGAACGCTAAATAAGGAACGAACCCCCTTATTGGCCCTGTAAGCGCCTCCGTGCCCCAGGAGGGCAAGAGGAACAGCACTGGAGGAACCTGAGGAGAATCGAGCCCCTTCCGAACCCAAATTGTTCTTTGTTTCAGCGTCTTGACTGCATCTGCGGGACGCTGCCCGCTTGAGCCTGCGCGCACGGCATGGCCCCAGAGCTTAGCTGCCCCCATACGCAACACGCAACACGTAGCGTATTGATACGGAGCTCAACACGCAGGCTGAAAACGTAGGTCCGACGCGATACATTCGCCCAAACGTGGCCCAATACGTGGAGCCAACACGCAACGTATTGACACGGACGTCTTGAACACGGGACGTACTGCGTATCAGAACGGGCGTATCGAGGCAGCTGAGCCCCAGAGCTGCCACCCAGAATGACCGCACGAAAGGGCACCCAGACTGATGCCCTGGACTCGTCTGCGAGCGCCCGACGCCGCCCGCAGGCGACCCCTGGAACCAGAAACCGCCTGGGACGCCCGTGCCACGAGACCGTGCCAGCAGTTTCGTGCGCCATCTCGTGCCGGAGCTCGTGCAGCAGCTCGTGCTCCAGGTCTCGCTCGTGCGCGAGTCGGGTCGTGCTCGTGGTGCGGAAGCAAGGTCGTGCTCGCGCGGCCGCGCCCTCGTGCTCGTGCGAGGCTGGCCATCGCTCGGACGTCCATTCCCTGTGTTTTTGTTCGGCTTCGTGCGTGGATGTTTCGCCAAATGATCAAGGATGCTTCTCGATGGTCCTCGCCGATGGAAAAATGCACACGTCCGAGCGATGCCAAGTGTTCGCCCGGCCGCGCTCTCGTGCTCGTGCAGGAAGGAGAGAGGACTGCCCTTTACCAGCGGATCAATGGAAAGCACCGCACGGCAAGCGGCACCCCTGGCTTTCGCCAGCGCCACCCGCGCAGTCGAAGCTCCCCCCCCTGCCCCCCTCTTCGTTTGCAAAATAATTTCGTGCACGCCCCCGTAACCTTACCAAGGGTTAGGAACCTATGACGAGTTTGGCCGAACTGGCCCTCAGATGATGCATGGTCTCTCTTCTGCAGATTCGCACAATATAGATGGACCGCGGGTGTCCGCCGCCGTCTGATTTGCGTGCCGTCAAGGGCTCGACAATAACATACCCCTCGGGTAAGAACGCTAGGCTGCAAGATGCCGTCTGTCTATGATGTGGGGCAAAAGCCGATGCAAACGTCACGCAGAGATTGTCCGTGCTGTTCGCTTCTTTGCTCCCTGCTCGTCCAGCCATGCAGTGTGATTTTCATCCGGCAGCTGTTCAGTGTTGGCTTTCGATTCTATGGGCATGCGCCATTTTGGCCTGCATCCGAGAACCACGTTGATATAATCATGCCCTCTCCCCATAACGGCAGGATGACCGCTTTGTGCCCGCCGCCGTCTCGTCCCGTGCCGGGTCGGGGTCGAAGCCCTTGTGGCAGCACGGACTGCGCAACTGCTCTCGAGCTGCACTGCGCATCTGACGTCTCTTTCACTTGCCACTCTGTGCTGTCAGCCGTGGCGCCCAGACATCAGCTGCAGCAGCACACATCTAGTGCGAACCGCGTGCCAGCCTCTGCCGACAGGCGCCCAGTTTCCTCGGCGCCGCCGCCCCGTTCGACGGGCCTCGCCTCCGCGGGTGCCAGAGGGTCCGAGCCCGACCGCCCTCGGCGGACCCGGCGCGGGGGGTGCCCGCGGAGGACCCGCGCAAAACACTGCCCCGCGCGCGTAGGTGTTTTGGCTATTGGTGCGCGTGCCGAGGCCGTGCTCGAGGAACCCGTGCTCGAGGCTCGAGGCGGATAGGCGCCCGTTGGCTGGTGGCATCAGGGGTGCTGGCGTATATACGGGGGAGGAGGAGGAGGCGGGGGAGGAGGGAGGAGGAGGAGGAGGAGGGAGGAGGAGGAGGAGGGAGGAGGAGGAGGGAGGAGGAGGAATAATCTTACGACGAGAGGGCGAGGAGGAAGACCAGGAGGACGCATTTACGACGGAGGAGGAGCAGGAGCACACGTAGCGCGGAGGCCGCGGTTAGTTGCGCACCGATCGAGGCCTTGACAGCCCGCAGAAGACTCAGGTGAAACTCCAGATCGTTACGTCGAGTAGGCATCGCCTCGAGCTCAGGCTTCAGCTTATGTTAGAAGATGAATGCGATGACAGTCACGCGATGGCAAAACTGGCGCGAGAACCCGCCCAGATAAACGGCTGGATCACCGAGGCGAAAGGGGGCGAGAGGGCAGGGAGGCAGGCGCATCCGAGGGCGAGCGGGGAGGTGAATGAGACGAGGACAACATAGATTATGGGGGTGCGAGTCCGCTCCCTCCTCGCATCTCAAGAGACGTCCGCGAGGCTCAAGCACAGGCATGCGAGCAGTCGTAATCCATGCCCCAGCAATGGTTTTGACATGCGCCCAGACCCACGAAGGCCGCGAAGAGTCGACCAGCGATCAGCTAGCTCTGGGCCCGAGGGGAGGAGGAGAGAGGGCATCGGTCTGGAGGAGTACGCCTCGACCAACGCCGAGTCGCTCAGCGCTGGGACTGGAGGCCCTGCTGCACGCCAGTCCACCACGGGCAGGAAGCCCAGCGCCGTCGACGACTCCACGTAGGGCGGCAAGGTCTGGACCCGGCGGAGGGCAAGCAGGTGAAGGAGGTCAAGGAAGAGAGAGGAGGTGGCTCGAGAGGCCGGGCGCTCTCTGGGGCCGAGGGCGGCGGGCCTGGCCCACCGCCTCCGCGAACTCGCGCTGGGCAGCCAGCGCCCGCCGCGCGGAGAGCGCGGGCGCGGGCAGCCCCCCTCCCCGCACGGAGCTCGAGACATCCTGCAAGAACTGGGCGATCGAGCGAGTTTTTCCTCTTCTTCTCGACTCAGCATGCATTGAAGACTGCAAGCTCGTCCTTTCGCCATCACTAGAGAGGCGAGCGGCACCCACAAAGGATGGGGCGTGGGACCAGCATGGCGGAGACCAGAGTCCCTGGAGATGCCGCGCCAGGGGTCCGTGCCAGAGGGCCCACTCCCCCCAAGCGACGCTCGAGCTGCTGGAAGCCTGGAAGCGTCCACGCCACAGAGCGCCAGGCCGCCGCCCGACGCACCACCGCCATCGCCGCGGGCGCCGATCCAGGGACCCAGGCAAGGAGGCCCCGGAGCTCGGGGCGTTCGAGAGAATTGGGGGGGGAGGCGAAGTCGTTTGTGAAGCGGCCACGCTTCCATGTGGAGGATGGTAGGGAAACAGGTATAAACATAACAACTCGGAGTTCCGCGCGGATTTCTCGGATCGGCGCTGGGGCCCCCCGGCGGCCCCTCCGGCGCCGCCCCTGGCGCGCTCCGCGCGCCAGGGAGGGGGGTCCAGCGCCGATCCGAGAAATCCGCGCGGACCTCCGAGTTTTTATGTTTATGCCACTTTTTGTTCCCCTAGATGGGGGGGCAGGGGAAAGGCAGGACTGCGCGACGTAGGAGGGGACGGGCGGGGCCGAGGAAAACCATAGAGTTTCCCGTGGCTGCCTCCGCGGGGGCCCTCGAGGCCGCCTGAAGCCTCTGACACGGGGAGCGAGCTTCCCAGCGGGGGACTTCCCGCTGGGCCTCCAGAGAGGCCTCGGGACCGAGAAGCAGCCCCTACAGGGCAGTAACTCATCGTTGTTTTTAATACTAGATCCCTGCATGTTTAATACATGGTCCGCACGCGGAGCATGTATAAAAAAACGGCACTGTAAGTGCTTCGTGCGCCCGCGAGTCGGGGACTCTCAGAACGAGGGCACCACCGAGCCCAGGCAGGCGCTACTGCGCAAGGAAGCCTTCGGCCCAGGAAGAGTCCGCAGCGGGGCAGTGGCGCATGCGCGAGCTTGCAGGGCCAGGCAGGCTAAAGGGCTGGCGGCGCCAAACACAGGGGCGACGGCGCCAACCTGTATCAGATCGGGAAGGACAACACCAACATCATCAGCACAAGCGCCCGCGGCCAGGTCATGCAACTCAGGAGGACGCTGAAGCTCAGGAGCGGGAGGTGGCAGCAGTGGTTTCTGCACATCAGGGCAGCAGTAATGCAAGAACGCGTCGACGCACAAGGCCCACCGCGTCCCCGAACGCGGGCAGCCCTGCGCAACTCCAGCTGACACGTGGAATAGAAACTGGCAGTCGGGTCCGACACGCGCCCAACTGCGCATGTCGCGATAAAGACTCCGTACCGCATAAACGTATCCCCTCAGGAGGCCATCGTACTCAAAGGCCTCCCCTCGGGAGGCCATCGTACTCAAAGGACCGTATCAGAGGGAGAAACCGCCTTCACGTCAAATGCAGATAAGCACGGGAGTCGCGAGCCCGCAGGTTCATGAGAGCCAGCCATGCGAACCACCGAGTCAAGCTCCACTATGTGACGTGATCTGTCAGCCCTTCAGAAAGCCACGCTGGATCGGATGGCACCTCACCTCCGCAACCGACCGCAAGGACCGGTCGATCATGCTGGCACTGGCCTTGGAAGATGTGTTCTGCAAGGCCAGAGGACGGAGCGCATCGGGAGCACGAGCCAAGTCCACCAACTCCTCAGGCTGCTCGTCCATCGGAAGAAAGCACGACACGTGTTGGTTGAATTCAACTGGTGCGCCAAGGTCACTGACCATATCTAGCAAAACCGAGTACAGTGTCTCAAGTGCGTCCTCATGTGCAAGCCACGCGCGATAAGGTAGTCGGTCAAGGCCAGGGGCATTGTTGCGGCCATAGCGAAAACAGCGAATCATCATCTCGCGGAGGAGGAGCAGGAGGAGGAGGAGGAGGAGGAAGAGGAGGAAGAGAAGGAGGAGTAGAAGGACGAGGCTGAGGAGGACGATGGCCTGAGTACCCCCCCCATGCAGAAACACTGCTGCAGTACCACCCTCCCGTCCCAGGCCCCCTCTGCACGAGCCCCCACAGCGCAATCGTTCTCACTGGGCGAAGCGCCCCCCCCCCCCCCCCCTTGAGAGACGAGCGCCCCCTGGGACCACAGTGTCGGCGGGAGCTCCGTTTTTAGAAAGGACCGCTCGCATCCCAGGAGCTACAGTCGGGGCACTGAAGAAGGAATCCTTTTCGTTGGGGAGGGGCTAGGTGTTCCTTGACTGTTTAGCAGTTTCCTGAGGCTCTCCACGGGAAGTCGAAGTTTTACTCATGGGGAAAAGTGGCCTCGATCCTTATTTAGGGTTCCTTGGGTCAGCGCCCCGACTGTATACGGGATGTGAGAAAATGGGGCCATGCACGTCCAAGGACATCCCAAACGAAAACCCAACCCAAAAGCGGGGCCGCCCCTGCGTTCGTGTGGCTGATGCGCTGTTACAAATCAGACGAAATCTAAGACGATACAACGACTTTGACAGGGTGCCGCCATTTATCCGTGTAACTGTTGCACACGTTGATCCACCTTGTTGAACAAGTCTCAAGCAGGCCCCAATTTGAACATGAATCGCCCCCAATTCGTGTAGCTGTTCGGAACCTTGAAGACGGCTGCGCGCGGCGCCAAGGCGAATGCTCCATGTTGAAACCCGTTCGCCCTCCAGATGTAGCCTTTGGATGCTTTGAGATGATGAAGGGGCCCCAGGACACACAAATGAATACACACCAATAAAAAGATTCCCCATAGTTTCCTATATTTTTCTGGGTTTTTGTCTTCCCCCCCACTTCCCATATTTCCAATATTTTTCCTGAGGATCGACGATTAATTGTGTATGTGTGTTTTTTCCCCTCCTGGAATGAATGTGCTTGGAGCCAGGGCGAGGGCCCCATCCCGCCAGCCCTCTGGGCGTGAGTCGTATAACAGGCTCGGAACCTTTTTGACCCTGGGTGGCTCCAAGGGCTCCAGGCGCAAAGGGGTCCTGGTGGTTTTTGTGCGTGTTATTTTTAGGGAGAAACCCGATGCGATTCTCTCCCTGCGACTCCCTTTCTCTCTCTCTCTCTCTCGAAGAGGGCTCGGCAGTCAACGTACTTTTCCCGAAGCCCAAGATGGCCTCTAGAATTGCCCTGGCTATCCCAAGATGGCTCAAGGTATCCTCCAACATGCCTCCAAGAGCCCTCGAGGTCGCCACAGGATGGCCCCAAGTCCCTCCGAGCCTCCCAAATTCTAGGATGCCAGCATCCTTCAACACTGCTGCTGTTCGATGCCTTTTTCCCTCTGGCCCTCTCGCTCCTGAGGCGCTCGTGAGGCCCCACGATGGCCCAAGACGACCCCAAGAGGGGCCCAAGACGGCCCCAAGAGAGACCCATACCGCCCCAAGAGCGGCCCAGGAGGGCCCCAAGAGGCGATTTCCAGGCCCCGACTGGGGGACCCTCTTCGGTACCCCTCCCCTCTTCTTTGATCGACAGCCTCCAAGATGGCTCCAAGACTGTCTCCAAGGAGTCTCAGGAGAGCCCCAAGAGGGCCCCACCAAGACAGCCTCAAGAAGCCCTAAACGCTTCCAACATGTCTCCAGGAGGGCTCCAACATGGCTCCTAGAGGCATTCACGCCAAAGCGAGAACCCCATTTTGAAAATGATGCCCCCTCCAATCGGGTAACTGTTGCGAAATTCAAGCGTCGACGTTATAAACGGTGAGGATGTCTCAGGCGAAACGCCCAGCCCGCCCTAACGACACGTCGTTGTGGGTAGCACGACAGGGAGGTGTTACTTACCAGGAAATTGGATGGATGCAGGATGCGCCGTCGAAAGAGGAAGAGGTGAACGAGAAGGAGGACGATAAGGAGGATGAGGAGTAGGATGAGGAGGGGTAGCAAGAGGAAGAGAACAAATGAGGATGATGATAAGGAAGAGGAGACGTAGAAAGACGAGACTCATATGAGGAGGACAGTGAGGCGGAGGAAGCTCGCCGAAGACCGGCTCCAACGCTTTCTCGACCGCCCGGAGCTTCTCCGAGACGTCGTTGGTGTGCCGCTGGCACTCCATGAAGGCGTCGATCTCGGTCGACTTGTCCTTCGGGGCCCCGCAAAGACGTGCACTAAGAGATCGTGCTCTGAGAGAATCTTGGGGCACACTCTTCGTCGATCCGTACGGGTCTCAAATCGGCCATCGCTCGGACGTCCATTCCCTGTGTTTTTTTCGGTTTCGTGCGCGGTTTTTTCGCCAAATGATCAAGGATGCTCCTCGATGGTCCTCGCCGAAGGAAAAATGCACACGTCCGAGTGATGCCAAGCAAAGTGCTCGAGAAGTTCTGTGGGTCCCTTGGGCCGTCGAGGGGTGCAGATTTCCGTGGCAGACCTGCTGGCAGGCAGACTTCCTGCTTGGTGTAGCTACTGCACAGCAGGTTCACGTCGTGATGACGTCGGCATCCTTTTTGTTTTTCCCTCCAAACACGACGCCACCCAGCCCCTTCCACCACTACAGTCAATCAGCGCCCAACTGCTGGAAGCCGTTGCCCCTGGCTCCACCAGAGAAGTACAGGCAACTATCAAGTGCCCAAGCATGTCCGCCGGGAGGCAAGGAAGTGCACAATGGCCAGGCCGTCATAGGCGAGCCAACGTCGGCGTTGGCTTCTGGCGCGGCGCGGAACGATCGCGGCTCTCCGACAGCGCCCCACCGCTCGGTGTCGGCCAACTTCGGGCCACCGGCGGCTTTCGACCTTGAACGCCCACGCCAAGGTCGCCACGTCACCATGACACGGACCTTCCGTATAGCCTGCGCAAGCACGCGGCACGAAAACCGCACGATCAATCTCTGTCGTCTTCGCCTTCGGAGCCACGCAGAGATGTACAGTCTGCGCAGACAAGCGGCACGGAGCTCGCACGATCAGCACATGTTGTCTTCTCTTCGGAGCCCCGCAGAAACGCAGAGTCTGCGCAGGCAAGTGGCGCAGAACTCGCACGATCGATCTCTGTCGTCTTCTTCGAAGCCTCAGAGAGACGCACAATCTGTGTAGGCGAGCGGCACAAACATCGCGCGACCGATCGTGTGCCTCTGGTTTTCCATGACGCCTTCGCTCTCTGTCGTCTTCTCCTTCGACGCCCCGCTGAGGCGTACAGCCTGGGCACACGTGCGGCATGAGGATCGCACGACCGATCTCTGTCGCCTCCCTCGAAGCCCCGCAGCATCGTGACTTCTACGCAGGCACGCGGCACGAAACTCGCAAGATGAGAGAAAGATGCGGAGGAGGAGGGATGAGGGATCAGGGATGAGGGATGAGGGATGGAGGAGGGAGGAGGGAGGAGGGAGGAGGGAGGAGGGAGGAGGGAGGAGGGGGAGGAGGAGGAGGAGGAGGAGGAGGAGGAGGAGGAGGAGGAAGAGGAGGGGTGCGGGCAACCTCCTGGCGCAAACCCGGGAGCGCAGGGGGTTTTCAAGGGAGGAGGGGGCTCCTCCACTCGGGGAATGCCCCCAGAAGGAGGGGAGGACGGGAAGGCCCAGGAGCTGGCAGGACCCAGGGGGAGGCCCAGGAGGGATCAAGGAGGAGGAGGAGGAGGAGGGGGAGGAGAAGAACGCGGATGAGGTTCGAGCCTCTGGTGAGGAAATGTCTCCATCAAGAACTGACGGCGCCGCCGGGGCCGCCCGCGACGAATGCGGAACTAGTTTCGACCAGAGCTGACACTAGATCATCGACCTCGGCGCCTTTGTGGTTGCAGACTGGTGGTTCTTGATATTGTGCGTCCAAGAGGAAAACAACATTCATTGTAACTGCTGCAAATCCCGAGGTCAAATCGAAAAACAACCATCCGCCTGCACAAAATATGCTGGCAAGGCGCGCCCCCTCCGGGACACTCAAATGGCCCGACCGAGCTGAAGTCAAGTTGGCGGCCAATTCGTATTTCCTAGTTGGCAGGAACATAATATGAAGGCCCAACGAAAATGCCAATCTCGAGCAGCGAAATTTCAGCCGTGTGATCGTTGCCAAACAATAGGTTGAGATGTTTTCGAACAAGCCCAGCATTGCGCCCGTGTTACTCTTAGCTCCAGGTGCTGCTTTCTCAAGGAAAATCCACGTGACTCTCAAGTTCAGTTGCTTCGTGCTAGACGCCCGCAAAAACCCGTCCACTTTGGTTACCCCTGGGACACGCGTAGAGCGTTTCACCTTTGTTACAATCGACTGCTTTATAGTAGGGACTCTAATGGCTCTATGGACCCACTGTCTCTACATAAACTGGCTCCGAATCGACATCTGTATGACCGCAAATACGAGTGTAGACCACATGTTCGAGTTTTGTCGTTACGTTAAACGAAGAAGATGCCATCCTTCACGGTTTCCTCCACCAACAGTGCCGGCACATGTTCCTGCAGCGGTGCATTGCTGCTCTAGGGCACGAAGCCAAACCGGAAAATCAACCGGCACGCAGCAAAGCAGTCTGCAGTACGGAACCACTGCTTCTACTAACACTGCTGCTCGCGCGCCTGTCTCGGCGCCTTCGCGATTGTAAACCTGTACTAGTGGCGATTCTAAATCAATTACGTATGTTCCAGCTCTGCGGCTGCTCTGTCTAAGTCTCGGCATCGAGCCGAAGAAACAACCGATACGCAGCAGAGCAGCTGGTAGTCTAGAGCTAGTTCTCTACTGAAGCTGACCTTAGTGCACCGATCTCGGCGCCTTGTGACTAAAACCCTGTGCTCCTTGCTGTTCTAGACAAACTACGTGTGCGCAAGAAGTCCGTCGCTGTTCTATCTCGAGATCGAACCAACAAAAACAACAGACACGAAACACAACCGCTTTCAGTACGGAGATACCTTTCGACTAGAGCTGATTCTATTGCACCAATCTTGGCGCCCGTGTGGTTGTCGAATTCCACGTCCTGCCATACCGTATCCAAAGTAAGTATAAGCTCAACAGCACAATTCAAACAACTATCCAACACACACGCACACACACACACCAGGGCAGGTTGCAGTACCGAGCTAGTTTTTCGACTAGAACTGACACTTGATCACCGATCTCGATGCCCTTGTGGTTGCAGACTGGTGTTTCTTGCTATGCTGCGTCCAAAGAAAAACCCAGAGCACCGTAGCTGCCCTAAATCCCGGAATCGAGCGAAACAAACTCCCGCTTGCACAAACTACGCTCCCCAAAGGCGCTTCTGCCAGGACAGCTTCCACCCTTCAAGCCGAGCGGGCAGCTCCCGGAGGCCGACATCCAGGCCAACCGCCCGGACTGGAAAAAGCAGATCCTCGGAGATCTGGGGAGGGAGGGTAGGAGGGAGGGCGGGAGGGAGGGAGGGAGGGAGGGCGGGCGGGAGGAGAGAGGAGGGAGGGAGGGAGGGGCGTGAGGGGGGCGGCCGTCCCAGCAGGCAGAATGGCTTGTCGAAGGCCCTCCTGCCCTCTAAGAGGCCTTCTTGCGGTCGGGAGCTTTGGTCTGGAGTGCCGCGCTGGCGGTTCTGGAGGAGGAGGCGGAGGAGGAGGCGGAGGAGGAGGAGGAGGTGGAGGGAGGGAGGGAGGGAGGGAGGGGAGGCAGGAAGGGAGGGATGGAGGGAAGACTGAGGAGGGGGTGTCCTTGTCAAGCTCCTCCAGCTCAGCCGCGAGGCGCTCCCGCTCCTCGCGCTCGGCCGCCAGGCGCGACGCGAGGGGGCCCACGCCGTTGGCGCCCTCCTCCTCCTGATCCTCGGTGATTCGGTCCATGCCCTCCAGCACCTGGGGAGAAGCCCTCCCCTAAGATTGTGGATGCCACGACAATGGACACGCTAATAATCCGACCATTGAACGAACCATGTATTGAAAACGTGTAAGACATGTTCTAAGCATGTTTCAAACATGTTTGTACATATTCAAAACATGTTTGAAGTATTTTTTAGATATCTGGCAATTATTAGGCAGTCTACTTCCTTTCCATTAAGCGGCTTCCACAACCCTAAGACGAGGCCAACATGAGGATCAATTTGGACGAGTATCGATCGGAAATCTCCGAGAGCCGGCGGTTCCGGAGGATGCCTCGGGCGCCGCGGCCTTCTCAGAGTGCTCCGGAACGCTCCGGGAGCGTTCGGGAACGCTCCAGAACGGATCTATTCTTGTCCCAGCCCTGGCCACCGCTCGGACGTCCATTCCCTGTGCTTTTGTCGGTTTCGTGCGTGTTTTTTTCGCCAAATGATCAAGGGTGCTCCTCGATGGTCCTCGCCGAAGGAAAAATACACCCGTCCGAGCGATGCCAAGAGCCCCGCCCGATCTCCTCCGTCCTTCCAGAGCACTGGCGATGCGTCTCTTCGATCCTGGCGCCTTTCCCCTCTCTGTCGGCCTCCGGGGGCCGCTTTCCGGGGCTCCGGGGCCCTAAGAATTGACCCGGGGACGGAAAACGGGGAAGGGGTCAGGACCTGTGGAGCGGCGCACGGAAGAATTCGCCGTCCCCTCTCGGGTATCCTATCCAGGCGTGTGAAATCATTCTCCCCAATATTATCCCTTCCCACCGGGCCCCTGTCGGCCCAAGAGCGCCCGAAGACGGCCCAAGTCGCCCCAACAGGAGGCCTGCGGAGGCGATAACGCAACGTACCCAACGAATCAAATCAACGGACAGCTCGCCCCTTGGCCCCCCGCCAGCCCCACGCCAAGGGGCGAGCATATATACGGGCGCAGCGCCCCACTCGATGCGTAGCCGTCGGCTGGGCCAACCAAGCGAATGACGCATCGCGTGGCGGCTGGATGCCCGCGCCGAGCACAGTCCTTTTCGATTCCTCCCTCCTCCACCTCCTCCTTCTCCTCCTCCCCGCGGGCTTAAAACTGCCACCGAAATATCCTCACCCGCTGGCTTAAAACTGCCACCGAAATATCCTCACCCGCGGAAATAAAACTGCCACCGAAATATCCTCATCCGCTGGCTTAAAAATGCCACCGAAATATCCCCACCCGCGGAAATAAAACTGCCACCGAAATATCCCCACCCGCGGAAATAAACTGCCACCGAAATATCCTCACGCGCTGGTATAAAACTGCCACCGAAATATCCTCACCCGCTGGCTTAAAACTGCCACCGAAATATCCTCACCCGCGGAAATATAACTGCCACCGAAATATCCTCACCCGCGGGCTTAAAACTGCCACCGAAATATCATCACCCGCTGGCCTAAAACTGCCACCGAAATATCCTCACCCGCTGGCTTGAAACAGCCAACGAACTATCCTCACCCGCTGGCTTAAAACTGCCACCGAAATATCCTCACCCGCGGAAATAAAACTGCCACCGAAATATCCTCACTCACCCGCTGGCTTAAAACTGCCACCGAAATATCATCACCCAGTGGCTTGGAACTGCCACCGAAATATCCTCACCCGCTGGCTTAAAACTGCCACCGAAATATCCTCACCCGCGGAAATAAAACTGCCGCCGAAATATCATCACCCGCTGGTTTAATACTGCCACCGAAATATCCTCACCCGCTGGCTTACAACTGCCACCTAAATATCATCACCCGCTGGCTTAAAACTGCCACTGAAATATCCTCACCCGCTGGCTTAAAACTGCCAACGAACTATCCTCACCCGCTGGCTTAAAACTGCCACCGAAATATCATCACCCGCGGAAATAAAACTGCCACCGAAATATCCTCACTCACCCGCTGGCTTGGAACTGCCACCGAAATATCATCACCCGCTGGCTTGGAACTGCCAACGGAAGATCCTCTCCCGCGGAAATAAAACTGCCACCGAAAAAGCCTCACCCGTGGAAATAAAACTGCCACCGAAATATCCTCACCCGCGGAAATAAAACTGCCATCGAAATATCCTCACTCACCCGCTGGCCTAAAACTGCCACCGAAATACCCCCACCCGCTGGCTTAAAACTGCCACCGAAATATCCTCACCCGCTGGCTTACTGCCACCGAAATATCCTCACTAACGGAAATAAAACTGCCATCTAACGGCCAAGTGGTTCAGTTCAGTCTGTCTGTCTACCTCGCGAGAATCAAATTACGGGCTGCGCCCGTAAATTATTGTATGTTCCTGCGTCCTGTAATGTTTACATCAATACATATCCCCCCGACCATTCTTGGATCCGCGCCACTTGCGTAGACCAAGATGGCCTTCCTCTTCCGGGGCCTGAAACGTACAACAACTTTTGGAACATCGAAAGCATAGAGGGCCTCAAGACGGCCCCAGATGGCCTCCAGACGGCCCAAGGAGGCTCAAGAGGCCCCCAAGACGGCCCCGAGAGGATCCCCAACAGAACCTGCAGAGCAAGACACATTGATTTCCTACCACCCACCACTGAGCCATGCATCTGGCAGGACTTGTGGGCGGAAGAATGCACGAATGGCAACTCCTCGGATAAATCATAACACATGCGAGAATGCGGCACGCCAATAAAAAAGGTAAATGTGTGGCGGGGCCTCGGCTGAGAATCGGGGTTGCGACAACTCGGCCGCATTTCCCAAGGACGCGCCGTTACGACAGGGTCTGCTCGTAGAAAACACGGTTGCGCCACTTCGGCTGCATTTCCACAAGGCGGGGCGGTTACGACAGAATGCGCCTATTCTGCTGAAAGCGAGGCAGGCAAATAAGCACAACAATGTCTGAGAGGCGCGAAAAGAGGACGAGGCACGGCGAGAGGGAGGAAGGGGAACAGGGGCAGGAGGAGGAGAGAGGGGGGGGATACTGCTCAAGGCTACAACATCTCATACACAGAGGTGGCCCATCGCTGCCGCGGTCGCCCGCGCTCCCTCCGGGAAACCCATTGTCTGGCTTTCCCATGCTAGTTTTTTGCGTTCTCGCCTTCTCGGGTTTCGGACACCCCATGGCAGCCTCAGAGGCCCTGAGGCGTCCAAGATGGCCGCAAGGCAGCCCTGAAGCCCCCAAGAGGCCCGCATGACGGCCCAAGAAGGCCCCAAGGTGGCCCAGGAGGCCGCAACACGGGCCAAGCGGGCCCGAAGAGAGGCCTACCCAAACGGCCTACGAAGGCGCCAGACGGCCCAAGAGCGCCCGAAGACTGCCCAAGATGCTCCCAAGACGCCTCAAGAGGCCTCCAACAAGCCCGCCGCAGCCCCAAGGTGTCCCCAAGAGGCCCCCCAGGTTACAGGGGCCTCTAAAAGGCTCCCAGGAGAGCCCAAGCGCACATGCTCTGCACACTCTGGACGTGCACCCCGCGTCTGGAAGGCACGCGTTGCCAGAGGCAGGTCGCAGAGGCCCTGACGCAAACCATTGTGTGTCCAATCATACATCAGCGTGCACTTCGCACTCGGCTGTATCATCATATATCTTGTGACGCTATATAGCCGCGGGAGCAATTATCCCCCCCCCCCGCGTTATTGGTAGCACTCATTGTAATATACTAGTCCGCGGGGGGAGACCCGCCAAGCGACATAAGGCGAATTAATCAATATAATAATTCCGCGGGGGGGGGGGGGGCGGTGCGAGTAAGAGGAGTAAGACAGCCCAAGAGAGGCCTCAGGACAGTCTCTTCGGAGGCAAGGGAACCCTCTTGGGCTCTCATGAAGATCCGATTGGGGTCTTGTTGGGATCCTGTTCGGATCTGGAGGGAGGTCGATAATTGCTTCCCAAGGATCGCCCCCCTCCCCCCCCACTGGAGCCACGCCCCACCCAGGGTGCCAAGTGTGCCAGACCCTTCTAGGGTTCAAAAGCTTCCGCATACCAAAAGGACACTAATGAGTTTAGCTGCTTTTGGCTTCTCGAGGGCCGAGGAGGGTGTCGAGACGGCTCTGGAGGGTTTAGTATGGGCCACGAGAAGCCGCCAAGTCGGCCCAAGAGGCCCTCAAGACGGCCCAAGGGGGCTCCAAGAGGACCCCCCAAAAGGCCCCCAGAAGCAAACCATGTTGTTTCTGTTTAGATTGCTGGTCAGATTTTAGCGTTCTCGCCTTCTCGGGATTCCGACGCTCCACGGCGGTCCGGGATGCCTCCAAGACGGCCCCAGGACAGCCCAAGAAGTTCCCAAGAGGGCCAAGGACGGCCCAAGAGGCCCCCAAGGAGGTCGAAGAGGCCCCCAAGACACCACAAGACGGCCCTTTGAGGTCCCAGCGGGGCACTACGACGGTCCAGAAAGCGCCCAAGCGTACATGTGATGGTCGGCAGCCCACGCTTGGATGCTTCCGAAGGCTCCAGACGGCCCAAGAGCGCCCGAAGACAGCCCAGCAGGTCGCCAAGCAGCCTCAAGATGTCCCCAAGAGATTCAACAAGACTCCCTGGGGAGCCCAAACGCACAGTTACACTCGACACATTCTGGACGTGCACCCCGCGAAGCGAGATGAATCCACATCTGGAAGGTGACGTGGTGAAAGGCAGAATTTTCCGCGACAGTCTGAATACAACATACCCTGTGTGTCTACGCATACGTAGACTTTCTCATCACATTATGTTGTGCTGTTTTGTATTATTTGGTGATTCGCCCTAACTCCCCACAGGAGTCAGGCCTGATCCGTAGACCAAAGGTGGCGGACACATTCTGGGCCTCCCGAACATTCAACCCGAGCAATAATCAATGACATTGGCTGCTTGGGTTTCTCGAAAGTCGAAGAGAGCCTCGACACGGCTCTGGAGGGTATCAGATAATGACCCAAAACGCCTCCGAAGACGGCCCAGGATGCCCACCAGAACCCCGGCACGCCCCCAGCAGGCCCAAGAGGCCCCCAGGAAGCCACCAGCGGCATCCAAAAGGCTTCCAGGAGGGCCCAAACGCACACACTCTGCGCACTCTGGACGTACACCCCGCGGAGCGAGAGGAATCACATCGTCGGCTGTCTGGGGCCCTCTCCTGCGTACACCCCCTCCCGTGGGGCAACTGCCCCTCTCCGATCCGTCGCCCTCCCGTGCCCCCAGGCCCCCCCGCGCGGAGTCAACCAGCCTGAGATGCTGTCTGGGCCACCTCGCAGCGCCCCTCTGGATACTGCATTGCGTCCCAGACTGGTTGTTCAGTGGACCCTGTGTGCTTTCGGTGGACCTGCCGCGGAGCACTCCAGAGCGCGGTCACGAGTTCCCGCTCCTGGGCAGTGCAAATACGCCTGAGGGCGCTACACGGGCCTGGTCGTCCCCAGCCAGCACGCCGACCTGCTGCACCTCTTCCGGGACAACCTCGTCCCTTGGGGAAACAAAAAGGTACCGTTGCCACTGCTCCCTGGACCGCTCCCGGGGTGCGTCCTGACAGGAACTTCGAGGCGAATCCAGCGGTGATGACGAGGGCCTCCCAAGAGGCCCAAAAAGGGGAAAACAAGGGAAAGGCAACAGTACCTTTCCTTTGATTCCCCGCCTGCGGCTCGGTCGCGCTTGGGCCGCAGGCTGTTGACGGAAACCTCCATGGTCTGACGTTGCCCCTCCGCGTGCTCCTCCCCTCTGCGGCCGCTACGTCCTGCGTTTTCCTGCGTCTTGCTGGGCTCGATTAGTGCTGCTCCGCGCCTCTGGGCTGCTCGACTGGCCCGTGCGCTCGCCGGGCCTGCGTGCAACAAGCTGTGTTGCTGTGTGGGCTGGCAGGTGATTTCTCCACGCAGTGAATATCTCAGTCTCACATCGCGTCTTCCCTGCTGGTACCGCTGGCGCTGCTAGAACGGACGGAACATCTCTCGGGCCATCCGGGCCAATTCAACGTAATTGCATGTCTTCGTTGCTGCATCGGTCCACGCCAGCACCGAATTTCTATGGTCAGCTGCACGCAGGGCGCCCTCGCTAGCATATAGCAAGCGAGCCGCGGCTTACGGGGAAGCGCACAAAGTACTGCTCAAGTGGTGCGCCCGAAATTGCCACGAACGCATTCTCCAGCCTTGGCCCAGACACCTACCACACTCCAGCGCCCGTCACCCATCCCGACAGACCCCAGAATTCCTGTTCCTGCAGGGTTCCTCGGTCTTGCTCGCGAAACAGCGCCCTTGCGCACGAGACGGCAATGACTGCTGGGACAGCTCACGCTGTACGCCCTCGAATAACGCAGTGGCCTCGCAACTCCCGATGCGAACGGATGACCGTGCCCTTCCTGCGTGGGCGTTGGTTGAATGGACTGGGGACTATACTCAGAGAGTTTGTTTTGTTGCTTTCTCTCTCTCTCTCTCTCTATGTATACACGTATCTAAAGCACTGGCGGAAAAAGCGGTTGCGTTGGAGAGGCGTTGTCTTCCTCACTTACAGCCACTGCGAATTATTTTGCAACATCCCCGCCCAACCAGCGGACGCAAACACCCTGAGAATGTCACCTGTCGGCGGCTAGTGGCTTCTGACCTGAGGACTATACCTAGGGAGTGTTGACCTGCACGTGCTGGGAACGCTGAAGTCGGCGCCGAGAAAGAGAACGCGCCGATGACGGCCAAATGCGGGGCCCCAGAGGCGCTCCGAACCCTCGTGGTCCCCGCTCTCGCCTCTGCGGGCAGAGCCGTCGTCGCGCATCGTTGCCGGCGCGCGTATGCAACCGCAAGTGGAACGCATTTTTTCCGGCGAACACCAACTATGCCCAGCTGATTAATCAAACGCAGCAGTGCCAACCCATGCCGCCAGCATGCGGCCGCCTGTAATGAAGCACGGGGTTGGTACATTTCTTATGGTAATGCTCCTGGCAATGCGCACGGGATCACTCGAAGTGCCGAACAGTCCGTACACGCGGCCCTGCGCTGGATACACTCTTTACGCTTACGATGCGAAGGAACTGCGCCGAGTCAGCCCTGAACCCTGACGCCCACAACGGCTTTGAAGACCACTGCCGTACCGCATGCTGATGCTGTCTCAGGTCGCTGTTCAGACGGCAACTCGCCTGGATCATAGCATGGGGGCTACCTGCATCAGGATCATTGGGCGGGTCAGCTTCGCCAACAACATCGGCGCATGGGCAGTGTGTTTGTGTGTGTGTGTGTGTGTGTGTGTGAGAGAACGCAACGACTCTGCAACCCTTGAAAAAATCATCAGCCCAAAGCGTTTCTAAGCCCTCCGCCTTGATTCGAAACATCCATTCGCACAGTCGCGTGCGGAAGCGGCTAGGGAGGGAAAGACTTCGCAATCGCTGCGCGCAAGCTTGGACACATATCCCCCCGCACGGCTCATGCACAAGTGGAGCGCGCGCAGCAAGCGCGGACGCGGTGGTATAAGCGACGGCGAGAGAAGGTGGGACAACACAAGACAGACAGCTCAGTTGAGCAAGGACCGATCGTCCCAGCATTCCTATAGTCCTACCACGAAATGTTCAATTAACCCAACAATTTTCGAATAACAAAAACCATGTTCTTAGAACATAAACCGGGTGCGTTAAAACAAGACAAACTCAGCCATGTTCTAAGAGCATTTCGCGAACTCACAAAAAGGTGATTGGAAAATTGTTTGCTGGGGCTACAGGCGAGCCAGGACGCTTCGCCACTCCTTGACGCATGGAGGTGCTGGGAGCGCCCCTTAGCACACCTCCGGCCGTGCGCCCGACCGCGGAAGTCACTGCATCGTCGTCGGGCGTCGGTCCAGCGTGTGCGCCGGCCGCCTCGCGTTCTCGCAGCCGTTGGCGTATCCGGGCCGCTTCGCGCTCTCCTGCCTCCTGCGCGGCCGAGGAGGGACATCGGAGAGGGAGGGAGGGAGGGAGGAACTGGAGACTGGAAGTGATGGCTTTTTCAGACAAGCATGGCAACCACCTGTGCTGCTGACGGTTGGCAAGCATCCGAGGCGCGTCTTGGAACAGACAACACTGGCCTCGGATGTTCCCTCCCCAAGGACTGGCACCGCGAGATTTCTGAGCATTCGCCTCGAAGGGTGGGTTACCCAGGAGCCCTGTGGGCACTACGCGTATCCCTCGCTGTCGTCGCCAAACGACCTCAATCCATCCATTGATCTCCTTAGTCGCGCTACGCTCCATGGAGCTCTGAGGGCGAATTACTATCTGAACACGGGCGCTGCCGCCACATGAGGATCTAGTAACTTCGTCGTGACTAGGCTAGCTGCCGAACGCTTTCTCGAAAGCCGAGCCTTTCGTTAATGTGCTGAGAGGTTCTCCTCTGCTGGGCAACAGGGTCCCTCGAGCCACGGGACCGTGCTTCGCGAAAAGGGACAAGCGCAACCAGTCAGTAAGGTGCTTTCCGATATTTTCCTTCCTCCCCCTCCGCCTCGCACATTGGCGCGCGTGTCCTGGCAAGAAGGAGGGGCGGGGCGCAGCTTCCTTTTCCTTGGGCCAGCCTGCCGAGGCGGCGTGGCCGCCGAGAGCTGATGGTCCAGTCTGATCCTGCAGAGCCATCGCTATCATTCACCGCAGGCCTGGGATCGCTACTTGCTGTGCTGCGACGGGGGTCTATAACTTTGCAGAGGCAGAGTAGAACAAGTGTCCAGCATCGCTGCCCCATGACATCCAGAGCGAGTCACGTACCGTCGGGGCGTTGACCTAAGGAACCCTAAATAAGGAACGAGGCCCCTGTTTTCCACAAGTTGAACTTCGATTTCCCTTCGAAAACCTAAAGAAAACGTGGGGCAAGCTGTGAAGCACTTAAGGAACGCGGAGCCCCTCCCCAACGAAAAGGGTTCCTTCTTCAGGGCCCCGACTGTATTGGATCGAAGTCATTCGTGGCATGAGCGCTTCTCTTCCCAGAGAGGGGCCAGCCTCTCTGCGCCATAACCCTGGCGCGGTGACGGCCGCCTCCTCCTCCTCCTCCTCCTCCTCCTCCTCCTCCTCCTCCTCCTCCTCCCCCCTCCCTCCCCTCACACGATTCGTGGCCTCATGCGCAGAGGCCTCCCAGATGGGGAACAAGTCGATGGAGTCGGAGGACCGCGCCGCATCGCCGATGCATCGGCGACGTCGGCGATGCACCGGCGCCGTGGACGCTGAGAAAATCGGGCTCCACATCGAGCCGCATCGGCGATGCATCGGCGATGTGGCGCGATCCTCCGGCCACATTTACTCGGACCCCAGCTGGGAGGCCTAGACGTTCGCCCCGCACGCCATTCGACCGTCCACAGTCGGGGGAGCTGCGTTCCCAGCTGTGTTGCCCCCTCCCCCCTGGCGGAGCCTACCGTATCGACCATCTCTCTTCCAAGAGGTGCCGCATCGAGTGGCCCCTCCCATGGGCTAAGGATCACACGCGCCCCAATTGTGGCTGGCCGCTCCTCGACGCCAGCTGGCCGACTCCGAAACATCCAAACATGTGGACGTCGCACTTACACGTCATTCATTTCTAATCGTGCTCATTTCCAATTGTGCTTGTTTCTAATTGTTCCTGGCCCCCTAGTGGCCAGGAAGAGGCCCAGGATAGAACAATTAGAAATGAAAGGATCCTGGCCCCCCCAAAAAATCAAGGAACTTTCGAAAACTTAGAAATGAACAATGTGTATGTTTCCGCCGACTTCCGCCTGCTTGCGCTGCGTACCCGCGGAAGTGTTCTTGCGCCGCGTACCTGCGGACGTCTTACCTCCGCACGGCCTCTCGCCGAGGGCGACATGCGCTGCAGGCGAAACGCCTCCCTGGAGCGACCCGGCTGGGCCACGGCCAGACCGGCGCAGCCATCCGGCAAAGTCGGGGACGCGCAAATCTCGGCGGCGAGCGAGGGGGGGAAGTGAGAAGGAGAAGGCCCTCTCAGAGATTTCGGAAGTCCCCTGGCCTCCTGAGAAATTTTCCGAATCTTCCCCGAAAACAGAAACAACTTCTCAGAAGGTGCGAGGGCTTCTGAGGAGTCCAGCCGCCTTCTGAGAAGGCCTTCTCCTTCTCATTTCCCCCCCTCGCTTGCCGCCGACAATCTGGGTTAGCGCTAACACGGGCCCGTCATGGCCACGTCCCGAGGCTGGCCCACCCACCACGCAGCTCCCAAATAGAGGTCCGCGGAGGGAGGGGAGGGGGGGCCGTCGGCGCCATGCGGCTTCTGAGCCCAGGTCGGCCAGAGGGGATCGGCGAACCCCTGTCTGCGCTGATCCCACGTGGCGTGCCCCCCGACGACGCCCCCCCGCTGGGCACCGGCCGCAGCTTCGTCAGCCGCGGGGTCGGGAAGGTGCGGCAGCGCCGGGCCGCTGCGCGGCAGCACGCGCTCTCGTACCGGCGCGTCTCGAGGTGGGCGAACTCCGCGTCGGCCGCGCGCCGCGCCGCCGCCTTCGGGGGAACTGTTCGGGGACCTGCTGCCCCGAGGGCCTCTTCTTCCGCGCTCTGTGCTAGACCCCGAAGCCGGTCGACGATCGAAGGCGGGCAAGTGTAGAAAGGTGTACCTTCAGGCCTGGAGGCAACAGAACGCAGGGGGTCGGAGGCAAAGTGATCACCCGCCCCCCCCACATGATCCCCGAGAGCCTCCGTTCCTCTTCCTCCCTCCTCCTCCTCGGCCCGCCACCCCTCTGCCCTCCTCCCAGTCTCCCTCTGCTGCTGCCCCATCCCCTGCCCCTTCCGAGCATCGAGAAGGCCGCATCTGCATAAGCATCGAATCTCGGAGGTTCGCGCAGATTTCTTGGACTGGCGCTGGACCCCTGTTGGCGCGCTCCGCGCGCCAGAGAGGGGTGCCCAGCGCCGATCCAAGAAGACTGCGCGGCCCTGCGACAGCTTATCGTCATGATGTTTCGTTTTCTTCGACTTTCTTCCACCCCTGAGGCGAAGATGATGCCATGCCAGGATTGGCTTGCTACGAGTTGGCAGCGGCTTGTGGCAGCGAGCAGTGAGGAAGGGGAGATGCAACGACGTTTGGCGAAAGCTGAGGGGCCAGCAATGGCAGAGCTCCTCTGACCTCCTGCCTCTCTTTCTCTGCTGCTGCCCTTTTGCCTTGCGAAAAAGACCCTCCTCGTCGCGCCGCCCGGCGCTTCGGCAGGGCGGTCCGGGCGCCTCCCTGCAACCTCCCTGAGCGGTGTGATCTTCAAGTCTGCGGTTCCAAGGCCTTTTTTTCCCGCTGTTTCCCAGTGCGTGTGCTCTGGAGCTTTCCAGAAACTCAGTCCCAGAGCTTCCGGGGCTCCCTCGAAGAAGCTTCCAGAAACTTCTGTCGCCTCGCTAGCCAGGTTTTGGACGCCACAAGTACGACCTTCAAGCCTGCAATTGCAAACAGTCACACGGAGGTAGTAAAAGTGGTCTGCAAATATGGCTACCGCATTCGCGCGTCGCCCACACTTGTTTACAATGTTCAACGGCCACGCGTGCACTTCGTCTCAAACATTTCCGACAGTTACACGGAGGCTGGGAGGGTTGTCTTTGAAATCAGGCTATTGCTTCAGCCACGCGTCGCGCAAATTTGGCGTAATGCTTCCAGCGATTACACAGGTGGTAGGCGGTATGTTATCAACGCCTGACTCTCGCCTCAACGCCGCGCACATTCGCCTTGAAAATGTCCAATATTTGCACGGATGGAAGGTTGCACCTTGTCAAACCATGGCTCCCGCTAGATGATCCTCAGACTTCATATTTCAAAGGGCTACATGGATGGACCTGTTCGTTCTCAAAATCTGGCATTTGATTGAAGCGTCAACACACATCAGAACCCGAAGTACGACATATTCCTAGTAGTTTAAATACCTGAGGGCGGCATATTTTCAAGGTCGTTGTTCCGCTTGGGACTTCACGACGGCTTAGGACCCTGAAACTGAAGATTTCGATGTGTACCGGGATGGATGGTGCTTCTTTTTCAAGTGGTGCTCTCGCTCGAACTCTGCGTATGTGTTTCTTAACCCTTCTGCCGGATGCCGGGGTAAAGGGCACTCTCTCCCAGACCTACTGTGCTGTGCAGACTGCGAAGCCGAATCGCTATCGAGTCGTTAACGATAATTTCAAAGCAAGTACGGCTCTCACCTTCCAAATCCATGAGGGCCCCACCTGTCCAGAGGAAATGCATCACAAGTGGCACACGTGTCTGGCTCTTGCCCGTGGGAGCAGCGAGGGAAAGGAGGTGGAATACTCTAGGGCCGACCTGGAGCTCTCCTGGGGCCACTGTGTGCTCTCTCGGGTCCCTCTCGTCCGAGGGGCAGCGATCGGGGGGGACTGGGGGGGGGGACACATCGACCTGGAATCGGCGATGCATCACCGATAGATTGGCGATAGGCCCCCAACAGTGAATCCGCACGTTCCTGGGCCGGCAGGGTTGGGCTATCGGGCCTCTGCTGGCGATGAATGGGCGATTGGGGGTCGATTCGTCCCCCGCTGTGCCCATCCCCCTCTCACGGTGCCCCCTGGTCAGCGGGCCACAACTCGGGTCTCTGGCGGCCGTTCGGGGCGACCCGGGCACCCCCGGAACCCTCTCGACGAGGCGCAGCCGCTGGAAGGCCCCTTCGGGCAGAGCCTGTGCGCAGCCCGTGCCGAAGAGGCACGAGCCAGGTCCTCCAGCAGGCAGCAGCGACGGGGGGGAGCCAAGAACGAGCAGGCGTGGTACCGAGCCGCGGCCAGGCGAGAAGCGCACCCACGGGCATCCGCACCAGGAGGAGATGGAGGAGGAGGAGGAGGAGGCGGAGGAGGAGGCGGAGGAGGAGGAGGAGGAGGAGGAGGAGGAGGAGGAGGAGGCGAAGGCGGACACACGTGAGCGCGACTCTCACGCGCCTTTCACTGTGCCCACGGCAAGTGACGACAGCCCCCCCCCCTCCCCCCAGGGAGGAGAGGCGGGCGGCCCAGCCGGAGCGGGAGGGGGAGGCAGGCAGGCAGGCAGGAGGAGGACCAAGGGGCCCAAGGACACACAAATAAATGCACACGAATCCCAGGCTCCCCCATCCTTTCCCATATTTTTGCGGTTTCTGCCTTCTCCCCCCCACTTCCCACATTTTCCCGTACTTTCCCTGGGAGGCGATGATCAATTTTGTCTGTTTTTTTCTCCTAGGAGGAGCAAGACCGGTCTGCTATGGGGGCGGTCCGCGTTGGTCAGAATAGCACATGGGGTTCAGCCCAGGGAGGGAGGAGAAGGAGGAGGACGAGGAGGATGGGGAGGAGGGCGACGGGGCGGTGGTGGAGGAGGAGCAGGAAGAGGAGGACAAGAGCAAGTCCAGAGTGCATCAACGATGCAGCAGTGCACCCTACCACCCCGAGACTCCTCCTCACGAGCCTGTGGCCAAGGATTCGTTTCCACTGCGGGAGGCGCCGCCCTTGAATGACGAACGCCTGCCACTCAGGCGAGACCCCGTTTTTGCCAATGATCCACCTTCCATCCCTCGAGCTAGAATAGGAGTGTACAACCGTAAGACAGATAACTTCAAAAACATGTCCAATGGCAACCCAATTTTGAAAGAAGATCCACCCTTCATCCGTGTAAATGCCACACGGCTTCAACTTTCTGGCCGTGCAGCCCATCCAAAATTTGGAACGTCGGGTAATGGAACTTGAAGAAGTCTCGAACGAGAGCCGCATTTCGATAATTAGATCGCCTTCATCCTTTCACTAGTGGGCAATTCTTCAACGCATGTGCGCGGCACTGAAGCGAGAACCGTATTTTGAAAACCAACCGCCTTGGAAGTGCGTGCGGCGCTAAGGCGAGAACCGCATTTTGAAAATGAGCCGGTCGCCATCCTTGTGATTGTTGCAGGGTCTAAAACGAAGGTGCGCGCGCTGAGGCGAGAGTCGCATTTTGAAAAACACCGACCCTGCATCCTTGCAACTGTGCAGCCGCCAACGCGATGCTGTTTTGTTCTTGCACCTCCGCAGCTCGTGCCAGGCCACCTGCCGCAGCAAACCTCTGCGCAGCACTACATAACAAATGCCAGGCCACCAGCCGCAGCAGTGAGACTCTTACGAGGTCGTGGCGAAGAGGGTCGGGGAGACGTAAGACTCGAGTCTGGGGGGGGTGAATTGGCCCAACGGGGCCGTCAGCGGCGGGACCTGCTCTGAAATTTCATGCGAGCTCCCGCTGCAAACATCTCACGAAAGCGGACCGTCAACAGCCGGCGGCACACCCGAGTGCTGGCAATCTCGAGCCTTCCTGCGAGGCGGGGATTTACCCATATCCACCGCCTGGGAACCGACGTCCTGGTGCCCTGGCGGGCGGTGGACATGGACATACTTCGGCCCCCGGGGGCCCGAATCTGTCCATGTCCACCGCCTGCCGAGGCTCCGAAAACTGACCCTCCAGGCGGTGGTCATGCATACATTCCCGCCTCGGGCTGACGCCTCCCCGAGCGGAAGGACGAGTAGGAGGGGCCCGCACGGGGGCTCGCTCGCTCCGCCGACTCTCGGCGGGCGAAGAGGCCCGACCACGCGCGTCGCTCTCTCTCTCTCCCCGCCCCGCCCTCTGCGGAGGTCCAAGCGGATGTCTTGGGGCGGCGCTGGACCTCCCCTCGAGAGGCACCTCCACCGCCGCCCCTGGTGCGGTCCATGCGCCAGGGAGGGGGGTCCAGCGCCAATCCAAGAAATCCGCGCGGACCTCCGACAATTTGTGCTTATGCCGACGTTTCCTTCTTCGACCGCAGGGTCATGACGGACCCGCAGATGCCCCGCAGAAGAGCCGCTCATGCCCGCTGGCAAGCGGTGAGGGGGCCAGGATTATGTTGCTCCCATCGTACTCAAAAACCAAATCTGATAAATAATTTCGAGCACCCGGAAAAGTGTCGAAAGAGTGTCGAGAGAGTGTCGGACGAGCGTCTCCCAGGGCCCGACGCGTGAAGACCCTCGAGTTTTCCGGTACTCTTCTCTGGTGCTCGAGAGTCTTTCTGGTGATCCAGGCTGAAGTCGGTTGGAACATCCTAAGGCCAGGACCCAGCGCGGGTGGCGATCCAGACGTGTGGGGCCCACGAGGCCCTCCGAAGAGCCGGCGGGAGGCAGGGAGTCGTGCGCGACAGCCGCGCGCCGAGGGCGCTCCAGCGAGCCCCCCCTCGGCGGGCCCGCCGCCGCCCTCGCGGCCCGCGGCGGGCTCAGGCGCTCAGGCTGCGCCGGGCGGCCCCCCGCTGCACCTCCTGCGCCTCCTCGTCCTCGGTGGTCAGGAACGTGTTGCGGGAGACGACCTTCACGCCGCACGTGCAGGCCGCGCACGCCCCTCCGCCGGCCGCGTGGCTGCCGTTGGCGCGCGGGCACAGGGCGCAGCCGGCGTAGCGCTGGCCCGCCCGCACGCTGCCACCTCCGCCGGCGCCATCGTCGAGGCCGAGCTCGTCGAGGTCGGCGCGGACCCCGATGGTGAGCTTCCGCCGCCTCTGCGGCGGCGCCCCGCGCGGCGGGGAGGGGCCTCGACCTGGGCCGGCGCCGTCGCCGTGCCGTGCCGCGGGCCGCCTGGAGGCAGCCACGCCCAGCGCAGCCGGCGGCGCGCCGGGCCGTCCGTGCTCCAGCCTGGCCTTGGTCAGTTCGGCCACCAGGCTATCGTCCTCGATGTCCAGCACCACCGCGGCGTCGTCCACCGCCTCCGGCGCCGGCGCCGGCGCCTCCCCTCGGAGCCGCTTCGCAGTCTGCTGGCGCCGCGCCGCGGAGGCGCCCCGTGGAGGGGGCGGCGCAGCGGCCCCGCAGGCAGAGCAGAAGCGCTGGTCCGGGCTCAGCCCGGCGCCGCAAGCGCAGCGGATCGCCTCCTCCCGTGGCCGCGACGGGGCTGCGGGTTCCCTGGGGCCGAGCTCGGCGATTTCCTCCTCCAGCGTGACCACTCGCGCCAGGAGGCGGCTGCTGTAGGGAGCAGGAAGCGGAACCTTCTGGGGCAGCCCCGATTCGAGGAGGACGTTGCTGGCGATCACCTCCTCCTCGATGTCGAGGACCATGCCCTCTATCTCGGCAAGGCCGGCGTCGATCACCACCTTGCTGTCGGAGACCCTGGCGGGGAACTCGAGTAGGCCGGGCGGGGCCGTCAGGCTGAACGCGGGCAGGGGAACTCGAGCAGGCTTGGGGCCGCTGCTGTCCGCCGCGCTCGGCGCCAGCGGGCTGAGCTCGCGCGCTGCCCGCTGCCCGGGCCGCTCTGGCAGCTGCCGCGGGTTGCCGAGGGAGCCGGAGGCCAGGGCGGGTGCCGCCTCGTCGCCCAGCGGGGCGACGAAGGAGGATCGCCAGAGCTGCCGGTTCGACATCTTCTGAGCCGCCGGCTCGGCCAGCGGCGGTGGGGGCTGGTGCGCCCCCTGTGCGGCGGCCCGCTGCATGGCGAGGGCCTCCTGGATCTCGCGCTCGCTGTGCGCGAAGCGGCATGCCTCCCCGACGATGCAGTGGTCGCTCTGGTAGAACGCACACATCTTGGTCTTGAGCAGGCCCTTCTGGACCCGGAGCTCCTCCGCGTGGTGCGCGTAGCGGCACCCCGGCCTGTCGCACTGGCCTCGGCTCAGCAGCGCGGGGCACACCGAGGTGCGCTCGAAGTCGGGCGACGGCCTGAGGTCGCCCTCCCCGTGCGCGAAGGGGCACTCGGAGCTGTTGCGGCAGCCCCCGGACGCGTGGAAATTGCAGAGGCGCGTCTTCCACAGGGGGCCCACCATCGGGCCCCCCGCCTCGCCGCGCTCCGCCCTGCCGGCGCCCGCCCTCCTCGGCCGCCTCCCGCCCTTCCCGCCACGCGGCGGCGGTGCGCCCGGCGCGGGCCCGGCGGAGGGCTGCCCCGTGGCGATCATCGCGTCGAGGGCCAGCCGCAGCCGCAGCCGCGGCGGCGCCGCCGCGGGCATGGCGGCGCGGCACGCCGGAGGAGCGCCGCCCGCGCCGGCGCGCCCCCGAGCGGCCGCCCCATCGGAGCCAGGCCCCGAAGGCCGAGCCCTTGCCGGAGCGCCCTGGACTGTTCGGGCCGGTGCTGGGCCACTGGCGACGCTCAAACTCGAGCGCCCGCGCGGGGGTCGCCGCCGCGTCGACGCGGCGCGAGCCCGTCGTGGTCGTCACCGTTCGGACGGAATCCTGGCATTGTGCTCTTCCGTATCCCCGTCGGGTGCGACCCAGGTCCTGTCGATCGCAGTGCGCCGCGGCGCTCGCATCCCTTTCTTGGTGAGGATGCCCCTGTGCCTGGGACTGCGTTGCTGGCCCCCCGGCTGCAACAACAGCAACTCCTGCAAAATCCTCACGATGCGGACTCTCTGGAATACTGTGGCCCCCCAAAAAGCGATCGGCGGCTTCCAGGAATCTGCACCTCCGAACCCCGAGCTCTTGCACGTTTCAACGATTCTGCACCTCCGACCTGCCGTGAATGTTTGTGCCAAATTCTTGAACAATCGTCTCTCTTCTGAGAAGTCCTTGGCGCAAAGGTTTCCCCGAATGGCCTGGCTCGGAAACTGGGTTGCCCATCGGCTGGCGGGGGAGGCGGCAGCAGCAGATGCGATCCCTTTGCCCGGCTCGACTGTGTCCAATGGGCCAGCTCCTCTCTTGCTCTGACCAAGCTCCGCACTGCAAGATCCACATGCTGTGCCATCGACTCCGATGACGGGGCCCCGACGTTGCGCGAGGCGCAGCGACTCGAGCGGAGGACCAGGCCGAGCGCCCTGGCGCGCGCCGAGGCCCGAACTTGCCTTGCCTTGGTTGAGTTCAGGGCCCACTGGAGGTGCACTGACCGTAGAAGCTCAATCAAGAAGATCTCCGCGCACCGGGTGTTGCAGAGTTGGTTGCGCTCCAGTTGTCCTGGCCCCCCCCGAAACCCCAGCCGTTCTCAGGTAGCTTTGGGCCCTCGCATCGTTCACTGGACTGACGTGCCTGCGTTTGGTGAGCCCCATGCGGTTTGCACGATGTGCGGCTGCAGGGCTAGGGAGGGACGCGGCCTTACCAGGGACCTAGGTAGGGAGTGTCAGTGTGAGCGGGGCGAGTCCCCCACACTAAGATGGGTCAGCGGGTCCTCAGGCGTCTTTGCAATGGGCGGCCACTCAATTGAAGTACCCCCTGAGGTATCGTTGCCGACGCAGTCGGCTTGGGGTGATCCTTGGGAAATCCCCCTCCTCCTTCTCCACCTCCACCTCCACCTCCTCCTCCTCCTCCTCCTCCTCCTCCTCCTCCTTCCCTCCCTCCCTGCTGAGCTTCCTCCCCGCTCCTCCTCCACCCCCTCCGTTTGCTCCTCCCCCCCCTCCTCCTCCTCTCCTCCTCCTCCTCCTCCTCCTCTCCTCCTCCTCCTCCTCCTCCTCCTCCTCCCCTCCTCCCTCCCTCCTCCTCCTCCTCCTCCTCCTCCTCCTCCTCCTCCTCCTCCTCCTCCTCCTCCTCCTCCTCCTCCTCCTCCTCCTCCCTCCTCCTCCTCCTCCCTCCTCCTCCTCCCTCCTCCTCCTCCTCCTCCTCCCCCTCCTCCTCCTCCCTCCTCCTCCTCCTCCTCCTCTCCTCCTCCTCCTCCTCCTTCTCCCTCGGCAAGGTCGTGCCCCTCACCTGATGAAAGGGGGCTGGGCGGGCGCCCGACCCTCGACCTCCGAGGCTCCTTCTCCTTCGCCCTCGTCCTCCTCTCCTTCTCCTTCGCCCTCTCGTCCTCCTCCTTCTCCTTCGCCCTCTCGTCCTCCTCCTTCTCCTTCGCCCTCTCGTCCTCCTCCTTCTCCTTCGCCCTCTCGTCCTCCTCCTTCTCCTTCGCCCTCTCGTTCTCCTCCTCCTTCTCCGAAGCCTCTTCAGTGGGACACGGTCGAAAGGGGGCATGTCAGGTATGGAGAGAATGGGGCGCACATGTTGGATGATGCGCGGGCAGATGAAACCGTTTGTGTCTTACACATCTTGCTGCTGTTGAGCCGCCACTCCGAAGAGTCCGCTAGCCCCCGTGTGGGGGCCACCAGGCTGCGACGCCCAGGTTTCAGCAGCAGAGCAGCTTTGCTCTTGACAATGAGATTTGGCAGTTACCGCGACGTTGGCTGAATTCATTCAGGCCATGCATGCGCAACAATGAATAGTTTATCCGCTTTGAACCGTTATGTCTTGATCTCGCGCGACCCCCTTGGGCCCACAGAGCTTCTATCACCACCCCCAATCAATGTTCCTCTTGTCGTACGCCCCGCTCCAGAGCTCTTTCATCACCTCAGGGCCCCTTTGGGCCGTCTTGGGAGCATCTTGGTGGCCTCGTGGGGGCCTCTGAGGCGCCTCTTTGGCACTCCAAGGCCGTCTCGGCACGTCTTCGGAGCCGTTGAGGGCTCTGTTGGGCCGTCTTGCCACATCTCTCGAAATCGGCCCAGCCAATCGCATTGCCATGGGCGGCCGACCTTTGGAATGGACTGGACTTGCTTGTATCAACTGGACCTCACGACCTTCCTAAACACACGGCGGGCGTTTTCTTGCTCATGCTCCGCGCGCTCGCGCAAGTGCTGACTTGGCTGCTCCACTCTGGCGGTGAGCGCCTAGGCCGTGCACCAGTGCCAACGAACCCAGGCGCACGATGCAAGGTCGAGATGGAAGAGAAAACTTTCCTCCGGATGGATCTCGCCGTCACCATGCACGGCTGGCTAGCCATGTACGGTCGCTGGAAGAAATGGAAGGAACCAGACTGCTCAAACCAGGGTACTGCTGCTCGACTGCTAACTGCCGCCATGCTCGGCCATGACTACTCAGACCTCGAAAGTTACTGTGTTCAACAGGTGCTGGTTGAGCTGCTCTGCTGCTGTTATCTGGCCGGCTGTGACCCCCCCGATGTAAACTTGCTGAGGCAAGGCTCCATCGCCGTTGCTCAGCCCAGGGCCGCCAGAACCTCGACTGTGGAACTGGATGTGCGTTATCCCATGACCTCCTATATCCCACTGCAGCTCCCGCATCGGAGCCCAGTGGTCATGGCCATGCAAGGCTCCCGACACACCCGTGGCACAGGAGCTCTCCTCTGGAGCCGAGCCGCCAGCCACAAGTCTCCCGACCTACCCTCGGCACGGGAGACGCCCTCCGGAGCCGAGAGCTGCCAGCCTGATGCGATTCTCGCACGCCCTGTTGCAGCACGCCGGCACGGGGCTGCTGTCCGCATCGCGGCTGCATCTCGGCGAGGGCCACGGCCGCCTCGGCCCTCCGCGTCGCGGCCCTGCCGGTGGCCCGGGCCGGCCTCCCAGCGCCGAGCGGTCGGGCAGCCGCGGCGGGCCTCGGCGCCCGCGGCCTCGCCCTTTCGCGCCTCTACCTCCCCCGCGCGAGGGCGCCGCCCGCTGCCAGGCGGGGCACGTGCCCGCTCCTCTCGCACACGCCCGCCCTTAGAGGGGTGCCCCCCGCCCCCCTCTCTCGATCCGGGCTGGAGGAGGAGGAGGAGGAGGAGGAGGAGGAGGAGGAGGAGGAGGAGGAGGAGGAGGAGGAGGAGGCGGCCGAGAGGCCCCGATGCAGCCGAGCCGGTCTGCAGCCGTGGTGCTGCCACGAGGAGAGCGCGGAGCAGGGAGCGGAGAGGCCCTCCTGGCCACCGCGCGCCTCTCGGCCGCGAGGAGGCCACCCGACCTGCGTCGAGGGGGCGCAGCAGCCAAGATCGGCTGGCAGGGCCCCGCCGATCGCCATGGTCGCCGATCGATGGAAGGTCGGCCTGGTCAGCGGCGAGATCGGGTCCCGATCGACGCGTCAGTGACTACCTACCAGACCACCCCAACCCAACCCGAAGACCCGAATTTCGGGTTGGGGGGGGTAAGGGTTCCATCTTTCAATGTTCCCCGACCCCCCCCCCCACTGGAATTGGAGGGCAAATTGAGGCCTTCGGGTTGGGTTGGGGTGGCTTGGTGGGTGGTGAATCAGGGCCTGCTGAGCGCCGATCGCATCGCTGTACACGCCGGCCCCGGGCTCCAGCCGCAGCTGCAGCGACCACCCGAGCAGCGACAGAGCTTGCTGCCAGTGCCCACCTTTCTCCCACGCGTCAATGCCGGCCCGGTGGCTGGCCACGTCCAGCTTCACACCGGCAGCCCACGCTTCAAACAGCAGAGCCAACACATGCTGCCACTCTTGACCTCGCTGGCACGCCGTGACTACAGCGTTGTAGCCGATGGCATTCGGCTCCAGATCTGCTTGCCTCAGTTCTCTGTGTAAGAGCAGTGCGCGATGCCACTCCCCGCCTCCGCCACACGCGCTGATCCCAGCGCTGTAGCTGATGACGTCTGGCTCCAACTTTGCCCCTCGCATCTCGCTGAGGAGCGACAGAGCCTGCACCCACTGCCCAACTTTTCCACACGCGCTGATCTCGGCATTGTAGCTGATAGCGTCTGGCTGCAACGTCGCCTGCCACATCTCGCTGCGCAGCGACAGAGCCCGCTGCCACTGTTCGCCTCTCCCACACGCGCTTATCGCAGCGTTGTAGCTCACGACGTCAGGCTCCCACGTCGCGTCCCATATCTCTCTAAGCAGCGACAAAGCCCGTTGCCACTGCCCGCCTTTCTCGCACGCGCTGACCCCAGCGTTGTAGCTGACCGAGACTGACCTGTAGACTTCGCCCGTGTCTGCCTGCCGATCCTTAACACGCTGGGGCGAAGCAACACCATCTTTTTGCCGTGAAGACGTATCCCAAACGATGTCTAAGAAGATACAATCGGGCTGCTAAAATAAAACCCGGTAAAGAAGGAACGAAACCCCTTTTGGCCCTAAAAGCGCCTGCGTGCACGAGGACGGTTGAAGGAACAGCCGTGGAAGGACCTGTTGAACGTCGAGCTCCTTCCGAACTCAACTGGTTCCTGCTTCCGGCGTCTTGGCTGTACGTGTGCTTCTGGAACTCGGTCCAGCCCTCAACATATTGAACGACCTCTTCAAAACAAGGCTAGGATCGGGATAAATCGCTCCAGAACGTTCCGGAGCGCTCTCAGAGCGTTCTGGAACGCTCTGGAGCGGCCGCGGCGCCCAATACATCCTCCAAACCCGCCGATTCTCAGAGATTTCGAGTTATCCCGATCCGATTTTGTCCCGATCTTGGCGTCGTTTTACTCTTGTCCAGGCAAGCGAAGGAAGCGCCGGCCCTGGAGGTTCTCCGAGCGCCCCACGCCCACGAAACGGCGCCCGTGGCGGGCCCCAGTCGGGCCGTCGAGCCAGACTTCCCGAGTTCAGAGCAGCCCCTGTGGCCCGCCCCCCGTATCTCTGGGAGCCAGCGGGTGTTCGGAGAGGAGGGAGGAACGGCCAGAGTAGGCCGAGGATGCGTCAGCGATGCTGTGATGCAGAAGGGCTGCTGAAATAAGGAACGCTACATAACGAGCGAAGCCCCTTTTTTGGCGACCGCAGCGCCTGGGTGGACGAGGAGGGCTCAAGGAATAACCACGGAATGACTTCAGGAACAGCAGCGACCCCTTCCGAACCCACAGCGGTCCTTCTTCCAGCGTCTTGACTGTACACCTTCCCGTCACCGCCTCCCCCCGTCAGAAGTCCTCGCAAGTGTTCCACTCAAGCCGCCCCCCCCGTCAGAAGTCCTCGCAAGTCTTGACTGTACGCCTTCCTGTCCCCGCCTCCCCCCTGTCGGCAGTCCTCGCAAGTGTTCCACTCCACCGCGGGAAGCGCCCCTCTCGAATGTGACGACGGCCTGGTGGGCCTGCCACTTGGGCGAGGCCCCGTGTTGTGAAGGATCCGTCCTCCATCCTTCCAGCTAAGCTAGAAACGCGCAAAGAGGTAGGATGATAACGCCCATCGGAATTCCCAACGAGGACCCCTTTTGAAAAGGCTGTGCCCTCCATCAGTGTGGGTGTTGCCCATGTTTCAGGTTCTGGCCACACAAGCTGCGATGCCTCAAGCGAGAACCTCGTGTTGACGAGGAGCCGCCCTCAGTTCATTTATCTGTTGCACACTTGGGGGCGTAGGGCCGTAGAACTTGAGGAAATCCCAATCGGGAGCGCGGAAGCAGGGGAGATAATACATATATATATATATAGAGAGAGAGAGAGAGAGAAAGAGAGAGAGAGAGAGAGAGAGAAAGAGAGAGAGAGAAAAACATACATACATACATACACACATATGTATGTATGTATGCAGAGAGAGAGGGGGAGAGAAAGAGAGAGAGAGAGAGATAATGAGAGAGAGTTGTCCATTGGGGTCTGCGTGTGCGAAAGCAGTCGCGCCCACAACGCCACAGGGGCGCGCAAAGTTGCGGGGCTATCTCTGAGGTTTCGGGGCCTCATGAGAGGCGGACGGAGGGAGGAGAACAGACGAGTGATGATGATGATGATGCTGATGCTGACGATGATGCTGACGATGATGATGATGATGATGATGATGATGATGATGATGATGATGATGATGATGATGATGATGATGATGATGATGATGATGATGATGATAATGGTGATGATGCTGATGATGACGAGGAGGAGGAGGAGGAAGACCAGTGGAAACCCAAGAACCATCAACAATGTTGGATTAACCCTCCCTCCAAGGTCCCTCTTCATAGGCCCATACAACGGCTCATGTCCATTGAGGGAACTGCCTCGTTGGAAGTCAAGAATTTGAAGATCCTGAAGCGTGGCAAAACATTGTTCTCGGAAATTCAACGCCACGTATCAACCTGACTGCTGCGTCTTTCCAGGGTCGTGCCAGAACGCCATTTCTGGGACTTCAACACAACGAATCAATATAACTTTTGCGCCCGCATAATCCGGAGTCTTTTCAAAACACCATTTCTGGTGCGTTGATCATGGGAATTCGTGACGCTCTTGTATATTTTGAACACGAATGTGCGCGGCGCTATAGCGAGAACCGCATATTGAAAACGACCCGCCCTCAATCCGTGAAGCTTGGCAAATTTTGAAGAAGAACGTGAGCGGCGCTAAGGCGAGAGCCACATGTTGAAAACGACCCGCCCTCAATCCGCGAAGCTCATGCAAATGTTTAAAACGAATGTGCGCGGCGCTTAGGCGAGAGCCACATTTTGAAAACCACCCGCCCTCCATTTGTTAATATGTTGCCACTTGTTAGGCTCCAGAATCATAAATGATGAGGAAGTCTCAGGCAAAACGCCCGGTCCGCCCTAAAAATTGGCCTCGGGGTGCGACAGGGAAGAGTTATCTATGAGGAGCAGGAATGGATGAGGAGGAGGAGGATGAGGAGGAGGATCGGGATCGGGATCGGGCTCGTGGAGTTCGCTTGTCTGCTCGGCTCTAGGGGCGTGAAACCTGGGACCCTCGCGACGCTCGGAACTCTGAGTGGCGTTACATAGAACGACAACCTTCCTGGCGGCCGCTGCACTCGGGCAAAGCCGCACTGCCCCATCAGGGGCAACCCTCCGATATGGCACGCAGCCGAGAGGGCGCCCCCTGGGGACTGATGAATTACGCTTGACCCATCCGCTCCCCCGAGCGGGGGAACAAGAGGCGCACAGTCCCCCCACCCTCGCCCCCGCCGCCGGAGGAGGAGGAAGCGGATGAAACAGTGTTGAAAGAGGAGCACGACGACAAGGATAATCGTAGTAGCAATAACAATGCGCATATTGGCACTAGAACCATCGCGCGCGCTTCGCGCGCGTTCAAGTTCTAGCTAGGCTTGATCGGCCAACTCATGCAATCTCATTTTGGTCGCTTCTTGCGTCCAGGGACTCCCTTGGAGGCCCTGCGCAAGCCTCGGAATCGTATAGAAGGGGAAGTGCGGAAACGCAGAAATCGTTCATTGAGAACAAGAGAAAGGAATTGTGGGATTACAATTTGTTCCACTTCTTTGGCGCTGTTCGGCGCTGTTTTTTGTTTGTGCCTCGCAGGTTTTGTTAGCCGAGCCCCTCAAGGGAGCGGGATCTTCCAGACCCCCTGGGGGTTCTGGAGGCCTCCTGGAGGCCTGGAGAGCCGTCGGAAGGGTGTGTCGGGCTGCGCGGGAGCGTGTTGGGCCGTTCTTTACGTTCTGGGGGCTCCTTGGGGTCGTCTCGTGCTGTCCTTGGGCGTCTTGGGGGCCCCCCAGGAAGCCAGGAGACGCAGTACCGGCCAGATGCCAGGGGATGTGTGGGATCTCCGAGTCGGAGTCCCATTTTTAAAAAGGGAATTCTGGGAATTCTTGTTTTTTCTTTCTCCAAAAGAACCTCGACCTTCGAGGGTTGGAAGCAGGAAAACGTGAGAAGGCCAAAAACATTAGAAATCAACGATTTGACCCTCTTTGGGCTCTCTCGGGACGGCTCTCGCAGCTCTCTTGGGCTGTTCTTGGAGCCTCGTCGGAATCTTTTTGGGGCCTCTTAGGGATCGGGGGTGTGTTGGGGGCCTCTGGGGGGTCCCGGAAGCCTCTCGGAGGTCTCTGGAAGCCTCCTGCTCCTGCTCTTGGGCCCATTTGGGGCCTGTTCTGGGGTGGTCTGGGGCTGTCCTGGGCGCCTCTTCGGCAGTCTTGGAGCCTTCTTGGCTCGTCTTGGGGCCGTCCTGAGGGTCTCTTGGGTGGTCTTGGGGCGGTCTTGGGAGCCTCTTCGGCGCTCTTGGACCATTGGAAGCTCGAAAACGCGAGAAGCCAAAAACATTAACAAAAACACATGAACATCGTCTTCGGGCCGTCCCGGGACGCCTCTTGGACCTCTCTTGGGGTCTCTTGAAGGCCACCTGGGAGCCTCGAGAGCCGTCGGAAGGCTGACTTGGGCTGCTTGGGAGCGTCTTGGACCATCCTTTCGCATTCTGGGGGCTCCTGGGAGGCGTCTTGGGCCCTCCTGGAGCGCTGTGAAGGCTCCCCAGAAAGGCCTCTTGGGCTCCTGGGGGGCGTTCTTGGGCGGTTTAGGCGTCTCGTGGGCCGTCTTGGCCGCCTCGGGGGCCGTCTTGGAGCCCTCTTGGGGACATCCTCGACCGTCTTGGGTGCCTCTTGGGCCGTCTTGGACGCAGTGGAAGCCCAAAAGGCGAACACGCCAAAAATAGAAGTTTTCCCTTCTAGGAAATCGACGATTTTTTGTTTATTTGGGGCTCTATTGGGCGTCTCTTGGGAGCCTCCTGGGGGTCTCTTGGGGGCCTCTTGGGGCCTCTGGGGGGCCTCTCGGGGCCTCCTGGGGACCTCTTGGGGCCTCCTGGGAGCCTCTGGGGCCGAAAGCTCGGAATTTGAATATGGTTGTGCACCTCTGGGGCTCGTCCTGGAGCTCCCTTGGGCTGTCTTGGGAGCCTCTCGGGCCGTCTTGGGACCCCTCGTGGGGTCGTCTTGGAGCCCTCTTGGGAGCCTGTGGGGCAGTCTTGGGGGCCTCTTGGGCCGTCTTGGACGCAGTGGACGCCCAAAAGGCAAACACGCCCAAAACAGCAGCTTTCCCATAGGAAATCAACGGTTTTTGCTTATTGGGCCTCTCACGGGGTGCCTCTCGGGGCGTCTTCGGGGCCTTCGGGGGCCTTCTTGGCGTCATGGGAGTCGTCTTGAAAGGCGTCTGGAGCCATCGCTGCGGCCTCCTGGGGCCTCCCTGCAACCTCTTGGGGCCCTGTTGGCCCCGGGTCGCCAAAACCATATAAAACACAAGGAAAATGACGCCCGGGCCCCACATTTGTGGTCGGGGCGCCAGCCCCTGGCCCCTGGACCCGGTCCCCCGTTATCCCACGGGCCCCCGCCCCTCCCCCCAGATGGGATGGGTCCCAGGGTCCTCGGCCCACCCCCCCCTCCCAGATGGGATGGGGGGGGGAGGAGGAGGAGGAGGAGGAGGAGGAGGAGGAGGAGGAGGAGGAGGAGGAGGAGGAGGAGGAGGAGGGAGGAGGAGGAGGAGGAGGAGGACGACACCGACACGACGACGACGACGACGACGACGTCGACGGCACCACCAGCGGCGGCGGCGACGACGTCGAGCACCAGAGCTGTGAACATGACACCAATCCCAGCCACACGCCGCACCCACACCGCATCCACAGGGGGGGAGGGAGGGGGGGAGGAGGACCATGACGTCACCCCGCACCCACAGCAACGCACCATGGCGTCACCCCGCACACATCCACAGGGAGGGGGGAGCCACCACGCCACGCCCACGCCCACAGGGGGGGGGGCATCGCGCGGGGGGGGGGGGGGCGACGGCATTAGCATTGGGGGGGGCCAAACCCTCGACCATATACTTTTGGAGCTCTTCTTCGATGTTCTGGAGCCCTCTTGAGGCACTTTTCTGGGCTGTGTTTGAGGGTTTGCGTGTGGTCTTTGGGGCCTTTCTGGGAGGTCTTGTATTCTGGGGACCTCTTGCCGACTGGCACGTGTCTGGAGGCTTTCTGGGGCCCTCTTGGTAAGTTTCGGAGCCCTTCAGACAGTGAAGAGTGGTGCTTTCGATGTTAGCCCGCTCCATGTGTTGCTGGGTAAGTATGGACAAAATCAGTGCTTGTATCGATATCGATCAGGATGCTAGGAGGAATGACGGTGACGGCGGCGATGAGGGCGGCAATGAATGCGAAGATGATGGTGGCGATGGTGATGGGTGGTTGTATTTAGCATGTTGAGGAAGTCGTTCGGCGGCAACGATAGTGGGGCCGCTTCAAACTCTAAGAAGCCGCGAGGGCCTGCCGGCAAGGGTCGCAGGCTCCTGAGCCGGGGGGGGCTTCACCAAAAGATGCAGCTTCCGCCAGGGAATCCAACGGACACGGGCGGTCTCTGGCGCTGTATATGACGGCTTCCCCCAGGCTTCCCGAAGCTTCTGCGCTTTTTGCTCGTTTCCCAGTGCGCTTGTGTGTGAAGCTGGCACCGATATCTGGATGTTTGCTTGGGACCCCCTCGCCAAGCCGCAGGTCTCTGCACGCCGAAGGTTCTGCCAACTCTCCGCGCGTGGAGCCTCCTCCTCCTCCTCCTCCTCCTCCTCCTCCTCGTGAAATGAGAAGCTTGCCAGAAGGCCGTGCACACCTCCCCCAAAAAGGAAACCTTGACTTTTCTGTTGGGGCTCTCCTGGGCACTCTTGGAGCTGCTTGGGGTCGTCCTGGGCACTCTTGGCCTGCGTCCGAGGCCTCTTTCCGGCCTGTCTGGCCGTCTCGGTGTCCGCTTGGAGGCACCTGGTCGCTGCCTCTCGCAGGCCTTCGATGGCCCAGCGTATTCCCTTTGCGAGACGGCTCCCCGCCAACAGAAGCACATACGAAAGTCCCCACAGTTGCGGATACGAGTGAGGGGGCGGGGGGGATCGTCGGCAGTTCGCGAGGCTCGAAGGCAACTGTGAAAAAAAGACCACGGCAGGCGGCAATTCCTGCACACATTCTACAACGAGCCCGCCGCAGGCGCCGATTTGGTGAGACACTCCGAAACGAGCCCGCCGAAGGCGCTGATTTCTTGTGGTCGAATACGAATTGGTGGGTCCTGGGGCGGGTCGCGGGTGGGTCGCGGGGTGGGTCGTGGGGTGGGTCGCGGGGTGGGTCGCGGGGTGGGTCGCGGGGTGGGTCGCCGGGTGGGTCGGGGCTCGGGTGGGTCGCGGGGTGGATGGGTTGCGGGTGGGTCGCGCGTGTGTCGCGGGATGTGTCGCGGGGTGGGGGTTTGCGGGTGGGACAACGACAACAACAAGCAATACCACACAGCAGCAAACAGCAAACACACAACAGCAATAATCCGAATCGCGGAACCCTACTTCAGCCAAGCACCCAGGTGTAAGGGAAAACCGCTCGGCCCCCTCACCCTGATAAGATCAGAATGATGGGGCCGAGCGGTCATTCTTTGTCCCTGTGTGCGTGGCTGAAGTGAGAATCCGTGGCGAGGATTCTGCCTGTTGCGTTGTTGTTGTGGTTGCTGTTGCTGTTGAGTTCTCATTTCTGAAAAACTATTATTGCTGATCCCCCATCACTGGTGCATGCTGCTTTTCTCAATCAAAGTGTGCCCCTCGACGCTCGCACCATGTTTTTTGACATGCAAGGTCTTGATGCTCAAACTGTGCCCCTGGCCCCAAGGTTACAGCAACAACGGCTCCCGCCTGAGACATCCTCACGATTTAGCCAGGACCCCCGCTCCCGCCTGAGACTTCCTCGCGTTTTATTCAGGAATCGCGCTCTCGCTTAGGACTTCCGGACAATTCAATTAGGAATCGTTCTCTCGGCGTTCTGGAGCCGCGCTCTCGCTGGAGACTTACTTGCAATTTACTTAAGAATAGCGCCCTTGCGTTGGAATTTCCAACAATTTACTCGAGCGCCGCGCTCCCAACACTCAGGCACCCAGGAGTCGCACTCACGCTTCGGACTCCCTCACCGATTATTCAGGAAACGGGATCTCGCTGCCTTTCGTGGCTCCGTTGCAGCCCTTCGTGGCTGCCTCGCTGCCCTTCGTGGCCCCGTTGCAGCCATTAGTGGCCCCCTCGCTGCCCCTCGTGGCCCCGTTGCAGCCCTTCGTGGCCCCATCGCTGCCCTTCGTGGCCACGTTGCGCGCACCCGTTCGTGGCCCCCTCGCTGCCGTTCGTGGCCCCGTTGCAGCCCTTCGTGGCCCCCTCGCTGCCCTTCGTGGCCCCGTACATGTATGCCCTTCGTGGCCCCCGCTCGTTCGCGCCAGTCGTGGCCCCATGTGCATGCCCTTCGTGGCCCCGCTGTCGCCCTTTGTGGCCCCCCTCGCTGCCCTTCGTGGCCCCGTTGCTGCCCTCAGCGGCCCCGTCTTTGCCCTCCGCGGCCCAATATATGTATGCCCTCCGTGGACCCCGCTCATTCGCGCCCGTCGTGGCCCCATGTGCATGCCTTTCGTGGCCCCGCTGTCGCCCTTCGTGGCACCTTCGCTGTCCTACGCGGCCCATTTGCTACTACCCTCAATGGCCCCGTCGTTGCCTTCGGTGGCCCCGCATTCTGTGCCCTTCGTGGCCCCCGCTCGTTCGCGCTCTTCGTGGCACCATACGCATTCCCTTCGTGTCCCCGCTGTCGCCCTTCGTGGCCTACTTCGTGACATTGGTGGCCCCGCTGTCGTTCTCTCCCTCGCTCTTCCTTCGTCCCTCCCCCTCCCTTCCTCCCACTCTCCCTCGTTATCCCCCTCCTTTTTTTGCAGGGCCCGCACCAACTCCAATGGCGGGCGCATGTACGCCCACGAAGGATTGTCCGCCCGTTCAGGTTTGCCCGCCTGTCTAAGCCCGCCGCCCCCCCCGCAAAGAGACATCATCCCCTCAAAGGGGGTGAAAAGGGCGGGTATCGAGGGTGTGGGGAGATCGATTTGAATGACACGCGGGCAAGTAAGAGCGAACAGGCTTAGACTGATTGTTGTTGTAGTTGTAGTTGTAGTTGTAGTTGTTGTTATTGTTAGTGTTAGTGTTAGTGTTATGGTTATTGTTATTGTTGTTGTAGTTGTTGTTGTTGTCGTTGTTGTTGTTGTGGTTGTGGTTGTGGTTGTTGTTGTTGTTGATGTTGCTGTTGCTGTTGCTGTTGTTGTTGTTGTTGTTGTTGTTGTTGTTGTTGTTGTTGTTGTTGAACATTATTAATTCTAAAGAATAATTATTGTTGGGACCCCTGGTGCACGGCCCCCCCGCCGCGCCTAGGCCGCAGCTACATTTTCATCATTTTTTCGCGAAAGCTTCAGAAAAGTGGATGGGGTCCAGATCCGGTTGTTTTGTTGTAATCCGTTTTCCCTTGCAAAAAACACTATAAAATGACATTTCTTGTTCTAATATAATCAAATTTCAAGAATCCCTTGCAAAAAATAAGGTAAAGTGGACATTCGCGCGCGCAAGACGAAATCCTTCCAAAAGCTTAGTGTTCGGAGCGATTTTAACATAAAAACATCAAAAAACCAATGGTTTTTCAACAAAAAAATGTCAAAATCTCATCCCGCGCGCTCTTGCGGATTCGTAGGAAACCCAACACTTTTTAAACATTTCTGTCAAACGGGCTTTTGCGAGCAACTTTTTCGAACTTCTGCGACAACGGTTGCGCACCTGCCAGGGCCATCATCCCTGTCAAATAATACCATGCGGGACACATTCGTTTTTTCTTCGCGCGCGCACGCCGAAATCTCCAAAAACCATTGGGTTCTTAAGAATTTTAGCACCGCGCATCATAAAATCACACGAATCGCACCGTAGGTCCTCGAAAAACACCTGCACGACTTTTCAAAATTTCCACCGCGCGCGCGCTGTGGGTGTGTACCCCACGCCAGTGTAGTAGCCACGGTCGTCCGCACGCCACGAAGTGAAGTGTCCCAACGTCATAGGGCGGGAAGCTGGGTTTGGGTGGTCGCGAAGAGTCGTTTGGATATTTGGTAGAGCTTGTAATGCCCCCCCCACGAAGTGGGGGTATTGCCTGGTGTCGTATGAAAACCCTGGCACTGGGGAGAACACCACGCGTTCGGGTAAAATGATTGTTGTTGTTGTTGTTGTTGTTGTTGTTGTTTGTTGTTTGTTGTTTGTTGTTTGTTGTTTGTTGTTTGTTGTTTGTTGTTTGTTGTTTGTTGTCGTCGTCCCCCCCCGCGACCCACCCCGCGACCCAACCCGCCACACGCCCGCGACACACCCCACGACCCATCCGCGATCCACCCCGCGATCCACCCGCGACCCACCCCGCGACCCATCCGCGACCCACCCCGCGACCCATCCGCGACCCACACGCGACCCACCCGCGACCCACTTGCGACCTACCCGCGGCCCACCCCACGACCCACCCGCGACCCACCCGCGACTCACCCGCGACCCACACGCGACCGATCCACATTGGTTTGAAGAAAAAATGGTGCCTGCGGCGGGCTCGTTGTATAAGTTGTGAAACTTTGGCGCCTGTGGCGGGCTTCTCCAGAGTCGCGCAGACTGCCGACGATCCCCCCTGCCCCCTCACTCTTATCCGCATCTGCGGGGTGCTATGTCATCAAACTTTTCGGGGGTACTGTTGGTGGCTGCTAGGGGCCCTCTTAGGTCATGTCGGGGGCTCTCTGCAGCCATCTGGGCTACTGGGACTGTCGGGGCCCTCTAGGGCCATCTTGGGACACTCTTGGGAGCCTCGCGGGGCCCTCCTGTCTCTCGCCTAGGCTGGCCGAACTGGTTTCGGGCCGTCAGCCTCTGACGCTCTTCTGGAACGCACTGCGCCTGGCAACGCGAGAGAGACTAGGGCGACCGTATGGATTGAACATGCGCGGGGGGTTGGGGGGCGGGGGGAGGCGTGGGGGGGGCAGCTGCTTCGAGACGTTTCCAATGGCTTCCGACCTCTTCAAACATCTCTCGCACGCAGTGGGCGCTGAATCAGTTTATATTTATATATATATATATAGATTATGCTGGCCTCCAACTTCGCGTTTGACACCTCGCGAAGCAACCATAGAGCCTGAGACCACTGATCGGCTTTCTCGCACGTGCTAATGCCAGCGTTGTAACTGATGACGTCTGGCTCCAACTTCGCCTCTCGAATCTCGCTGAGCAGCGACAGTGCCTGCTGCCACTGGCCGCCTATCTCGCACGCGCTGATCGCAACGTTGTAACCGATGACGTCTGGCTCCAACTTCGCGCCACAAATCTCGCCAAGCAGGGACAGCGCCTGCTGCCATTGTCCGCCTTTCACGCACACTCTGATCCCACTGCTGTAAGTGATCACGTTGGGCTCCAATGCCGCCTGACACATTTTGCTGAGCAGCGACAGGGCCTGCTGCCAGTGTCCACCCTTCTCGCAAGCGCTGATCCCAGCGCTGCAACTGATGACGGTGGGCTCCAACTTAGCTTCCCACATACCGGCGAGTAGCGACAGAGCTTGCTGCCATTCCCCGTTTTCCTGACACGCATTGATTCCAGCGTTGTAGCTGACAACGTTGCGCTCCACCTCCACTTCTGACATCCCACTGAGCAGCGACAGTGCGAGTTGCCATTGCTCACCCCTGGCGCAGGCGCTGATCCCAGCGCTGTAGCTCACAACGTCCAGCTCGCACCTCGCGTCCCACATCTCGCCGAGCAAAGACAAAGCTTTTTGCCACTGTCCGCCTTTCTTGCACGCGCTGATTCCAGCGTTGTAGCTGACTCGGGCTGACCTGTGGACTAGGTCCACTTGCGGGATGTGCAGCAAAAAAGGCTCCGCAGGAGGAGTAAGGCTGCGGGGCAGGAAGCGAGGGGCGACGGGAACGGGCTGGGAGCAAGGAGCGAGAAATGGCATCCAGGGCCGAGGAGGAGGGAGGAGCGAGGTGCGAGGAGGGAGAGGCGAGGAGCGCAGAGGGAGGAGGAAGGAGCAACGAGCAAGAGGTGAGACCCCAGGGTCGCAGAGGGGCCTGAGGTACCCCGGGGCCCTCGGGAACGTGTCCAGGGGCTTCCTCGGGGGGCCGAGGCGCCCCCCAGGCCTCTCGGGGGCCCCTGCCAGGCCTTTGGGGCCCGCGGTGGGCGGCGCGGGGGAGTCCGCGGAGCCTCGGGGGGGCTGCCTTGGCGGCCTGCAGGGCCAGCTGGCTGGTCTGGGCCCGGTGCGGCCATGGTGGAGTGGAGCTCCCTTGGCGCCTCTTGATGGTCTTCGACATTCAAAGAGATTCTTTTTTTTTTTCTTTTTTTTTTTTTGTCACATGCAAGAGGCGATCACGGATTCTAAAACATACGAAATGACAGAGAGTGGAGCTCCCTTGGCGCCTCTTGATGAGGGAGCCCACAAAGGACGTACGCGCCCAGCTATGTACATGAACACGGCCCCTCGATTCGCGAGACCGGCCGCGTGATACGAACATTTGTGCAATGCGTGCTCTCGAAAACAGCGTGGATTCATGTACATGTACGTCCTTCTTTCGCTCCTGATTGATGGTCTTCGACATTCAAAGAGATTTTTCTTTTTCTCATGCAAAAGGCGATCGCGTATCTAAACAAATACGAAATGACAGAGAGTGGATCTGCAACCCTAGTGAGAGAAACCTTTGAAGTGGCAAATGACTTACTCGGGTTAGATATTTCACCGTCGTACATAAGGCCGGGCGGGCTGTCTCGGGGTTCTGCGTGGCCGGCACTGGGCCGTAGAAAAAGCGTCTCGGTCGGGGATCTCCTGACCCGGGTCAATCCAGACCCGAGTTAGCAGGAAACCAAAAAACTGAAATGCAGGACAAAAAACTGCAACGCAGGTCTTCGCAAACCCGGGTCAGCCAGAAGGGGTCTTCGCAAGATCCTGCAGGATCCGGTGCCCTTTATTATTATTATTATCATCATTATCATTATTATATATATAAGAAAAAAAGGCACGGTTCTCGCCGAGTTATTTAAGTTCGATTCGGAAGGCGGTCGACCTCTCGGTCGAGAAGTTCTCAACCCGCCTCGGCGCGTCCTCTGCCCTTCTTCACTCGGGAGCGCCCATCCGCCACGCGGGGTGCCAGGTGCACGCGCCGCGGGCAGCGCTCCACTGGGAAGAGGCCGCCGACGCGCCGAAAAGCGAGGGGTGGAGGCGTCAAAGCTCCAAGCACGTGAGAGGGCACGGTGCCTTCGAGCAGTACTGCGCAACCGCGCTTCAAAGGCCTCGGCAGGCGAGGCGTCGCGCCTCAGCCGCCGAGAGTTAAGGGCAGCAAGAAAAACATCAACACATGCAGCGCGCTTCAAACAAGCGTTCACGGAATCAAAGAAGAGGAGAGAGCAGGAGAGGAACCAATGCTGTCTCACATGTCCACAACGGACCTCCAAATCTTCACCCAACCAGGAACGGAATAATCTTTCAAGTTCTGGACACTGAGCATAATGACGAATGGAGTCAAGATCTTCGCTGGCAGAAGGCTGGCAACCAAACAAACAGCTGGCAGCGCACGAGTGAAATCGAGCTGAGGTGCACACTGAACCAGTGATCAATCTGAGCGGTGCTACACCAACGTACATTGAGGACAGAGAACAAACACGACGTATAGCGTTGCAGAAACAGCCAACATGTCCCATGTCTAAGCTGAGATCCAACAGTCGAATGCGACGAAGAATGGTGTGACGAACGGGTTCTGAATGTTGAAGGACTCTAAAGGCAAGGTGAAGCTGATGTTGAAGCTTGGGGGCGCCTGCAGAAAGCTCCAAGGTCAGCCCAAATAACCAAGACCTCGACCTCCTCGCAAATCCCTAGGAAGAATCCTGATTCCATCCCACGTGCCAGCGATACGGAATATGCTCAAGGTCCTCCCGAGTAGCCTCCAAGTCTTCCAAGACGCCATACAGACAACGAGAACGAAGGAAGTAACGAATGTGGGCAGCTCTAGACACGGCCAAGATCTCAACAAACTCCGATCGAAACCCAATCGACTTAAGCTTGACGGCGATATTATATGAAATGGCATTCCTTGGGCCTGCAGTCAGGCGCATCACAGCCTCTCGGAACTGGTGAATGAGAAACTCACTGGGCGGGTACAACTGCAGTCTATACAACAGCTTCGAGACACACATCACACGGAACGCCATCGCACCCTGCGCCGAACTTAGTCCGAGATGGCGAGTTTGGTGAACTCTCTCCAGAAATCCAGGAATGATGTCAGACCTGACGTGCTCGGCCGCCTCAGGGCCAATCGGAAATCCCAGGTAAAAGGCCCAACGTACAACTTGAAGCTGCGAAAACGGGTCGCCATAACTCGCCAGCACGGCACAACGAAGCTCCCTGCTTGTGCTTCCACAAAGCACAATCTGACATTTTTGAAGTTAAGCTTCACATTGGCAATGTGCTGCAACTGCATTGAGGCAGAGGGGCGGATCTAAATCGACAAGGACATTCATCAGCCCAAAGAGGAAGTCATCTGCATACGCAAGAGTGAGGCTGACGTTCACCTCACACCGGTGTCTAAGCCACTTCAGAAGCGGCTCCACCGCAAGCACGAACAAGAACATCGACGCTGGACAGCCCTGTTTCACACCTGACTCGATTGCAATCATTTGGAAACGACGACCTGCGAGAGTGACGATGGCACGATTCGAGGTGTACATCATACGGAAAAACTTCGTAACAACCGATGGGATGTGCATCTGCTCTAAGACAAAGAATAACCAACTCTGCGCGAGGCTAGGGAAGGCAGAAGCAAAATCCGTAAGCAGCAGGGCAGCGCGCGGATCGTCTCGTAGGTGTCTGCAGAGACCCAAAGCTTCAGCACGGACCACATTCTCAATCATATCCCTCCCTCCAATACATTTCTGTTCCCTCCCAATCGCACCCTCCGAAGCCGAGATCACGGGGCAAATGAACGCAGCCGCCGAGATCTTCGCATCAGTATTGCTCATACTCAGTGGGCGTGTCGCCATGGGCGTCCTCGAGAGAGCGCATCCTGGGCGATCCTGAGGGTCCGAGCCCTTCGGAAGAAAAACAAGCAGGCTCAACTTCAAATCATCTGGGAGGGAGTGGATGTCGTTCGTGAAGAGGGAGAGGTAACAAGAGTGCACAATCCTCGACGCGTCAGGGCACTTCCAGACTGCGTGCGGAATGCCATCGGGACCTGGCATGCTATGCGGGCGCTTGCGTATCATCTCAAACCATACTGGGTAATCGAGTTGCCACTGAGTATCCAGAGGAGAGTCGATCTGCGAAATAAGCTGGCGAACATCATCCCAAAGAGCAGAATCCACCGCAGGCCCCCGAAACACTCCAGCCCAGAAATCACCCAAAGCCACCGCGGAAGACTCCAAAGAGGAACGCGGAACACCACTCTCATCAGTAACCGATCCCAACACAGCACGGCGACAAAACTTTTTCGACGACGAAGTCTAGCAGCCTGGGCACGTTTAACCTCGGGCTCGGCGTTCGAGTTCGAGATCTCCTGCTCCTCATCCTGAAGGATACGGGTGTATAGGGAGAAGATATGTTGTGTAAGACCATGGGGGTGAATACATTGAAGGTCGGAGTCAAAGTGAACTTGCAATCGAGCGTGACGCATGAGAGCCGAGCGCAACTTCCTCTTATCACCTGAGGTCCACGCTCTCAGTGCCGTCAGTGCCCAAACGTGCCGCTCCTGCAGCGTTCGGGCGGGGCGAGAGAAAACGGCGGCACGAGCGCGACGGCCTGCGGTAAAGACCAATTCTTTCGTGCTCTCCAACCTCCCCCACACCTCCCATGACTTAGGGATCTCCGATCTGAGTTCCTGCAAGGCCTCACTGAATCCAGGCAACCCAGCAGTCCACGGAGGGATTGTGGGTTGACTGGGGTCAGGTCGGTATCTCTCCATCAAGGCCTTCATGGGTATGTGATCACTGGGCATATGAGATCGCAAAGCTCCCACCGTGCTGACCGTCGCCGTGAGATCGCGCAACGCAGCCGGCGGCAGCGAAGAGTACACACGGTCAAGACGAGCAGTCTGAGACGCAGCCATACCACGCCTCCCTCTCCTCGTATCCTGATCCTGATAAAGCTCGGTGAAGCAGGCAAAGAACTTAAATAACAGTTTAGAGTGACGGACATCTGCTGCCGACCATCCACTGCCATCTCCAGACATTCTCCCTTCCCCTTCTACCGCAAAGTTCCAATCCCCCATCATGACAACGCGGGCAGGTACACTCGCACCGCCAGGCAAATACTGAAGCACATCCTCATGCAGGCACTGTAAGACAGTAGAGAAGACGGAGAAAGAGTCGGAGGTGTTGGGGAGATGAAGGTTGTAGATCGCCAGGTTCCCGAACGGCCCCACGCATGCGCTTTTCAGGATCCTTCCCGCGATCACAGAGGTATGAGTAATAGACGTGAACAAAGCAACAAAGGAGGAAGAGAAGACCGTAAGCACACCACCTTCGGCAGTTGAATCTGGGAAAAAAAGATGCGGCACACCGATGTTGATCAAGCTCTCTGGAAAGCTCGGCACGGCCCCCCTCGATGTCCGTGCGTTTCTTGTGCTGTTACTATGTGATAGCTGCTGCGCAACTTTAAGAACTGTTTGAATCGCGCCGAAGCTTTCCACGACGAAGAGCGGACGGATGCGAAGAGCGCCTCCGTGTTCCACGCACACATGGATCGCGGATCGGGGGGGGGGGGGGGGGGGGAGAGGAGGGGAAGAAGGAGAGCAGGGCACCTGGCTGTAAACGCAGTCGGCCTCAGCGCGAAAAGGGGGAGCTGCGAAGTCTGACCGCGGCCTCCGACTGCGCTGTGTCGATCAGTTCAGTAATCCCGAACTCCACAAACACATCGCAATCTATCTCGCAGAGAATGTCAGCGCCCGAGGAGATGCGAATCTTCACTGCGGGCGCAGGGTCGTGAGGGCCACGCAAGATGTATACCGATCCTCCGAGGCCTGAGCTGCCCACTTCAAGTCCGCGAGGATTCAAGGCAGCCGCGAGCTTTGCTCGCGCACGCCCGAGAGAAAGAAACATTTGACGTGCATTCATATCCAAGTCTCGGCGCAAACGCAACGCGAGGGAGGAATTGGGGTGGAGTGGATCTGGGGTCGACCAACTGCCGCCGACCTTCGAGAAGTTATATAAAAAAGAGCTCGCAGCATTCGCATTCTCGAACAAGAAAGTAACCTTTTTTCCGAAAGATCGAAGGCACGCACAACTATACTGGTCTGGGCTTGCAGAGGTGCAAAAGGCTTCCTTGCAGCGGACCCCAATCGCTTCGAGATCGGCAAGGAGAAGAGGGCGAGGAAAGCCTAACAAAATCAACTTGCATGCATCATGCTGCTTCCCCTCCTGCGAACTGGCATCCGCTGCAGACCGACGGCGGCGGTCCTGTGGCGGCGAAGGCGAAGTAGGCAAGCGAGGCGTAGGAGTCGAAGCGAGACCACAGATGAGAGTGTCGGCGGCCTTCTGAGCCTCCTTGAGCTCATTCAACTGCTGGGCGATGTCGTCACAACGAGAAGCCAACGCGATGTCGGTTGCAGTGTCCATACTGTCGCCGTTCCGTACAATGAACTCTGAACGCATGGCATCGATCTTGGCATCCTGTGCTTTGAAGGCCTCTGACATGTCGTGCTCGATCTGCTGGTGGCGCTGGTAGATGCTGTTGCCCATGGGCGCAATCTGATCAGAAAGTTCGTTACACCGAGCAAAAGAGCCAGCAACTGATGTTTTGAGGTCGGCCACGTCCGCATTGTTCTGCATCATCATTTGGCTGAGAGAGGTAATGTTGCCTGCGATCGTCTCAAGCTTACCCATCACATCCTGGGAGCGGCCTGCCCCATCACGACGAGTATCTGGTGTCCTGCTGGCACTGCGGCGTGCAGAAGACGGGCTGCGGGAGTCACTTCGCGAAACGGTTCCTCTCCTATCAGTCCGACGCTTGCCCCCCATCGCGGCGGTCTGAGAAAAGAGGAGTCGAAGCAAAGTACCTTATCGGGATGGCTCCAGCAGGAGCTCACTAAAAGCGCGGGAATGGAAGCGAGTCCTGCTCGGGCAAGCACCTGTGGACCCGCGGTCGCGCGGCCGCCCGCCACCTCGAGACGGGGGGATTCCCGATATTGCCACTTGAACCAACATGGCTACGGAGGATCCGGTGCCCTGGCTGACCCCCGTTTGCGTTGACCCCCGTCTCTTGAGCCCCGACGTCTCGGGGCTCTGCGTGGCCAGCACTGGGCCGTAGGAGAAGCGTCTCGGGCCCTCTTCGCGCCTCCCGGGGCCGTCGCGGGCCCTTGGCAGAGGCCCCCACGGCCGTGGACGGACAGAGGGGAAAACCGCTTGGCTACAGGGCAGTTTTTAATACATGGGATTTTTAACATACAGGATTTGTAATACATGACTACTGTATGAATACATTTATGCATGAACTCATCGTTGTTTTTTAATGCTACATCCCTGCATTTGTCATACATGATCCGCACGCGGAGCATGTATTAAAAACGGCACTGCAGTGTGAAGCTCTCGGCAGCCTGCGCAATCTAGAACAGCAGATTGAACACGCCACCGTCGCGCTGAACATCCCGCAGTCGAGGGTCTCGATTGGGGCTGTCGATTGGGCACTGGGGCTTTCTCGAGGTGTCAGGTATGCAATGAAGGCTCTATTGGGGTGTCTTGGGGTCGTCTGGGGCAGTCTTGAGGCTTCTGGGATGTCTTGGAGTCATATTCAGGGCCTCTTTGGCCGTTTTGGGGCGATAATTATGGGAGGCCCATGCAGACGCCTGGGACAGTTCTTGGCCGGAACTGGCGAGAGCGTGAGAATCATTCAGGCACCCACCGAGAACCTATGATTTTGACCTCGTCGGGCCGTCATCGGGGTCTTCCTGGGCCGTCTGGGCGACCTCTCGGGCCCCCCTGAGGCCATGATGAGGGTGTTGGGGTGTGTTGCAGTCCGCTTTGCTCGCATTCGGGAAGGGGTTGGGGCCCTCTTGGGGCTGTCTGGTCGGGGCTCCATTGGGCTGTTCCGAAACGCTACTGTTTCGTCTTGTAGCCATTTGGGGCCGTATTGAAGCCCTCTTCGGGGACTCTTTGACCGTCTTGGAGCGAAGTGGGAGGCCCATTGAGCCGTCTGGTCTCGTTCTTGGACCAAAATGGAGAGAACGTGAACATCAACAAACAAATCAGCATGAAACTGTAATATTCTGGCTTCGTCGGGTCGTCATCGGGGTCCTCCTGGGCTGTCTTGGGGGCATCGTGGGGCCATGTTGAGGCTTGGGCAGTCTTGGTGCCCGCTTTGGGCACTCTTCGGTAGCTCTTGGGGCCAGCGTTGGGCTGGGGTCCTCTTCGGGGCCTCTTGGGACGTCTCGGGGCTCTGAGGGGCCCCTGGAGCCGTCTGGGGCTGTTCTTGCACCGAAATGGCGAGAACATGGAACTCTGCAAACACCAAAAGAAGATGCATGATGTTGACTTCGTCGGGCCGTGGTCGGGGTTCTCCCGGGCTCTCTTGTGAACCTCCTGGGCCGTCTTCGCGGGGCTCTCTTCGGGTCCTTTGGAGCCGTCTTGGCGCTCTCTTGAGCGTCTCGGAGCTGTCTTGACGCTGTCTGAGGCCGCCTTGAGGCCATCTGGAACCCCCTGGAGCCGTCGTGGCCCCGGGAGCTCTCAGGGCGCCCCGGGGGGCCTGGGGAGCTACTCGGGCTCCAGGCTCTTCTCGCACGCAAAATGTGCCTGTAATGAGGAGCTGACCGTGGACCACCGCCCAGGAAGGGTGAGGATCGTAGTCCTGCCTGGGACCTCATGGGCCCCCCTAAAGCGATCCTGGGAGCATTGTCATGGCATTTCGGGAACACTGAGAGGAGCAGCGAGTAGAGCCGCCGCAGCGGACTCAGGTTTGCCCTTGCACCGCCCCAGAAATTGCCCGCCCCCGCCCCCACCCTCACACCCACACCCAGGAGGATGAGAGAAAGGAGGAGGAGAAGGATGAGAAGGAGGCTGAGGAGGAGGAGGAGGAGGAGGAGGAGGAGGAGGAGGAGCACTGGGAGAAGAAGTGCGTACGGATTTCTTTGGGATCACCTTCGGGCCTCGTGGGAGCCATCTTCGAGCTCTCTAAAAGACTCCAGGGGCCCTGTTGGGATCTAATGAAATCGTTCTCGGCCATCATGGGCGCTCGGGGTCCGGGAACGTCTTGGAGCCATCTTGAGGCCCTCCTGAAGCCGGCTTGGCGCAGCTTGGGCTATCAAGGGGGGCGTCTTGAGCCCTCGTGGAAGCTCTTGTGGGTCTCCAGGGTTCTCTTTAGGGCCACAAGGGCTGGAACATGGAGGGTACATGAACACCATTTGGTTTTGCGTGACTTCTGCCGCCAGATCGCCCTCCGCAGGGGCCAGGGAACCCTCCGACGCGGCCCGAGCGAGTCCCTGGGGCTTCCTGGCGCAACTCCAGCTATCTGCAGAGGCGCTCCGAAGACGGCCCCAGGAGCCCCTGGGGCTCTCGAGGCCGAGGGGGTCTCAGAGGGACCACTCGCTGCACAAGCTTTTCTGGCACGCAAGGGTTCCCGCATTGCAGACAGACCAGTTCGGACCCGTGGATCACCGTCCACTCAGGATTCTTCGCTTGCATGGGGTGTGGACTTCCTGCCTGCTCGAGTGCTCGCGTGCTGTCATGCTCGCACTCGCCTGCTGGCCCTGCTGCCGTTGCCGCCGCACGCTGCGTCGGAGTGCTGCTGCTGCGTCGTGCCTGCGCTCGCTGCTGCCCAATGGCGGTCGCTGCCTGTGCGCTGCTGCTTGCTGCTGGGCCTTCCGGTGGGGAGGGGAAAGGGTTGTGGATGCCGTGACAATGGACACTCTAACAATTCTACCTTTGAGTTACACATGTGTTAAGACATGTGTAAAACATGTTCAAAACATGTTTCAAACATGTCTTTGCATATTTCACACATGCTTGACACATTTCTAAACATCTGGAAATTATTTGGCAGCATGCTTCCTCTCCATTAATCGACTTCCGCAACTGGAGCCCTCTTGTAGCATCTCCGGGCCATGCTGGGCCCTCTGGGAGGCTCTCGCGGAGCCGCCTGGGGACATCCTGGAGTTCCTCGGGGGCCTCGGAGGGCCCTCCTGGGAGGTCTCAGGGGTCATCTGGAGAGCGTCGTGGGGCCAACCCCTGGGTCCTCCTCTTAGAACTATCTTGCCGTCATCGCGGAGACCACCTGGGACCATCTTGGTCTATCTTGGAGTTTTCCCGGTCCTCGCGAAGGCTCATGCGGGCCTTTTGTGCGCTCTTGGAAGCCTCTGGCGTCCTTCTTAGAGCCGTCTGAAGCCAGCACGTGGACAGGGACAACACATGTATGCCAGTCTCGAAGGAGTTCGACGGTTGTAGCTTCTCCTGGTCCTGACGCGGTGACATCTTGGCGGCCCCACCTCAAAGCGTCTTGGGCTGTCGTAGGCCCTGGCTGTCGCGGGAGCCTCCTGGAGGCTCTCCTGGGCCGCATGGGGCCGCAGGAAACTCCAGGGTGCCGTCCGGGTTCGGCGCGAGGGCGCCAGGGGGCGCGTATCAGTGCGAGCCAGGCCGGTAATGGCGCCGGTCTGGCACGCACTGCGCTGGGCACAGCAGGAGAGGCTGGGGCTGACCCGTAGACTGTCGTCCACGACAGTAGGCCCGCATGAAGGTGCGAGGAGTGAAGCGCGCTTGGGCTCTGTTCGTACGGTACCGGATCGGTCTTGGAACTGGAGCCCTCTTGGGCCAAGCAGGGCCCGTCGCGGCCAAATATTCTGGGAAGTGAACGGGGTCCCAAAGCCTTACAAGTTTGCAATGATGGTGGTCTCTTTGCGGCCTCTTGGAAGTAGCGCACACGTCCTGGAATTACAGTGCGACCGATGACGTTGGGCTCCAACTTTGTCTGCCACATCTCGCTTAGCAGCGACAGCGCCTGAAACCATTGCCCACTTTTCTCGCAAGCGCTGATCCCAGCGCTGTAGCTGATGACGTCTGGCTCTAATGCTATATGCCATATGTCGCGGAGCAGCGACAATGCCAATTGCCACTGCTCGCCTTTCTCGCAGGCGCTGATCCCAACGCTGCAGCTGACTAATACGAGCCTGTGGATGGAAAGTCCACGCGGGTCTGCAACGGGCCAAGGGCAGACCCGTGGACTACTGCCCACGGGAGCGTTCTCGCATACACGGTTGGGTGGCAATACAGCCGAGTCCTTGTTGGTTGCGATTCGCTGCTGCTTGCTGCAAATTGCTGATGCTTGCTGCTGTTCGCTGTGTCGTCTTGCTGCTGCTGCTCGCTGTGCCCTTTCTTGCGGTCGCTCACTTGCTTGCTGCTGCTGGCACTGCTGCTGCGTGTCCCGCTGCTGCTGGAGGAGGCTCTCCTGGCACATGTGGAACCTCTTGTGTCATCTTAGGCCGCCTTGGACTTGCTGAGGCGTCTCCCCGGCCTGCTTGGGCTTTCTGGAGGCGGTCTCGGGATCCTCTTGGGTTGTATCGTGGTCATCTTAGGGCTCTCTGGAATCGTCTTGGGGCACCTTAGGGCCATCTGGGGTCCGTCTTGAACTCCTCTGGGGGCCCTCTCGGGCCATTCCGGGGCCGCCTTGGGACCTCATTTGGCTATCATGGGGCCATCTTGGGGTTGTTCTTGCGAACTTGTTGGGGCAAGCCAAAAAACCAGCACACATCCTCCAAAAGCCAGTCTAAACCAAGAAACCGTGCAAACACGCAAACAACAACGATATTAGCAAGTGAGTCTCTCCCGTGTTGGCGCCTCTCTTGGGGCGTTTTTGAGCCTCTCTTGGGGCCCCTCGTGCACCCTGTAGAGCTTTTTGGAGCATCCATCTTGGAAATCTCTGGGGCCGTACTTTGGGGCTCCTGGGGCCCCCTTGCGCCGTCATGTTGAGCCTTAAACGGCCCAGCGAACATTTCGACAACAAGAACGTACGGGAAACGGAGCCGAACTGGACGCGGAGACCGCTTGCGACCGCTGCCACTGGTGTCGTGCGTGGAACCCCCTGCGGGGCGCCGTCCGTGCGAGGGGCGTACCGAACCCCACAATGCAGCAGGGGTGGGGACAACACCCGATGGTTGCGGCAGGGAGGGGAGGGGGAGGCTGGGAGGAGGAACGAGAGATGGAGACGCGCGGCAAAGCGGAAGGACAATGAAGAGCCAATTAGCCTGTCGGATTGCTCCACCCTGTGCTTCTACGCGTAGCGCAGGGCGTGGCCCTCTCCTCATGTACTGAACGCCGTGGGAAGGGTGGAGTTTGGGGCAGTGCGGAGAACAAGCTGCGGAACTGGCGCACATCCGCGTGAGTGGTTTACTGTTATGGGCGGAGGCATGCGTGGACGCCCACTGGGGCCTCACGTCGAGCTCCCTATGGAGCGAGGTCCGTGATGGGTGTGTAATGACACGGTCGGAGGCGCCAAATGTCGCACGCGAGCGCCCCCGCTGGACCTGTAGGTGGAACTTAATCTAGGGCACGATCCGTGTGGGGGGGATGCTGGCAGGAGCGGAGGGCCGGCATGCGGGTGCCTTTACTGGTGCCGCAGGTAGACCTCCCCATGGGGCAAGACTGATCCACGCGGTGCCAAAAACCAGCGCCGACATCGTCACTGCACGAAGCTACCGTGGGGCTCCTGGGGCGTGCTTGCTGGATTTCTGTGGCTGCAGGGTCGCGCCTTGAAGCAGTAGGTACACCCACCCACTACACACATACATAGACAGACAGGCAGGCAGACAGACAGATAGACAGACATGCATACCTACCTACCTGACGCCAACACTTTCACACACTTACGCACACTTCCACACACAGACTTGCACAAACACACACATATATATGTATATATATATATACATACTAGAACCTTCGCGCGCGCTTCGCGCGCTTAGGTTCTAGCCAACCCCAGCCTTGGACAAGGTCAAAGCTGCGCGTATGGAAGGCCCGCAGGAAGTGGCAAGCACGCAACCAGACCAAATACGTTATCTGTATGCATGTATGTATGCTTGTATCTATACAAATATATGTATGTAGGTATGTATGTATGTATGTGTATATATATATATGTATATATGCATGCATACGTGTGTGTATATGTACATGCACACATACATACATCCATGCATACATGGATGCATGCATGAATACACACGGAAAACAAACACATACATACGTTCGTACATGCATACGTTGGAAGGAGAGGCGGCAACGTGCTCCGGCAGCGCTTTTCCGGAGCATGTTGGGCGAGAGGCGTCGTACCAGAATACGCCCAGAGTGGCCGGCAGACGGCCCAAGAACCTTTGGAGACCGCTTCTGAGGGGATCTCCTGGGAGCGCCTTGGGGGCCTCTGGGCGGCCTTGTGGGGCCTCCTGGCGGCCTCTTGAGGTAAAAGGCTGGAGCTTTGGGTGCACGGTTGCCCACTGAAGTCTTCATTCGGCACCGAACGCTGGAAGGAGAGGCGGCAACGTGCTCCGGCAGCGCGTTTCCGGAGCATGTTTGGGGGACCTCGGTAAGCAGTTTTGAAGCCTCTCGGAAGCCGTTTTTGGGCCTCTCGAGGCCTCTTTTGGGCCTCTTGGGGGCCTCTTAGTGGCCTTCTGGGCTGTCTTCGGGGCCTCTGGGGGCTTCCTGGGGGCATCTTGGGGCGGAGAGCTCGACTGTTCGGTGCGTGTTCCCTCTCTTGGGCCGCTCTTGGCGCCTTCTTGGGGCTCTCCTGGGCTGTCTTGGGCGGGCCTGGGGACAGTCTTAAGGCTCTCTTGGGCCGTCTTCGGCCTATCTTGGGGGTCTCTTGGGCTGTCTTGGAGCGGTCTGGGGAGCCTCTGGGCCGGTCTAGGAGCGTCGGAAAGCCGAAACAGCGAGGAAGCAAAAAACATAGAAACAACACATACAAATCAACTATTTTCGCCTCTCTGGCCGCTCGTCGGCGGCATCTTCATGCCTCTTGGGGCGTCTTGGGGGACACCCTCGGCAGCTTAAGACGCATCGTGGGCCCCTGGAGACACCTGCAGGCGGTCTTGGGAGCGTCTCGAGAACGTCTGGGGCCGCCGGGACGGCTGTCCGAGGGCTCCTGCGGCCTTCTACGGGCCCTCTTTGGCCGTCTTGGGCGGGTCTGGGGGCAGTCTTGGGGCTCTCTTGGGCCGTCTAGGAGCTCTGTTGGAGGCTCCTGGGCCGTCTTGGAGCGGTCTGGGGAGCCTCTGCGGCGGTCTTGGAGCGTCGGGAAATCAACACAGCGAAGAAGCAAAAAACATTGAACATACGCATGAAAATCAACGATTTTCGCCTCTCTGGCCGCTCGTCGGCGGCATCTTCATGCCTCTTGGGGCGTCTTGGGGGACGTCCTCGGCAGCTTAAGACGCATCGCGGGCCGCTGGAGACACCTGGAGGCGGTCTTCGAAGTGTCTCGAAACCGTCGGGGGCCGCCGGGACGGCTGTCCGAGGGCTCCTGGGGCCTTCTTGGGCTCTCTTGGGCCGTCTTGGGCGAGTCTGGGGCAGTCTTGGGGCTCTCTTGGGCCGTCTTGGGGCTCTCTTGGGGGCCTCTGGGGCCGTCTTCGAGCGGTCTCGGGAGCCTCTTGGGCGGTCTTGGAGCGTCGGAAAGCCGAAACAGTATAAAAAACTAATGAAAATCAGCGATTTGGGCCTCTCGGGCCGCTCTAAGGCGGCATCTTGAAGCGTCTTGGGACGTCTTGGGGGGGCTTCCTGGGTAGTTTAAAACGTATCGTGGGCGGATGGAGACGCCTGGAGGCGGTCTGGGGAACGTTTCGAGACCGTCCAGGGCTGCCGGGACGGCTGTCTGAGGGCTCCCGACGGCGATTTCAGCCCTCCCAGAGGCGGGCCCGGGCCCCAGGCCTCACATTTGTGGTCGAGGTTCGGGCCCCCGGGAGCGTCCTGCAGCCCCGTGGCCCCCATGGGGGTCCGAGGTGCCAATCTGGCGGCCCCAGGTCCCGTTCCCCGGTATGTATATATATATATATATATATATATATATATATATATATACATATATATATACACACACACTTTTTGGCGTCGCGGACCCCGCGCAGTGACAGAGCGTCGAAAGGTCAGAGAAGAGGGCACGCTCGCGAAGGCCGAGCCCTCAAGCCGCTCAGAGCGAGCAGCGCCACGGCCAGCCATCAGTAATCCGGGCATGGATGGCAGGGGGGTCAGACGAGGTAAGCAGATAGCCAATCAGCATCGAAACGACCTGCCGAGAGGGCAACGGGAAGCGCAGTGGAAACTAAAGTGATGCCATGGGCAGACGATTGGCAGAAAGGGCAGGACAAGGTTCGGCGGCGGGCGAGGGAGGGAAGTGAGAAAGAGAAGGCCTTCTTAGGATGTGGCGGGACTTCCCGGAAACCCTCGTGCCTTCTGAGAGGTTTTCTGTGTCTTTAGGGAAGGTTTAAACAACTTCTCAGAACGCCTGGGGACGTCCGAGCCTTCTGAGAAGGCCCGCCCCTTCTCATTTTCCCCCGGGCTCGCCGGCGAAAGGTACAAGGAGGCCGAATGCCAGGAGTGGCGGCGCAAGCACTGTAAAGGCTGCCCCAAGAAGGTAGCAGCGACGGCAAGCCCGTTGGGGCGCCAGAAAGCCGGCCTTGAGTCAGCCAAAGAGGGGGAAGGGGGCGGCAGGCCCGACGGCCCGCGGGGACGGGCTCTTACGGGATCCAGCGGAGGAGCGGGCGTGCAAAGGACGCGGAAGGAAAGAGACTGGAAGGAAAAGGCGAACCACACCCACCAACCCACCCACCCACGCACGCACGAAAAAAGAAAGCACGCACCCGCACACACACAAACACACACTCAGTCTTTCAGTCACACAGTCACACACACACGCACGCACACAGACACACACACACACACGCACACACACAAAAAACACACACAACACACACACACGCACAAACACACACACACACACGCACACACACACACACGCACACGCACACACACACACACGAACGCACGCACACGCGCACGCACGCACGCATTCACCAACGCACACACACACACGCACCGACACACACAGACACACACACACATAGACACACATATACACACAGACACATACACCCTCGCACACACAACGTACACACAAAACACAAAACTCACACACACACACACGAAACACGCACACACGCACACACACACACACACACACGCACACACGCACACACAACACACACACACACGCCAAGCGGCGTGTGTGTGTGGTGTGATGTGCTGAGATGTGATGTGATGTGCGGTGGTGTGCTGTGTCGTTCTGTGGTGTGTCGTTCTGTGGTGTGCTGTGCTGCCACACACACACACGCACACGCGCGGCCGTGCTGCGCTGTGCATGTGATGTGATGTGGGGCACACACACACACGGACGGCTTCCCGTGCCGTGTTGCGCTGTGATGCGTCTGTGTATGCGTACTCGCGGTCGTTTTTTTGTTTTGAGTTTGGCTCTCTTCCTTCCTTTCCTCCCCTCCCCTTGTCGTTCTCGCCGTCGTTGTCATCGTCGTCGTTGTCGGCGTCGCCGTCTGCGGTCGTGGTCGCTGTCGTCCCTTGTCCGTCGTCGTGTTTTCGCCGTCGTCGCCGCCGTCGCCGTCGTTGTCGTCTTCGCCGTCGTCGCCGTCGTCGCCGTCGTCGTCGTCGTCGTCGTCGTCGTCGTTCGTCGTTGTCGTCGTCGTCGTTGCCGTCGTTGTCGTCTGGGTCGTCGTCGTCGTCGTCGTCGTGGGCGGTCGTCGCCCTCCCGGGTGCGCCGGCGCGGCCGCGTCACGGCCATGGTCCGGAGCGACGGCTGTGCCGTGGCCCATGGCCGGCGCCACACGAGCGTTCGCTGCTTTCGTCCCCCCTTTCCCTTTTCCCCCCTTCCCCCGCTTCCCCTCCTTTCCGTCCGTGCCTGCATTCCCTCCTTCTGGCCTGTCCCCCTCTCCTCCCTCCCCCTGCCTCCCCTCCCTCGCCATTCTCCCTTTCAGGTGTGATGGCATGGCCGTGGCTGGCGGGCTCCACCTCTTTTTGGCCCCTCCCCCTCCTCTCCTTTCACTCAAGCAGTGGCGAAGCTTCCTGGCTCGCCTATAGCCCTACCAAACAATGTTCTAATAACCTTTTGTGGTTTCCACGAAATGTTCTTAGAACATTTCTGGCGGAGTCTGTCTTGTTTTATCACATCGGGTTCATAATCTAAGAACATTGTTTTTGTTCTTAGAACATTTCTGGGTTCTAAGAATATTTCGTGGTAGGACTATAGGAATGCCGGGACGGTCGGTCCCTGCTCAATTCACGCACGCACACACGTGTGGCTCAAACACGTTCTCTCACCCACCCGCGTTCCCACAGGCTATTGTAAGCCTTGTGCGGAGTTGCGCGGTGCAGGTGCCGCCCCATCGCACCGCCCGGAACGGGCCGGTCCACCCACCAGAACCGGCAGCGGCAACCACCATGGTGGCGCGTGTAGCTCGCAAATCGTGCGAGTGTCGGTGTGCCCAGTGCCGGGACGGGGCCGGTCCGGGCGGATGGGTGCGACAAGAGCAGCGTGCGGTGTGCGTTGTTTGGCGTTGGGTGGATGCCCAGTGGACGGTGCACCACCCACGTGACTCCCCCTCATCCACTGCAGCAGGCATTGCTTACCGTGGCGCGTAGCTTGGTCTGGAACGGTGCGAGGACACGGTGTCTCCGCTACGGGCGGGCAACGAACGAACGAACACAGCACACACATCACACGCAGACACACACAGACACACACAGACACACACAGGCACACACACAGACACATAAACACACACAGACACACAGACACAGACAGACACACACAGACTCACACACAGACAGACACACAGACACACACACACAGACACACATACACAGACACACACACACACCAACAGACACACACAGACACACACAGACACACACACAGACACACACACAGACACACACGCACAGAAACGCACACAGACACGGACACACAGACACGCAAACACACAGACACACTCAGACACACACATGCAGAACAGAAACACAAAAACACAAACACGCACAAGCGCACACACTCCCTACACACACGCACGCACGCGCGCGCACACAAAACGCAAACCCACAAACACACAAACACACAACGCGCACACAAACACGAACACACACAAACACAAACACAAACACACGCAAACACAAACACACAAACACAAACACAAGCACAACCACAACACACAAACACAACCACAACCACAAACACACGCACAAACACAAACACAACCACAAACACGACCTCAAACACAAACACAACCAAACACACAACCACAACCACAACCACAACCAACGACAACCAAAAAGACAACCACACACACAACCACAACCACAAGCAAAAACACAAGGACACACAAACACACACAAAAACAAACACAAACACAAGCACACAAAAACACACACACAAACAGAAACACAACCAACAGCACAACCAAAACCACAACAGCAACCACAAACACGAACACACACAAACATAAACTCAAACACAACACACTAACACAATCACAAACACACGCACACACAAACACAAACACATTCACAAAGACAAACACACACAAACACAACCACAACCACAACAACAACCACAGCCACAAACACAAACACAACTACAACCACAATCACAAACACAAACACAAACGCAAACACAAGCACAAACACGCACAGCCACAACCACAACCACAACGACAACCACAACCACAACCACAACAACAACCACAACCACAACCACAACCACAACCACAAACACAAACACAAACACAAACACAAACACAACCACAACCACAACCGCAACCACAACCACAACCACAACAACATCCACAACCACAACCACAACTACAATCACAACCACGTACATAAACACAAACACAAGCACACGCAAACATACAAACACACAAACACACAAACACACACAACCACACACAACCACACACACACACACACTTTCGGGGGGACCAAGGCCGGGGCCCCTGCCCGTTGCCGACAAGCGGAGGTCTACTTGATTGGGCCTGGGTGTCTTCTCCTCTTCGTTTGCAGTCGGGACACTTCGCAAGCCGTCTCCCGGTTTGCCGAACGCGCGTGCGGGCTGACTCTGCCGCGCAGCGACGTAAAAAACAAATTGGGCCCCGGCCGGGAAATTGCCAGAATTGTCTGGGCCACCCAAATGGCGTCCGGGTGCGGCAAGATGGCCCGCAAGGCGTCGCAGGATGGCCTCCACAGGAGGGGTGCGTGCCTACATGGGCGGAAGGACAACATGCGGGTGCATTCTATAGAACCAGAGAGCATACCCCCTGTGGAACACGATCCGTATGAGGCGTGCGCCGAAATGTGGCACGATCCGTGCGAAGGGTGCCGAACTGGCGGGGGGGCCGCCCGCTGGCGCCGTTACTGGACCGGCAGGCGGAGCTCCTCGTGGGGCATGAAGCATGTGGGGGGTGCTTCGGAATGAGCGCAGCAGCAGCGGCAGGAAGAGGCGGATGGATGTGGGAGGCGGGCGGTAGAGCGCGGCGCTGCAGAGAGAAGCGCGACCACCCAACAGCGCAGAAAGGTTGGGAGGGCTGGGGACAGCACAGGAGGGCTAGGAGGGTTGGGAGCGGCAAGAGACGGTTTGTGGGAGCAGGCGATTGGAAGGAAACAGTCTGGGGCAGACGAGTAAAACCATAGTTTCGCTGGCCTTCGCGCCCCCGCGGTAGCGCGGGGGGGCGGAGCACGGACATTCCCGGGTTGTCTGGAGGCCGGCGGGGGGGAGGGGCGGCACGGGCTGACAATTCAGGGCGGGGGGGAGGGGGGGCAATACCGAGCGGGGCAGGCCAAGGCAGACTGGACGACCGAGGGCGCACAATCTCTGGCTGTCTGGGAAGGACCCCGCGGGCAGACAACTCGAAGCCGCAGGGGCGGACAAGTCGAGGCCGCGGGGCTCCCTGCGGCCAGCCCTGCGTGGAAAGCAAGAGCTCTGATCCACAATGATGGGCGGGTAGGGGCAATTCCGAGAGGGACAGGCCAAAGCAGGCCATGAGATCCTGAAACAACACACACAGCGTCATTGCATTAAGCTCCAGGGAAGCAACATGTTACGGAATCGTGAAAGGAGCGAGCGGCCCATGAGTGCGTCAAGACGGCTCAAGATGGCCTCAAGGACGGGCCAAAACGACCCCAAGACGGTCCAAGCGTCAGGCGCCAGCTGAGGCGGACAATCTCCGGCTGTCTGGAGAGGACCCCGCTGGCCGACGAATAGAAGATCAGTTCCCGCGCGACGGCAGAAAACTGCTGGGGGGGGACAGACGATCAAACAATCAATTCGGGCGGCTGAGTTCTACTAGTCTGCACCACTCATTCATTTTAGGTACCCCCCATGGGGGGGCGTTTTTTGTTTTGTTTTGCTTTGTTTGCTTTTTGGAGGACAAGCAGAAGGAGGAGGAGGAGGAGGAGGAGGAGGAGGAGGGAATGGAGGAGGGAATGGAGGAGGGAATGGAGGAGGAGGGAATGGAGGAGGAGGAGGAGGAGGAGGAGGAGGAGGAGGAGGAGGAAGAGGAGGAGCAGGAGGGGGTGAGGACGGAGGTGAGAAGCGAGGAAGGAGTCGGTTCGGATTTCACACGAGAGCCCATCAACACAGGAGGGTTTGGGACAACAGCGCAATCGAAAATTAAACCTTCCCTCGTCTGAAGGGTCACGACACGTGTGAAGGGTGCGCCGAAACGCGGCAGCAGCAAGACGGGTGGCAGCAGCAACGGCTGCAGCAGCAGCAGGAAGGGGCTGGGGGGGGATGAGCGGAAGAGCGTGTGAACGCGTAATGGCGCAGCGGGTCCCAAAACGAGCACCTAAATTTATAGGAGGGATGGGAACAAATGGTAGTTCAGCGAGACTCCAACTATTTCTGCTGCCCAGGGCCTCTTTCCAGCGCCTCTTCGGGTCTCTCGCTGGGACCTGTCGTGAGACCAGCAGGGCCTCCGCTGGGCCTCCTGGGCCACCCTGGAAACCTATTTTTTCAGTTTGCGGCCCCAGAGGATCCGATCCCTTCCCTAGGAGTACGGCGAGGGTATTGGAAAAGGTACCCTTAGAGAAATAATCCAGGGCCTGGAAGCCGGTACAACACCAATTGAGGATCGGCCATGTATATCACCGCCGCCCTCACCAGATAAATAATAGTCCAGGGTCTGAAGCCACCTGGGCACATTTCTTAACGACCGCCCCCGCCGTGATTATGTCTCCCCAGTCTGTTTCTGATGGCTCCAGAGCCCGATGACGGACCCCAGAGGCCGAAATCGAGAAAGGATGCCGGGATTGAGCGAACATCGCGTCGTCGGAAAGCCCGGCGGGCCGCCCTCCGTCTTCGATGGCTCCTGCAGTCGGGGGTGACGATGGGGGTGAATAGCCCAAAGGAGAGCAGTACATGTACCTAGGGGCGCTGATGGTCCATGCCTTCGGCGAGGCTCCAGGGCGATCGCGTGCGGTGCCCGCTCCTGGGCGATTCGCCCCTATCGTCGCCTCCGGCGCGCGAATCGTTCTGGGCTGGCTCGGCACGACCCGGCGGGCTTCGGTGCGCCCAGGCCGGTGGCGCGGCCCGAGTGGCACCGCCCATGCGGCGCCGGGCAGAGGCCGAGGCTTCTGGGGCCAGGGCTTGCCAGCGCTCGGACGTCCACTCCCCGTGCATTCTTCGGCTTCGTGCGTGAATTCCCAGCCCTCTGGGCGTCGGTGGTTTAGGGCGTTTCCTCTTCCACCCCTCCCTCTTCCCCTTCGGGGAGGGGTTTACCCCTCCCCCTCCCCCCTCCCCATGGACCTGGACAGGGGGGGGGGGGCGGGGAGGTGTCAGCGCGTCCAGAACGGCCTCGGCGAGGATACCTCTGGGCATCGTTTCTGGATGGGCTGGTGGGGATTCTTTTTGGTTCGCGGCTCCAAGGCGAGGGACAGGGAGCGGACACAACGTCCGGGGCGCGGTACGATGTAAATTGGCGCGAGATTGCCGCAGACTCCAGCGGACAACACACGCAGTGGCGCATGCACATGCCAGGGACAAAATGCCCCTCATTGAGACGCAAACCAGCGTCGGCAGGTGACCGGCCCAGACATCCCGGCAGGTGGGGAAGCAAAGGCGCGGCGACCACTGATGGGGATTCGCGGAGCGTCAACAATTTCCCAGCCCTCCTGTGTGGTAGGTTCTCGTTTTGAAGAGAGCACTGCGGGCTCCACCTCATCTTCCTCCCGCCTCCCTCCTCTATATCCTCCCGCCTGCTCCTGCGCCGCTCCCTGTGCATGTTTCGGGTTCGTGCGCTCCTTTTGTCGCGGGCTGGTCCAAAATGCTCCTCGAGGGTCCTCGCCAAGGAACGCGCACACGTCCGAGCGATGCAGGGGGGGGGGCGGGGAAACCCTCCGAATGAGCACCCCTGCAGGCGAAACTCTCTGGTGGACGCACCCGAGAAAGGGATCGGACAGGGCAGCGCTGTTCAGTCAACGTCCAGGACTGGTCAGGAAGCGCCAGTTGTGAAGGTCCGGGTGGTGCCTCCGCCCTTGAAGGAAGGGGCAACTTACGGACACCGTCCCATCTCGCGCGCGCGTATCTTGGCAATGTACACGTCGTTCGTTCCTCATCGTGCTCATTTCCAATTGTGCTCGTTTCTAATGCTTCCTGGCCCCCTGGTGGCCAGGAGGAGGCCCAGGACAGAACGATTAGAGACGAAAGGATCTTGGCCCCCCCCAAAATCAAAGAACTCTCGAAGAATTCGAAATGAGCAGTGTGCAGATCAGGAAGACGCTGGGCTCGAACGTCGCTCGAGCCAGCTCGCCGAGGAGCGACAGCGCCTGCTGCCACTGCCTGCCTCTTCCACAGGCGCTGGCAACTGCGGCATAAAGCCCCGGGCTGACCTCTGCGCGACGGTGGGATGTCGGGGATGGGCAGAACCCCCTTTAGTAAACCGTGGTTTAGTGAAAACGACCTCGGGCCCAAACCTGCCAGGCGCAAGCCTGGAAAAGGACGGCCGCGGCGCCCTCTCGAGAACCGAAAACGGACAATTCACTAATCGACGTGTCAGGGTGGGAGGTCTGTCAACCCCCGAGGATGTCTCGCGGAACAAGTGCAGCGCCACGCTCCAGCTGTTCGCCCGTCCGCGCTTTCGGTGGGCAGGTTCGGGGCAGGAGGCGCCTGGTCGAGAACCTCGCGGGCTGGCCAGCATCCATGGACATCTGCGCGCGCGCGGAAAAGTTCCGATCCTGGAGCTGCTTGAAGTAAGCCAAACTGGTTCTGGGAGGGGTGGGAAAGGCAGAGAAAAAGCGCAGCCCACGAGTGGAATGACTCCGAGCCATCTCTGTGGGCACAAATCCGAGCCTAACTTGAGACCAGGTGGGCCAGGGAAGCCACGTCCTCCCGGAGCTTGCACGCATAACAAACACTCACATACATCGTGACTGCGAGACAAGGAAGAAGCGGAGAAGAAGGAAGAGGAGGAGGAAGAGGAGGAGAAGGAGGAGAAGGAAGAGAAGGAGGAGATGGAGGAGATGGAGGAGGAGGAAGAGGAGGAAGAGGAGGAAGAGGAGGAAGAGGAGGAAAGGTGAAGGAGGAGGTGGAGGAGGAGGATCACTGATCTTTCTTCCAGGTATGCGAGTGGGCCGCCATGAACAGTTACTCGGTGGAACAGGACAGACCGAGGAATTGCTAATGGGGCGCACCCTTTGCTTGGGGAGCCCCCAACTCGCAGCCTACAGTGGGGGTTGCCAGATAGGGGCCAGCCCGTGCTGGCAACTCCCAAGCAGGCTGCCTCCAGGGCGACAATCTGCGCGCAGCGGTCGCTGCAGCCACCATCTGGTGGCTAACAACGGGATTGTGCACTAAAGCCAGAGCTCCTGCCATAAATGTTGGATCGGCCTGGCCGAAACAACGGGCCGCAGGTTACTTGGACATGCTGCGCAGATGCCCTTAGCCCCCAGCCCTGGCGTGGGGCGCTGGTGAAATGCGGCCGACATCGACAAGCGACATCGGACGAACTTACCTCCCCTCGGGCATTGGGATGATGGCCACCCCTCCCTCGGGGCGACGCCGACGACGATGCGGGGGGCCGGAAAGGGGGGATGGGATGAGGGAAGCAGGGATGATGAGACTAGGGAGAGGCGGAGGGGGGGAAAATGGGGAGGAGAGATATGGAAACAGGGCCATCGGCCTTCCGAGGGGATGGGGCCTACTTGCATGGCTAACGCGGCTCCGCGTCTGCGGGGAGCGAAGCCCCTCATCCCCAACGCAATCCTACCTGTCGCGCCCCGTTGGCAACTGCCGCCTACTTACCAGCCATTTCGGAGCATGCCAGCCCATCTTCATCCTTCCTGCGCCATCGGCGCAAGGGGTGGACGTGTCGGCGGAGGAGGGCGGAAGGAGGAGGCGACGAAGATCTAGACAGATGCGCTGAAGGCCTTTGAGTCTAGATGTTGTGTCAGCGAGACGCTGCTAGGCTACACTATGCGATGCAACACAGCAGCAGGCAACGCACAGTGCTGAAGAAGTCTCCAAAAGGTCCCCACAACTTGCTGCACTTAGACAGCGCTAACTGCAGCAAGTGCACCTGCGTGCAAAGAAGGCTCCAAGAGGCCCCCACATCTTGCTGCACTTAGGCAGCGCTAAGTGCAGCAAGTGCGTCTGCGTGCCGACAGAAGGAAGAGGAGGAGGAGGAGGAGGAGGAGGAGGAGGAGGAGGAGGAGGAGGAGGAGGAGGAGGGGGAGGAGGAGGAGGAGGAGGAGGAGGAGGAGTGGGAGGGGAAAGATGAGGAGGAGAAGGAGGAGGAGGAGGACAGGAGGAGGACAGGAGGAGAACAGGAGGAGGACAGGAGGAGGACAGGAGGAGGAGGAGGAGGAGGAGGAGGAAGAGGAGGATGTAAGACTATACGCTTCCCTCAGGGGTGCAAGGTCCCCAAGTGGTTGCAAAGTTTGCCAGATGTCACTTCTGTGGGCCTTAACAGCCAGCAGCAGGTTTTGGAGTACCTGCTCACGGCGCAATATGCCAAGAGGAGGAGGAGGAGACAGAGGAGGAGGAGGAGGAGGGAGGAGGAGGAGGAGGAGGAGGAGGAGGAGGAGGAGGAGGAGGAGGAGGAGGAGGAGGAGGAGGAGGAGGAGGTGGTGCGGCGCGAACGAAACGTGTGCCGAAAGCCCCGCGCCCCCCCCCCACATCACGACAACCATCACCGCCTCCGTCATCACCAGGACACCGCTTTCTCAAGGCACGTCCATTTTGTCTCGTTGCCCGCGCGTCGCTGCAGCCCCCCTCGTTGCCCGCGCCTCGCTGCCCGCGTCTCTCAGCGCGGCTCTCCTGCCGCGCCTCGCTGCCGCCTCCTTCCTCGCCCCGCCGCCTCGCGCCCCACCGCACTGCGGCAGCTGGCGCCCCCCCAGCGCCCGCCAGTGCCCTCCCCCGCTCCGCGCCCACCGCTTCCCAGACTGGCCCCGCTCTGTGGTGCAGTCCGCCTTCGTTTTTTTTTTTTTGTTTTTGTTTTTTTCCCCCCCCCCCACGGCCATAGACACTCGGAGCAGCAGCGAAGAACGCGTGCCCGCAAGAGCTCCCTGCACCAAATTAGAAGGAGGAGGAGGAGGAGGAAGAGTCCGCCTTCGGGCCTGGCACCCTTGGTCGCCGCATCGGCCCTCGCTGCTGGGACGGCCGTCTCTGCCCTGGTAGCCCACGGCACGGCAAGCCTGCTGCCCCGCCGCCGCCCTGCCCCCGCCCTGCCGAGCGCCTGGCTTCGCAGTGGCACGAGTGCGTTTGGCATCGCACTGTCTGGCGAACAGTGATTGACAGAATTTGGCTTGTGGCTGTCCCTGGGCGCCTGTAGTTTCGTACTGCTTCCCTTTGCCCCGCCACTCGCCTCCGGCCCTGGCCCGCCCAGCGCGCGCTCCCAGGTCCCTGGGTCGCCGCCGCTGGGCCGCTGCTGCCGCCCTGGCTCGCTCATGGTGGAATTCTTCTGCCTCTGAGAGCCTCCTTCTCCCCTTCCGCCCGCGGCCGCTTTCTCCTCCTTCCGCTCTTGCGCGCCAGACAATTAGCTTCGTAGTGCCCCTGTTTCGCCCTTTCGCTGGTGCGGATTGCCCCGCCCCGCCGCCGACGGAAAACGTTTCGTCTCGTCGCAAGCTACCCTGGACCTGCCGTTACATGTCGTTACACATCCAGACATGTCGTTACCCGTCCAGGCATCATTCAGCATCGAACCGAGAAACCGGACCGAATCGGAATGTGCGTCGGATCGGTCGCGCCAAGCTACACAAAAACACCACTAAACATCGAACCGCACCGGAGTGTCGGAGCATCGGAAACGAACCGGATTCAGCCGGCCGGAACCGATATCGAAGAGGATCGATCGAATCGAAATGGGCCCTACTCATCTGCCTGCCCGCGGCGGCGCGGCGCTCCGCGACGGGCCGGTAGCGCGCGTCAGGGCGCCTCCTTTTCCAGGGGGCTCTTCGGCGCTGGCAGCCCATGGGTCGAGACCCCGAGTGTGCCAGCGGCCATGCGCATCGTTGCTGCTGTCATTGGCCATGCCCGCGAATCCTCCGAATCTTGGCGGCGCCAAAAAAAAAAAAACCGGGCGATGCTTTTCGATACGCGCTCCACGATGTGACCTACGCGCCTAAGGCTAATCGTGAGACTGTTGGACTCGGCCCCTGTGGCTGGGTATCGGTTGTCGCGTGGCTAGAACAGCGCCATGAGTTGGCTAGTTGTGACACCGACCGCTCGGAAGAGCAGCCAGCTGTAGCCGTCCCACGGCATCGCAACTCCACCTTTGTACGTAGCTCGGAATCGTAGCGTGAGAAACCAGGAGAGCAGCGCGTCGGTGGTTTCGTTCCGTCGCATCGAGAACTCGAAGAGTTCGCGGGTTGCTTGGACGTTGACCGTGCCACCTTCCGTCATCTACGTGATGTTCATGGAGCACGTGAGCTCACGAGCGGCCCCACCGAAGTTGAGGATGACTAAAGCGCATTGTTGAGCGCTGCCCATGTCGGTGGCCTGCACGCTCCAATCGAGCAAATCCTGTAACCAATGGCGGAAGGGATACGCGGACTCGCGCTCGGGCGATCATGGGGGCGGCTGGCGGGATGCGATGGTACCGCGGCCACCGCCGCCCTGTGGAACGGCTCCACCAGGCACCATGCCCGTGAGCCAGAACAGGATGGCCACGAAAAACACGAGGCTGCTGCCCCAGAGCGTCAAAATGGATATCCGCCTCGATAAGACCTCACCACGGTTTTGGCTGCGTAGGCGCTTTGGGACTCAAGCTGGCGCAAGAACGAACGTCGCGACGATGCCATTGTCAACCGTGGTCGAAGCCGAGATCGGTGAAACTTGTACATTGGCTTGCGGTGTTCCGCTCGGGTGGTGCGATGTGCTTACAAGGACAGCCAGCACTATCGCACACGTACCGAGCCACGGCGCTAGCCCAGGAAGGAGCCTCGCAGTCATGCCCGACGCGAAGCTGCGGCCAATGCCTGTGGGGTTGCGATGGGTCGAAGAACGTCGTGGCGCTCCTGCGGGCGATTCGCTCCTCATCGCGGTTACGCCTTCCGATGTTGCCCTCGCAGTCGGGTCGGATGTCCGAGGCGAATTGCCTTTTGGCTTGCAGAACAACCACAAGCACAGGCTACTCAAGGAATGGATGGTGGTACCGATGCGGAGATGAAGGTAAGTGCGACTGTGCGTCCACACCGCACTGTTCGCATGTCCCGTGGATCGCGTGCCCGGATCGTTCTCAGCTCCGCTACCAACTAGAATTGCGAGGGTTGGAAACTGTAAGAGAGAAAGCATGGCGGCAATACGGTATATATATACATATACATATATACGTATGTATGTATGTACGTATGTAGGTAGGTAGGTAGGTAGGTAGGTAGGTAGGTAGGTATGTACGTATGTATGTATGTATGTATGTATATATATATATATATATATATATTGCGGGCTTTACTCATCATGCAATAAGAACATATGCGTCGACGCTCGGGCCAAACAGCGGCGACCTTTTCCTATTTGAGTGGGAGGGAGGACAGCGAGGAGGAGGAGGAAGACCAGTATAAACCCAAGAGTGATCAACGGTGTTGGAATAATCTCTCTCTCTCTCTCTCCGAACTCCCTTTTCATAGGCCCCCACAGCGGTTCATGTCCACTGAGGGAACTGCCTCGTTGGAAGACAATCGATTAAAGACCCTGAAGCATGCCAAAACATTGTTCTCGGGATTCCACCGTCACGGATCAACCGGACTGTTGTGTCTTGACGGTCCTGAATCGCGCCATAACGCCATTCCTGACTTCAACACCGCGAATCAACTTATAACTGTTGCGCTCTCATAATTCGGAACCCTTCCAAAACACAATTTCTGGTATGCTGATCATCGGAATCTGTGAGACTCTCACACATGTATACGTAAACAACGAATGTGCGCGGCGCTAGCGCGAGAACCACATGTTGGAAAGGAGCCGCCCTCAATCCGTGAAGCTCTTGCAATTCTTGGGGTAAGAAAAAACGGACGTGGCGCTGAGGCGAGAGTCACATTTTGAAAACGGACCGCCCTCAATCCGTGAAGCTCTTGCAAATGTTCAAGACGAATCTGCGCGGCGCTAAAGCGAGACCCCAAGTTTGAAAACGGGCCGCAGTCAACCCTGGAGGCTCTTGCAACTTTTCAAACAATGTGCGCGGCGCTAAGGCGAAAGCCGCATTTTGAAAACGACTCGCCCTCCATCTGTGGAGCTGTTGCTAAAGTTTAAGCTTCAGGGTCATAAATGGTGGGGGGAATCCCAGGCGAAACGCCCGGCCCGCCCTAAAATCTGGCCTCGGGGTGCGACAGGGATGACATTTTTTATAAAGGAAAAGGAATGGAAAAGGAGGAGGAGGAGGAGGAGGAGGAGGAGGAGGAGGAGGAGGAGGAGCGAGGAGCGAGGAGCGTGGAGCGAGGAGGAGGAGGAGGAGGGAGGCCAGGAGGAGGAGGAGGAGGAGGGAGGCCAGGGGGAGGAGGAGGAGGGCGACGACGAGGAGGGCGAGGAGGAGATCGAGGAGGAGGGCGAGGAGGGCGAGGAGGGCAACTCCCGCGCGTAGCCGAGCCCCCCGCCCTCCTGGGCCAGCGACGGGGGGCCCCCCAGCGGCCGCCTCCTCGGAGCGCCCCACCTCCACCGCCCGGGCCATCGCGCGGTGCGCCCGCCGCAGGCCGAGCAGGTGCATCTGCAGCTCCCGCGCGGCCTGCCGCGGCGGGGCAGCCGAAGCTGCCGGAGGATGCCGAGGGGCGCGCGCGCGCGCGGCGCGGAGCTGCCGAAGGGTGCTCCAGATGTCGTAAGAAAGGGAGGGGGGTCTCATTTCGGGGCGGGGGGTCTCTTCCAGGCTGTCTTGGAGGGCCTGGGGGGTCTGGGGACGATGTTCTGGAGGGTTCTCCCACGGGGGAGGTCTGAGATGGCTTGCCTTGGAGGGTCCAGACCCCCTCCCTTTTGTGACGAAATCTGGAGTGCCGAAGGGCCCGCGCGCGGGGGGGCCCGAAGCCACCGGAAGGAGCCCGAAGCTCCAGGGGGGCGTGCGCCTCGCGCGGAGGCCCGGGCGTCGCTCGAGAGGTGGGCGATCGATTGAGGGGAGAACTGTGCGCGCCTCGGGCCCCAAAGGCCCCCCCTTTTGGGCCCCAAAGGGCCCCTTTGCTGCAGCCCTCCTTTTTGGGCCCCAAAGGGCCCCCAAAGGGGGCCCCTTTTGAGGCCCCTTTTGGGCCCCAAAAAGGGCCCCTTTTGGGCCCCTTTTGGGCCCCTTTTGGGCCCCAAAGGGCCCATTTACCACCCCACCACTGCGCGACGCCCAAGATAGCGAGGGGCACGCGACTCCAGGGGTGCACTTCGCGCTAGGCGTCTGCGCAAAGCCACCGGTGCAAGACGAAGCCAGAACGAAGAGAACATCGGGCGAGGATACATCGGGAATCTCTGAGATCCAGCGGCTCTGGAGGATGCCTCGGGCGCCGCGACCGTTTCGGAGCGTCCCCGAACGCTCTGGGAGCGTTCTCTGGAACGCTCTGGAACGGATCTATCCTCGTCCGAGCCCCGTCCGACAGGGGTGCGCTTCGCGCGAGGCGTCCGCGCAGAGCCGCCGGTGTATGCGCGGCGGGGGAGCCCGGGACCGCGCGGCCGTGGCAACGGATGCGGTCCTGGCCCGCGAGGAGGAGCGCGGCGGGCTCGCGTCTCGGCTCGGCGGCGGGCCGCGGGGGGCGGCGAGGCTTCAAATGAAGCCCCGCCGGCATCTGGAGGAGCCGTCCCTGTCTTCGGAGAGCGCTCGGGGCACTTCTCAGCGGGCCGGATGCCTTCCGAGCCCTCCGAGGAGGGCCGCGCCCTCTGCCTTCCCCCGGGGGCTCGCCGCCGGGTGACGGCCCTGGCGCTCGTTTCTGGCACGGCGTGGATCGTTCGATCTCGAGCGGTCGGCGGCAGCTCGGTCGCCTGCCCGTTCCATGCTGGCTGGACTCTGGGCCACTTGAGCGCCCGCGCGGGGGTCGCCGCCGCGTCGACACGACAGGAACCTGACGTAACCCAGACCTCCGAGGATCTGTTTTTTTTTCCGTCCCGGCGTTTGACTTCGAGTTCGGCCCCGCGGTCACGAAACCTTGATCCTGGACGAAAGGCTACCCACGGAGAAGTGGGGAAGGGAACGGGCATTCTGGGGCCGCGCATGGGGAAAAACACATCGTCGGGCGTCTGGGATGCCCCTACCGAACAGACAACACATTACGAAACCGCTTCGGTTGAGCTTGGAGGAGGGCGGGGACGCCCTGAAGACGACCCCCATACAGGTGCGTGGCCTGACCTGGCCCTTCTCTCCTGACATACGCACGGCAAGCGGCGAAGAGTGGAACATTCGCGAATCGACGAAGCCTCGTCATGGAAGTCCCGCTCGTGAGAGGCAGCGTTCGGGGAGGCCGGCTCAGGCAGGGAACCAGCGACCTGGACTCGGCAATACGTCGCCGATACTTCGGCAATAGGCCCCAGATTGCAAATCCGCACGCTCTTGGGCGGGGTGGGCTATCGGGCCGTTATCTGCGATCAATGGGCGATTGGGGGTCGATATATCCTCCCCTGAGCGTTCCCCCGTAACGTTGTCCCTGAGCCCTGAAGGCGACCACCGTACAGGTGCGTGGCCTGATGGGATCCTCCTCTCCTTACACGCACGCACAGACGCACACACCTACACACGCACACACGCACACATGCACACACGCACACAAGCACGCACGCACTCACGCATGCACAAACGCACACACGCA
>CAUYUJ010009136.1:177500-272500 GCA_963575745.1 Prorocentrum cordatum
AAACCACACACACAAACACACAAACACACACAAACACACACACAAACACACACACACAAACACACACAAACACACACAAACACACAAACACATACAAACACACACACAAACACAAACACACACACAAACACACACACAAACACACACAAACACACCCAAACACACACAAACACACACAAACACACACAAACACACACAAGCACATACAAACACATACAAACACACACAACACACACACAAACACACACACACACAAACACCAACCACACAAACACACACAAACACACACACACAAACACACACACAAACACACACACAAACACACACACAAACACACACACAAACACACACAAACACACACACACAAACACACACAAACACACACACAACACACACAAACACACACGAACACACAAACAAACATACACAAACATGTACAAACATACAAAAACATGCAAAAACACACCAACACATACAAACACATACAACAACACACAACAACACACAAAAACACACAACAACATACAAAAACATACAAACACATACAAAACACACACACACAAACACACAAAACACGCACAAACACACACACAAACACACACAAACACACGAACACACAAACACACAAACACACACACAAACACACAAACACACAAACACACAAACACACAAACACAGAAACACAGAAACACAGAAGCACACAAACACACAAACACACAAACACACAAACACACAAACACACAAACACACACACACACACCCACACATCCACACACACTCACACACACACTCACACACACACACACACGGCAAAAGGCCAAACATGGAACGTGCGCGAATGAACGGACCCTGGTCGTGGAAATCCCGCCCGCCCTGCGGATGTTCTTTCACGGGGGGGCAGTGAGTTTGGGGTCAATCAACGTGCTGCGCCTTTTTGGGCACGCGGTGGCAGCTTGGGGGGGCCGTGCAGGGCCCCTCTGGGGCCACTTTCCTGTAATCCTCGATCGCCCCGCGCTCATGGCCCTCCTCCTCCTCCTCCTCCTCCCCCTCCTCCTCCTCCTCCTCCTCCTCCTCCTCCTCCTCCTCCTCCTCGTGGCCGCGCGCCCGAGCCCCCTCGGCGCCTGCGGGAGGCCCGGGGCCTGCGCCGGTGCGTCGCCGGCGGCCGCCCTGATGGCCCTCATCTTGCCGAGCGCCTCGTGGAGCGACGCGGCGGCCTGGCGCGCCCGCTCGAACGCCTCGGCGGGCTCCACGGCGAGGCCGTAGGCCGCCTCGCCGCTGTCGGGCGGCGGGAGGCCGTCCTCAGGCGGCCGCAGGGAGACCAAAGGGGGAGAGGGGGGGGGGGCACTCGGGTGTCGCTGCGCGAGGGGTCGGGGCTGCATCGCCCCTCGCCACTCCGCCCCGCCGCCGCCCACCACCCACCCATCCCCCGGGGGCCATCAGGGAGGGCGAGGAGTGGGAAGGGAGGTGGAGGAGGAGGAGGGGCAGGGGGAAGAGGGGGAGGGGGAGGAGGGGGAGGGGGAGGAGGGGTGGATGAGGAGGAGGAGAGGGGAGGAGGAGGAGGAGGAGGAGGAGGAGGAGAAGGAGGAGGAGGAGGAGGAGGGGGAGGGGGAGGGGGAGGAGGACGGGGAAGGGCAGAACAGGGAGGGGGCAGGAACACTCTCGGTCGGCCGGGCCTCTGGGGTGGCGTCCGCCGCCGGCACGGAGCCGGCCGCGTCGCCGGTGGCCGCCGCGGCGGCGCCCGAGCCGTTGGTGGCGGCCAGCGCCGGCACCGCCGCGGCGCCAGGCTCCCCAGCCGCGGTCGCGGCGTCCTGGGGACCCAGACCCCCTCGCGTCGTGAAAAAATCACAAAGGGAGGTTTTGCATGATTTTCGGCCTTTGGGGGCCCTTACCGGCCCTCGGGGCCGTCAAGAAACGACCCTGGACGAAAAACCGGCTCCGGGGAATGGGTGGAGACCTCGGGGGGTCGACGTCATGAAAAAATCAGGACGTCGCGGCGTCCTGGGGATCCAGCTGCTCGACGATGTGACCCTTCGATCCCAGCATGTTTCCTCGCATGCGGCCCTTTGGGGCCAGTGGTCTGGCCCGGGGAAGGGGTCGGGGCCTCTTCTCCCTCCCTCCCTCCCTCTCCAGAGGGTGCCCGGCGGCAAACGGCGAGCGTCGCTAGTTCTCATTGCGTAGAACGAGATCCCTCTCAAGCGACTTCCGCTGAGGAGCATCACGACAGCAACGGAGTCCGAACGTAGCGCTCGACGACTGCTGGGACACAGACCTCGTTGAAATCACACAAGCGCGCGAATCCCAAACGGCAGAAAGTGGCACCCGCTATAGGCACGCACCGACCGGCGACCGAGAGGAGCTCCCAATTTCAACAGCAGGGCAACGGGGCTAGTCGGTGCAAGTGGCGACGGGGCGGGCACCGCACCGGCGCGGCAGGGGGGGGTGGGGGCGAATCTGGACTGGCCCCGAGCGAACCCGGCAAGATGGCGGTGCTCGTGGCAGCAGGGTAGCGTGGCTATGGCACCCGCGCGCGTGCTCCGCGAGCGCGGGCCGCCGAGGGCGGCCCAAAGGGCTGCCCGAGACCTCCCCTGGCGACGCCCCCTGGCGCGCTCCGCGCGAAAGGGGAGGGGGGCCCCCAGCGCAGGTGCAGAAAGATTCGCACGGACCTCCGACGGCGTATGCTCGTGCCGACCGTCCGTCCGTTCTCTGCTCCGACGACGGGCGGCCGAGAGGCCGAAATCGAGGAAAGACGCCAGGATTGAACAGCTCACGTCGTCGGAAAGCTGTGGAGGGGCCGCGGAGTCCTCGGGTGCGCCGAGGAGGGGGTCCAGGATTCATGGCACGCGGCATGTGTGCAATGTGCGCAGAAGAGGGGCGGGGACCGGTGGACGCGTGGAAAGAAAACGAGGGGCCCATGAGATCTGGGAAAGCTCATGGCCCCGACAATGATACCCCCCAACCCGCCCCCCCCCCCACTCTTGGATGCCTTCGAAAACTGCCGAAGGGTCGCCGAAGCGAAGGGACATACCCGTCGGGGATCTGCTGACCCGGGTCAATCCAGACCCAGGCCAGTCGAGCCTTGTAGGATCCTGCGGGATCCTGCGCCCAAGCGCGGGTCACTGCGACCCTCCTGCAAAGTCCTGCAAAGTCCTGCAGGATCCTGCGCCCGAGCCCTGTTCAAGGCGCCCCCTGCCTTGCAGGATCCTGCAAGATCCTGCGCCCTGGCTGACCCCCGTTTGCATTGACCCCCGTCTCTTGAGCCAGGGCTGAACCCCCAAACGGTGATCTTCGTCTTCGTTTTGCTTTCGTTGTCCCTCGCTTCTGCCTCGAACCCGCCCTTACCGCAACACGAAGTCGAGACGAAAACGGCCCACGACATCACCAAAAACACCGTTTAGGTCCAGCCCTGTCTTGCCCAAAGATCCGACGTCGTGATTTTTTCAATACGGATTCCCCGGAAGTCTCGACCCATTCCCCAGGACCGGTTTTTCATCCTGAGTCGCTTTTTGACGGTCCCGGGGCCCGGCGAGGGCCCCTCGAGGCCGAAAAATGTGAAAAGCCCCCGCCTTGATCTTTGTCAATACGTTGGATCTCTGGGTGAGCCCCGAGCCCGGGCCGAGCCTTCTCCGCCGGCGGCGGCGCCGCCTCCGCGCCGGCTCCCGCGGCGGCCATCGGCGGGCGCGCCCGGAGCTCTGGCCGCGGCAAGGCGGCGGGCGGGCGCTGCCCCCTCGCGGGCCGCTGAGATCGAGCGGCTCGGCGACCAGGGCCGTCTTCCAGCGAGGAGGCGGAGGGGGAGGAGGGGGAGGGGGAGGGGGAGGAGGAGGAGGAGGAGGAGGAGGAGGAGGAGGAGGAGGAGGAGGAGGAGGAGGAGGAGGAGGGAGGAGGAGGAGGAATAACCATCGCGCACGCACCAGGACCATCGCGCACGCTCCGCGCGCGCTCAAATTCCAGCCAGGCTGGGTGGTTGAACTCTCGGGGACCTCCGTGTCATGGTGCTTCTTCTCCGGGGCTTCCAAGAACCACGAAGACGGCCCAAATGGCCTCCAAGACTTCCTGCGGTCCATTCGCGGCGGCCCAAGACAGGCCCAAGAGGCACCTCGGGGGCCCTTCTCTTCGCCGCGGCTGGACGTAGCCAGAGGGAGAGGGAGGAAAAGGGGAGGTGAAGGGGGTCCCTGGGGGAGAAGGACAATGAGGAGGAGGAGGAGGAGGAGGAGGAGGAGGAGGAGGAGGAGGAGGAGGAGGAGGAGGAGGAGGAGGAAGAGGAGGAAGGAGGAGGACATGTGATTTTTCTTGTTTTGCAAGCGTAGCCAAGCTGCCAGGCGAACTTGAAAAAAAAGGAAGCGTTGGAATTTAACTTTTTGTTCAAGTGTCCTCGGGGCCTCTGTTGAGGCTCTTTTGGGCCTCCTTGGGGCTTCTTGAGGACCTGTTGAAGCCTCCTGGGGGTCCCCTGGGGCGTAGATCTCGGGTAACCGGTTCACGTTCCCGATCCTCGGCCGTGGTTGGGGCCCTCTCGGGCCGTCTTGGGCGTCTCTTCGGCCGTTTTGGAGCAATCTTGGGGCCGTCTTAGGGCGCTTTTGAAGCCATCGGGCCGTCTTGGGGCGATCCTCGGGGCATCGTAGGGCGTCTTGCAGCGTCGGGAAGCGGACCAGGCGGAAACGCCAAAATTGCTCAAACACCTGAGGAACATCACTGTTACTTGGCCTCTTCGAGCTCTCTTGGGAGACCTCTTGGAAGCCTCTTGGGTATCTTGGTGGCCTACTGGGCCGTCTGGAGGCATTCTTGGGGGTATTGGACCGTCTAGTGGCCTTTGGCCCATCCCGCCGCCGTGCCTGGGTTGTGGGTTAGAGGCATCTTGGAAGTTCGTTTGGATATCGCGGAAGGCATCTCGGGGGCCTCTTGGAGGCAATTTTGGAGGCCTCTGGGGTGCCGTTTGGGGGCCTCTTGGGGCCACGTTTTGGGCCTCTTGGGGCCTCTAGGGGGCCTCTTGGACTTCCTGGGGGCCTCTGGAGCGCTCTTGAAGCTGTCCTGGCAGTTCCGAGGCCTCTTGGGGCCCGTTTCGGTGCCTGTCGGGGGGCGCTTGGGAGCCTCTTGGGGGCCTCTCGGGGGCCTCTTCTGGGCCTCTCCGGAGCCTCTTGGGGCCTCGTGGGCGCCTCCTGGGGGCCTTCTGGGGGCCTCTGGGAGCCGAGGGCCCGCGAAGTCCTGTCGGATCCCCCGCCTCGGCCCCTCCTTAGAGCTGTCGTGGGGCCCTCTTGGACCGTCTTGGAGGTCTCTTGGGCAGTCTTGGGGCCCTCTCATGCCATCTAGGGGCAGTCTTGGGGGCGTCGCCACGCCATGCTATGTCATGCTACGCGCTGATGTTCAACGCCATGCTATGCCATGCAATGCTATGCCATGCTGCGACATCAGACTGTGCAAATAGAGAGGTATACGCCGTGGGCAGGGATGGGAGGGAGGTGTAGGACGTGAGATATGACGCGAGCGCACCTAGCTTGCCTCCCCCCTCCACCTCCACCTCCTCCTCCTCCTCCTCCTCCTCCTCCTCCTCCTCCTCTTCCCCAGCCCCCCACGAGGCTCTCTCTTCAGCTCCATATCGTAGTCATCGTCCTCCTCATCCTGCCCGTCCGACTGGTCCTCCTCCTCCTCCTCCTCCTCCTCCTCCTCCTCCTCCTCCTCCTCCTGCCATTCCCTCTCCTCCTGCAGCTCCTCCTCCTTCTCCTCCTGCTCCTCCTGCTCCTCCTCCTCCTTCTCCTCCTCCTCCTCCTCCTCCTCCTCCCCAGCCCCCGCCATGAGACTCTCGAGAGGCATCCCACGAGATCCCGACCGACATCCATGAGCCTTTGTCGACGTCGTCGTCGTCGTCGCCGTCGTCATAGAACTTCGGACCCACAGCCCAGAGGCTGGTACCACTTGAGGCATACAAACAACATGTCTCGAGTGGTACTTGATCGGTATCACTTGAAGCATACCAGCAACATGCCTCGAGTGGTACTTGGTACTTGTCTGGTACTACTTCAGTCACAGTCGACATGCCCACGCATGGAGGGATACGATGAGCAGGAGGAGAGGCCGAATGTACACTGCATATTCTTATGCGTTCACTAAGTGTCCTGTATTGTGTTGTGCGTTCTGGGTTCCTGCGCCTCCACGCCCACAACCCAGGCACGGTGGCGGGATGGGCCGAAGGCCATTCGATATATCAGAAAACGAGGAGACAGGCTCCCGATATTACGAATGACGAGCTGCTGCTGCACCATCGGGAACATAGTGCAGTAGGAAGCCATTCCCCAGGACGGACAGCAACAACTGAGGAACTGTCCCCGCCTCCTCATCAATGACTCAGAAAGGTTATCTGGTGAGTAAGAAAGAACTGCTCGATAAAATGATGACGTACCCCTTTATCAAGATGGGCTCCCAGAGAAAGATCAGTCTAGAGGCAGAAATTCGCCTCCGCAAGAGATGGTGCCCGAGGATTGTCATGACCGTGCTCTTACCCTTCTTCGACAGTGGCCCCAAGACTTCACCACATCTGCATCACTCTTGCCCCCCCACATCCGCTATCAATTTGGAATGCTCATGCTCGTCCGCCTCCCCCCGCCCGCGCCACCAAGCGCCACGTCGACAACCGAGCTCCTCTGCGCGCGGGACCGGCTCTGCCCAGCGACCTGACTGTATAGAGGATGCCCGGCCACGCATCGGGCACGATCGCAAGTCATCGGCGGCGCGCAGGAGGAGGGCTTCTTGTAAGGAGGCTGCTTCTTCTAAGGAGAGCATCATATAAGGGGAGGGGGAGGGCTTCTGATAAGGAGGGCTTCTTATCAGGAGGCTTCCTATAAGGAGGCTGCTTCTCATAAGGGGAGGGGGAGGGCTTCTTGTGAGGAGGCTGCTTCTGAGAAGCCTTCCCCCTCCCCCCTGCCCCCCCTCTGTGCACGTGGCCGACGTCGTGCGGGCATCGTTTTTCATGACCCCTGCCGGCTCCTGTCGCGGGCGGGGCAGTGCCCGCGCACAGCGTGCAAGGGCAGCCGCGCAGCGAAGGGCGGCCGACCAGCCCGTCGCCCCCTCGCGGAGTGGCGAAAGCTGTGCAGGCAGCCAGCGGTGAAGCGGCGAATCGTCTTGCTCCTTCTTCACCCTCCACCTCTTGTTCTCCTTCTTCTTCATCATGATCCTCCTCATAGTCCCTAGTCCCCTTTCAGGGCCACACACCCCGCTTCACTCCTTTCCTGTCCTTCATCCCTCCCCCATGAACATGGACGACGCACACTCGCCACCAGGCGAAGTCTTCCTCTCGACGAGCTGGCGCTGGTGGTGCGGCGTCCGAATCTTCCGAAGGGGATTGGGGGGGGCGGGGAGAGGTGCGGGAGAAAGAAGAGGCCAATCAATCAGTGAGGAGGAGCAGCGACGCAGCGAGTCTGTCACCAGCAGGTGCGGCGCAGCCTTTCACAGTCTGCCCCGAGTCCCTCTTCATGTCGCACCTGTCAGGGCCGCTCAGTCGCAGCAGTGCCGCTTCGCGGGGGCCACCAAGAAGTCCTCTGGGTTGAACGCGAACCACCGCACGTACTGGACTGCAGAGCACTGGCCTATCAGGACGAACAGCCCCCAGTACGTCGCGTGCTTCGCAAGTCTTCTTCGAACTCTGTTTTCCTTGCTGCCGCCGAGCGCTCGCTCCCAGAGCAGGGGCCACACGAAGCCGAGGGCTGGAACCAAGCCGGCGTAAATCGACGCGAGGATAAAGTTCTGCTTGGCGACGGATCCCAAGAGCTCGCCCCCAGCCATAGCGAAATCGCTGACAATGCTAGGGCCAACGGAAAATGTACAGTCGGACTTGATTGGAGAGGACACGCGAGAGGACACACGAACCTTCCGAGGGCCACATCGCTATAGGAGTGTAAGAAGGCACGTGTCGCGAGGCACATGACACAAAGGTACCCTTCAGCTGGCAGGGTCGACCTACGAATCCGGGCCGACTGTAACAGCCTACGCGCGTGAAGCCAATGCGCTTGATCCAACAGCTCCAGGGATAACGGGAGCCTCACAGCCAGAGCGAACGTATCGTAGATACCTCCTCGTAGGAGAAGAATGCGGGAGCGAGACACATGCCCCCATCTTCTCGGTTCGGTAATGGCTTCTTCCTCCCCCGACCTTTTGGTGGCCAGTAGGGCTACATCCATGACAACTGTAGGGGGCGGCGGTAATCAAGGATGCTGGATCGGAGGGGTGCCCAAACTAATTCGCGGAGGGTCAGCAATGGCATCACGAAGACCGAACTGAACGCGCCGAGCGGAAAACACATCCTTGCGCGCCCTCCGCGGAAACCGTATTGGCCCCCCCCCCCACAGAGCAGCGAGCAAGAGCTGCCGACGCCTGCTGGAGCGAGGCATTCCTGCTGGACCCCCAGCACAGGGACGGGCGATCGGACAGGTGGCCCAAGGTTTGTCGGCTGGTAGATGACCCGCAAAGGGGCGATCGCCATTCATCCTCGCAGTCGGAATCCCTCAGAGCCTGGAGCTTAGCGACCTGTGCGGTACAAGCGTTGACCAACGACCTTGGCCAAGCTGAACTCGAAAGATACAGCCAAAATCTGAAGAATCAATGGCGCGGCGGCCAAGGAGCGGGAATGTTACGCCAAGGTCTGCAAGACATCTCGATACCGTCCACGAAGGTTTGCTATAAAGAAAACCACACACATGCAAGGGTTCATGACGTATCGTATCGTGATACGCTCAATGCCGCCGGCCTTTGAGTGCGCCCAGGTGCTCGAAACACGTACCTGACCCCGTAGCGCGATCAAACCGCGAGCGTCTCTCAGCATCCAGGGCCGATTAGCGCCTGGAACAGTCAAGCAGTGAAGCTTGGCAGAGCCACTGGAAATCTGGCGCCCCCGCCAATATACGATGGGTGGAATCCTGTCCCTTGGACCCTGGAACACCACTTCCACGAACTTCTCATTTCAAACAGATGTGGCGCAAAGACCCCTCATCAAACGGAGAAACTTGTTCGATCACTCCACGCATTTCGAGAGCCCGCGCAAAGACGTCCATCCATGCCTGGAGTTTGAATGTTGAAGTACCGCGACGAGGAACAGGTGCAACCCGCACCTTGGCACCCAACCCTCACTAATAACAGCGGGAATTTCTGGAAACACTACGGACAGGCAGCGTCTATCCGAAATGCGAAACGAAAGCGATTGGAAAGCAGCCCCCTCACCATCAAACGGGATCATTTGAGGACTTGTTGGTTCTTCCTCGAGGGGAGCATCTTCAAACCGGCCGAAAGCCGTCCCTCTGCCGGGAGTAGTGCAACCCCTTCCCCTCTCTCCCATCGAACACCCCGATCGATGTGGAAACATTCGAAACGGATGGTGTACTGTACTTCAGCTCGTTCCAGGTCGCTATCATGATGGAACTCTCGCCGCACCAGGGCGGCGATTCAGGGCAACCGAAATCAGCTACAAGCCTGGAGGAATAACCACTCGTGCGTTGCCACTCGTGTGGCGAGCGCGGTTTGCACAGGCTTCCCATTCGTCATCATAAGAGATGGTTTCATGCCCTCGCCTCCCCGCCGCGCGTCGGCAGGGGCATCTCTGCGAGAGGGTGATGCGTACACAGATCACATGCCTGCGGTATAATGCTTAAGGTCCCATCAACAACGGTTTGATATTTAAATATATGTATATATTTGTACATATAGAGACATCTATACGCAGATATATCTATATATACATTACTAGATGCACGAGCGGCGCTCGAGGGGTCCGGCCAACAGCAGCCAGCACATATCAGCCAGCGTCGACTGCACATATATTAGACGATTAGACGACTGAAATCAAAGAATCAGAGGGATCGCGCAAGCAAGCAAGCAAGCGTGCAAGCGCGCAAGCATGCAAGCAAGCAAGCAAGCAAGCAAGCAAGCAAGCAAGCAAACAAGCAAACAAGCAAGCAAACAAGCAAGCACGCGCGCCAGCAAGCAATCAAGCAAACATAAGGGGGGTGCCATTGGAAAAAGGAAGGGGGATAGGCATAAGCATAGGCATAGGCATAGGCATAGGCATAGTCATAGGCATAGGCATAGGCATAGCCATAGGAATTAGGGGGGGCATAGGATTTTGGGGGGGGCAACGGACCAATGAGTAGAGAGTGCGTTAGAAATGCTATAGGGCAGGCCTATTTGGAGAATTCGGGGGGGGGGGGCAACGGACCAATCAGTAGAGAATGAGATCGAGCTCCTACAGGGCAAGCCTATTTGGAGAATAAGCCTATCATCACAGCTCAGAGTTGGGGACCACGCGCCGCGCCAGGTAAACGAGATCATCACCATCATCACCATCAGCATCATCATCATCATCATCATCATCATCATCATCAGCATTATCATCACCACCACCATCCTCATCATCACCATCATCATCATTATCCTCTCCCTGTTCTCATCCTCATCCTCATCCTCATCCTTATCCTCCTCCTCCTCCTCCTCACCGTCACCATCACCGTCATCATCATCATCACCAACATCATCATCATCAGCATCATCATCACCAACATCATCATCATCATCATCATCATCCTCATCATCATCATCATCATCATCATCATCATCATCATCATCATAATCATAATCATAATAATAATCATCATCATCAGCATCATCATCATCATCATCATCATCATCATCATCGTCATCGTCATCGTCATCGACATCGTAATCGTAGTCGTCGCCATCAGCATCATTCTCATCATCATCATCATCATCATCATCATCATCATCATCATCATCATCATCATCATCATCATCATCATCATCATCACCGTCGTCGTCGTCGTCGTCGTCGTCGTCGTCGTCGTCGTCGTCGTCGTCATCGTCGACCGCCGCCGCCGCCGCCGCCGTCGCCGTCCCCCCTTGCACTCAGGAGGGGGGCGTCCTCCCGGTTCGAGCCCCCATCCCCCCGCTCGAATCCCCCCCTCCTGAACATGGAGAGAGGCCCGGCGGTTCGAACCTCATCCCCCTGCATTTAGGGGTGGGGGGAGGGGGCATCCCTTCCGTTCGAACCCCTCCCCCCTGGACAGGGGCAGGTTGGGCCCCCCCCTGGACAGGAGCGGGTTGGGCCCCCCCCCCCCCCCCGGTTCCAACCCCCCCCCCCCTGGAGTGGACCCCCCCCGCCCGGTTCGACCCCCCTTGCATCTCGGGAGGGGGAGCCCTCCCACCCGGTTCGAAACCCCCCCTTCCCTTTTCCAGCGTCCACAGAACGTGCGCTTCCCCATCTGAGAACAACCGTGTTAGATACCCCCCTCTAGGCGACCTGGGCGCTGCAAACAAGGATTTCGCCTGAGACATACTCTGAATGCCCCCCCCCCCCCCCCCCAGGAGAGGAGCATTGTATAGGACAAGACGAGCGTTTCGCTTGAGAAACCCTCAGCATACTCTGCAAAACGAGCGCTTCGTGTGAGGCGTCCGCAGCAAACGAACACGTTTACAGGACCATGCACCTGGGCAGCCTGAGGCGCCAAAGCCCCTCGAGTTTTGCGCACTCGCTTGAGGGATCCGTTTTTTTTTTCCCGCGCAGGGCGCGCCACCCTCGAGCGGGTTCGCGAAAAAAACAATATGTGCTCATGCTCTGTACATGTGGAGGGCCTCCAGACCTCGTTCTCTCTGGAAGACTCTGCGCAGAACGCTTTGCACCTTTTTTGCCAGGGTGTCTGCGGACCCCTGTCATATATCGTGGATTTCAAATATGGGGCACACTTTCCTCAAACGGGCACGCGCGAAAGGCACCTTTCAAACAACAGCATCATTTTTCCTTAATTAGGCCTGCCTCAGGGATTCTTACTTTGCCCGTTGCTCGGAGATACCCTGGGTCCCTCAGGGTCCTCAGGTTCGTCGGGTTCCCCGGGTTTCTCGGTTTGCCCGGGTTCCTCGGGTTCCTCGGATTCCGCGGGTTTCTCGGCTTCCTCGGGTTCTTCAGGATCCTCGGGTTCCTTGTGTTCCTCGGGTTCCTCGGGTTCCTCAAGTTCCTCTTGTTTCCCGGGATCCTCGGGCTCCTCGGGTTCCCCGGGTTCCCCAGGTTCCTCGGGCTCCTCAGGCTCCCCGGGTTCCTCGGATTCCTCGAGTTCCCCAGATTTCTTGCCAAGCAATGCCAAGCAATGCCAAGCAATTCCAAGTAGTGCGAAGCAATGACAAGCAATGGCAAGCAATGGCAAGCCATGGCAAGTGCCCAGCAATGCCAAGCAACGCCAAGCAACGCCAAGCAATGGCAAGCAATGCGAAGCAACGCGAAGCAATTCCAAGCAATGTCAATCAACGCCAAGTAATGCCAAATAATGCCAAGCAATGCCAAGCACGGCGCCCATGCAAGAAGAAGCCTTTCCATAATTGGGCTCGCGCCGGGCCCATCCGCCGCCGCGCCTCGATGCACGATGTGGAATTACCCCCAGGCTCTCGGGTGCTCTCTGTCTTGACTCCTGGATTCTAATCAGGGGCCCGACCATGCATTTCCAGACAGTTCGGGCTCCAATTAGCAGAGCGGCGCTCTTCTGATTTGCCTCCAAACATGCGCACTCGCTGCTCCTCCACGCATTCGCAAATCGTTACTCTGCTAATTTGCCTCAAAGCAAGCTTCCCCATCCTGCTCGGGCTCTGATTCGCAGAGCGCCGCTCTGCTAATTAGCCTCAGAGCACGTGCGCGTTCACTGCTCCTCCTCTCATTCGCAGAGTGCTGCTCTGCTAATTTGACTCAGAGAATCCGCACTCGTTGCTCATGCTTTTCTTCACCCGAGGGCCCCAAACCGGACCAAGAGGCCCCCAAGAAGCGCCCAAGATGGTCCGAGAGGCCTCCAAGACGGCCCAAGAGCGCTCCAAGACGGCCAAGATGACCCCAAGACGGCCCAAGAGGCCCCACAGAAGCCCTAAGAGCGCTCCAAGAGGACCCCCAAGAGGGCCACAAGATGCAAAAATCACGTCGTAGATATCAATGCTTTTCACGTTCTCGCGTTTTCGGGTTTCCGACGCTCTAGGGTGGCCCCAGAGGCACCCAAGATCACCCCAAGACGACCTAAAAGGCCCCCAAGAAGGCACCAAGACGGCTGCAAAAGGCCCCCAAACGGTCCAAGAGGCGCCCAAGACGGCCCACGGGGCGCCCAAGACGGCCAAAACGAGCCCCAAGACTGCTAGAGAAAGAGGGGCCCAACTGACTATTCGAGCCTTGCGCCCCAAGAAGCCCCCAGGAGGCCCCAAGAGGCCTCAAAGAGGCCCCAAAAGACGCCCCCCAAAGGCCCGACGAGGCCCCCAAGAAGCCCAACAGGGGACCCCAAGAAGCCCCCAAATGGCCCTCAGGAGGCTTCAGAACTGCCTCACTAGACCCCTGAGAGGCCTCTTACGATATCCCAGCGAACATTGAAGAGGCCTCTAACCCACAAACAACCCAGTCACGGTGGCGGGAGAGAGAAAGAGAGAGAGAGAGAGAGCGACAGAGAGACAGAGAGACAGAGAGAGAGAGAGAGAGAAAGAGAGAGAGAGAGAGAAACAACAAGAAACAAACAAGAGAGAGAGGGCGCGAGAGAGAGAGAGAGAGAGAGAGAGAGAGAGAGAAAAAGAGTGAGATACAGAGACGGATCTACAAAACAAAAGTTTGAAGGCCCTGGAATCGAACGTACATTTATTGAAGCGTCGTCGCTCGCCCATCCGACGTATGCAACGGCACCGGAGTCAGAGGATAAGACAGGGGACAGGACAATGACGAAGGGAACCTGGATGAGGATGAGGACCAGGATGAGGAATAGAAGCAACAGCTGCAACACCTTGTCCCATCACAATATTGCTTATACTTGTGTCGGTAACGAGGCCGAGTGCCAGCGTGGCCCCCAAACAACGAGTTCTTGCACCCTGGCGATGCTACGTGGTGCAAGCCATGGGGTTTCAAGCCGTGTAGCGCAAGCTGAGTGGTGCGGGCCGTGTGGTGCAAGCCGTGTGGTGCAAGCGATGTGGTGGAAACCACGTGGCGCCCATGAGTGAAGGGGCCCTGGGACACACAAGTAACCACACACACAAATAAACATGTTCCCCACATGTTCCCACATCTTCTGGGCTTCTGTCTTCCCCCCCGCTTCCCATATTTTCCCATATGTGAGTCGGCGATTAATTGTGGGTTTCTGGGTTTCTGGGGAGTCGGCGATCCACTGTGCCCCCGGTCGCGTGAGCCGCCCACGGTCGGGCACCTCCTCCTGCGTGAGCCGCCCACGGTCGGGCACCGGCCGAGAACCCTGGCCCCCGCCGGCGCACCGGGCGCCCGCGAGTCGCCCACGGCCGGGCACCCGCCGAAGGCCCGCCGGGAATCGGGTCCACGTGCAGGGGGCCACATGGGAACCCTGCCCCTGCGCCCCCCACGATCTCTGGTGGGGGGAGGGTGGGGTTCACTTCGCTTCCACCACATCGCTTGCACCACACGGCTTGCACCGCACGGCACGCACCACTCAGCTTGCGCTGCACGGCTTGAAACCCCATGGCTTGCCCCACGTATAGGGGGCCACATGCGAACCCTACCCCTACGCCCTCCACGATTTCTGGGTGGAGGAGGGTGGGGTTCGCTTCGTGTGGGAGCTCCCGACGAAGTGAACCCCACCCTCCCCCCCAGAAATCATGGGGGGTAGGGGCAGGGTTCGCATGTGGCCCCCCACACGTGCTCGGGGAAGCAAGCACGTGAGACCCCCTGACTGGGTGCAAGCGCTGCCTGGGGAATGCTAGCGAAACCGGCCATACGAGCAGGAACGCCAGGGAGGAGGGGGGGGAGGGGAGGCTGGGAGATGGGAGGCAAGAGGAGGCTCATTGGGAGAAGGACCAGGGGCGGGACCAGGGAGCCTGGAGGAAGGAGGAGGAAGGGAAGGGTCTGGGGGCGCCGCCCCGCCTTCGGAGGGGAAGGCGGAGCACGGCCACGACGGGAGACAGGCAGGAAGGACAGAGGAGGAGGAGGAGGAGGAGGAGGAGGAGGAGGAGGAGGAGGAGGAGGAGGAGGAGGAGGAGGAGGAGGAGAGGACAGGAGGAGGAGGAGGAGGAGGAGGAGGAGGAGGAGGAGGAGGAGAGGAGGAGGAGGAGGAGGAGGACGAGGAGGGGGAGGAGGAGGAGGAGAGAGGAGGAGGAGGAGGAGGATGGAGGAGGAGGATGGAGGACAGAGGATGGAGGACAGAGGAGGAGGAGATGGAGGAGGAGGAGGAGAAGGAGGAGGAGGAAGAGGAGGAGGAGAGAGGAGGAGGAGGAGAAGGAGGAGGAGGAGGAGGAGGAGGAGGAGGAGGAGGAGGAGGAGGAGGAGGAGGAGGATGGAGGATGGAGGCTTCAGGATCAGGCGGAGGCGGAGGGCAGGGAGGGGCATCCGCTACAGCCTCGAGCGCGGAGCGGCGCCCCGCACGACGACCTCGAGCCCGCGCGCCGCCACCTCGGCCGGCAGGCACTCGTCCTTGTGCTCGTCGAAGAGCCGGCGCAGCTCCGCGAGGTAGCGCAGGGGCCGCGGTCGGTTGGCCACCGGGAGGGTGACGAGGAGGAATGCGCCCACCTCCGCCTCCTCCTCCTCCTCCTCCTCCTCCTCCTCCTGCTGCTCCTCCTCCTCCTCCTCCTCCTCCTCCTCCTCCTCCTCCTCGTCCCCCTCCCTCCTCCCCCTCCCTCCTCCTCCTCCTCTCCTCCTCCCCCTCCTCCCTCCTCCTCCACACCTGTTACTTCTCCTCCTCCTCTTCATCATCCTCGTCGTCGTCGTCCTCCTCCTCCTCCTCCTCCTCCTCCTCCTCCTCCTCCTCTTCCTCCTCATTCCCCTCCTCCATCCTCCCTCTCCCTCCTCCTCCTCCTCTCCTCCTCCTCCTCCTCCTCCTCCTCCTCCCCACCTCCTCCTCCTCCGCCTCCTCCTCCTGCTCCTCCTTCTCATCCTCCCACCCGCCCGCCCACCCACCTCTTTCTCCTCCTCCTCTTCCTCCTCCTCCTCCTTCTCGCGACGAGGAAGGGCACGATCGGGTAAGTTTGCTTAGCATGTCGCGGCAGCAGGCGGCACGCTATGCGCTGCGAGGCGATAGCGTGTCGCTCCTGTCTGCGGGGCGGGAGGCTCGGGAAAGCTCGGGACTTTGAAGTCTGGGGGCCGCGCCCTGAGTTGCGACAAAAATAGCAGCGTGGCTGTCCCCAACATCTGAAATAATAAGGAAGCGTCGAGCCTCGGGAGGTTCAACAGCTTGACCAAACTGGCGATCTGCAGAATGCCATCGGCGACTCTGTCCCAATCTCGGCTCTCAGCTCCAAGCCCCACCACAAAACTCAAATGTTGCCCATGAGACCGAACCAAAAAACACGCCAAACCGGAGTGCGTTGCCCCAGCTGCACCTGTATCGCGGCCGCGTCAAAGTTCATCAACAAGGGTACTACAACGCATTTCCTGCCATATCAAAGCAAGTTCGAAATCCGACCGATGCGTTCAAACATACCGCACGCTGTTGGCCCAGAGCTCCACATATCGCACAATACCAAAGCAATGCCATCTGCGTATCCCCTAAGAAGGTCTCGCGGCCCAGTGGTTCGCTCCAGCGCCCTCATGAAGCAGTCGGTCACCAGGGCGAAAATCGTAAAGCTCAGCGGGCAGCCTTGGCGGACTCCGCAAGCAGCCGCAAATGCATATCGTAAACCAGCACGTCCCTTCTTGAAACGAATGTTCTTGACGTAAAGAGCCTGCGCGGCGCGGATGATGCGCTCCGGCACCTTAATCGCCTTGAGCACCATCCAAATGAAAGCACTGGCAGAGGAGGGAAGGCAGAGGCGAAATCGAAGAAAATCAGAGCGGACTTGTTACCCTCGAATTGCGCCCTTGCCACCGCGTGTGTTTCCACGTCCATGACGTTGGTAATCATGTGCCTCCCTCGTATAAGACCACGCTGGCCGATGCTCGCCCTACGTTGACGACGGACTTGAAACGAAGCGCAAGAGCTATCGCGAAGAGCTTGGCGTTGGAGCTCGCCCCGGAAAGCGGCCGTGTGTCGCTTGGGTTGTAGGTTCCATCCTCCGCTGCGCACTTCGGTAACAAATACAGGAAAGCCACATTGAAACAAACAGGCGTGTACCCCATAGTTTAGGTATGCCCCGTACAGAATGATCAACGCCCGCACGTTCGCAGGCCACGCCCCGTAAGGGATACTACCCGGGCCCGGCGCTGAACGCGTGCAGCTTTGGACCACAATCGCGAAAATGACAAAATCACGAAACCATCTAACCTTGGGAAATCGATTCGTAAATCCTCGGTGAAATCAGCCGCTTCATTTACATCGATGGGTTCCTCTTTGAACTTCATGCCCCCAACTTCCCCCAAATTGTCATCGACAACAACAGAATCAATAATCGGATCGCCAGTTGGGCCCTTCACAACTTCGATGCCCAGAACAGGCCGGCCGAGCTCCACGTGTAAATGCTCACGTTGAAGGAGTTGTTGGTTCCGCGCTCCGGTGCGCGAGCCAGATTGGCATCGCAACTGTTGTAGCACATACCGTGTATGTCGTCAAGACACTGCTCATTAAGTGTCCCAGGCCTGCATCTGGACATACCCCCCAAACCCTCGTATATAAGATTCGCCCCTCTCGTCCAATACATTCCGTAAAGAGTTCAAGACTAGGACCTCCTGCTTGCGACCAGCCACTTCGTCCCAAGAAGACGGGTCACTCCCAAGCTCTCCTCAAAAAAGTTTCCTCTTACTGGGAAGCTACCCTGAAATCGGTGACTGTGAACTTGTTCCTCAGGTGGATGGAGGAGGTAATGCCGGTCGCACGCTGAGGACAACCATGCGTCCAACGCCTCCGCTTCCTACTTGAAGTGCGCAGCGGACTCGTCGATCAGAGGCTGCACGTTCCTCTGCAGATCGTCGACACCAAGGTCCGCCACGTTTTTCTTCACCCACTTGCACTCCACGTTGCCGTCGTGACCTAACAACAACTTGAGCACGTCAAACGAATCAATCGAGACAGTGCCCCTGCGCTTGATGGCCTTCACCTCCAGAGGTTGCACCTTGTTAGATGGTGTAATTGTTTGTGCAAGCAAGCGGGCTGCATGATAGACTTTCCATTGCGCGTTCGCCATGTGCAACTTGACATATACTAGTCGACTCTTCCCTGCTTGTCCTGCCAACTTGAAATTCCTGATGCTTTCAAAATTCTCTGTGATGAAATGTGCGGCAACCTCCCGTGAAGCAAACTGTATGCATACATCTGAACCACTGACACCATTGGCAAACACGGTGTGCTTCCCATAGTTCCCAACAGTCCCCAAACCATTGAGACATGAGTTGATTGCCTCCTCGCGCTCATCCTTCGGAGTGTTGTTCAGAAGCCCATTCACTGTGATGCGTGTGGCGAGCTTCTCCTCCACCTCCCTCGGGATCACACCCCCCTTCCCTGCCTTGGATCCCCGACCATCCAAAGAAGATGAACGAATCGCAGCTGAGCAAGCCCTCTTCACATCCCTGCTTTCGTCACCCTCGCCCACGGCATCCTGTAGTGCGATAACCTGCTTCTTCAACTCCGCAATGGCTGCCTTGCACTCGTCATGCTTCTTGTCGGAGTCCTTCTGGTACATGTTTAGCTTAGCGTGAAACTGATCGGTCAGCTTGGTCACAGCCAGTTTGAACTCATCGACGTTCTGTTTAGCCTCCTCCTTAGTCTGCGTGCTGGCCTCGATGCGCTTCAACGCTTCCTCGATCCCAGCCATGGCTGATTCGCGGCGCCGGGCTGCGCAGAGGGGTTCCTCAGAGGTAGTAGTAGTCGCCGCTGCGTGTGTCGCGAGGCTATGTGTGTCGCGAGGCTTGAATACATAAACTTGAGCCGTCGTGAGTTTACAACAATTTCAAGATTTTCATGGTTAACCTGCCAGAAATGGTGTTCTCGCGGTGTTACGTTGATTCGTGGTGTTGAAGTCCCAGGACTGGGGTTCTGGCACGATTCGGGATCGTCAAGACGCAACAGTAGTGTGATTCGCGGCGTTGAGATCCCAGGAGTGGCGTTCTGGCACAATTCAGGATGTTCAAACGGTTCCCTTCCAACGGGGCACTTCCCTCAGTGATGAACCCTTGTTGGGGCCTACGAAGAAACTTGGAAGGAGGGTTTATTGCAATATCGTTGGTGGATCTCGAGTTTACACTGGCCCTCCTCCTCCTCCTCCTCCTCCTCCGCCTCCTCCCTCTCCTCTTCATCCTCCTCCTCCCTTCCCCTCCTTCTCCTCCTCTTTCTCCTTCTCCTCCTCCTCCTCCTCCTCCTCCCTCCCTCCCTCCCTTCCTCCTCCTCCCTCCTCCGACTCCTTATCTTCCTCCTCTTCCTCCTCTTCCTCCTCCTCCTCCTTCATCCTCCTCCTCTTCCTCCCTCTTACTCTTCCTTCCCCCTCCTGCGCCTCATCCTCCCATCTCCTCCTCCTCGTCCTTCTCCCCCTGTACTGGCGAGGGAGACGTCGCGGACTCCCAGATTGGGTTGGCAAGAACACAGCAGGCAGGCCATGGAGGCAGTGACGTCAGGCGGCGAAGGGCGCAACGCAAAGGGATCGACGCAGAACCAGCACGACTCCCAGGAAGAGACATACACATGGAAAACATACACGTGGAACACCTTCCCGGGCAAACAGAAGCGATCCTGGCAAGCTCTATCAGAGAAACTATGGATTCAGTCTGTGTCGGGGTTTCGGTTTTCTGCTGTGCCTGGCGGCCCATAGGGGCCAGACGGATCGCGAGGAGGCGGAGGAGGAGGAGGAGGAGGAGGAGGAGGAGGAGGAGGAGGAGGAGGAGGGGCGATCCGTCTGGCCCCTATGGGCCGCCAGGCATAGCAGAAAACCGAAACCCCGACACAAACTGAATCCGTAGTTTCTCTGATTTTTCTCTTCCACCCTTCCGTATCCTCCGAGCCAGTCGTCACGAGCTCCATACCTTTGATGGCTCCCTGGCCTGTGCGGGGGGCCTGCCTGCACTCTGCTGACTCCGACAGCCCTTGCTCGCCCGGGGAGGGTCCGCCTGGGCTGTAGTCGGGCCTGTCCCCCTACAAGGGGGATTTTGGACGAAGAATGACAGACACCCCCAAAAGTGCTCAAAAGATGCCCAACAATACTCCAAAAATAGTCCCCAGACTATGTTTTGATTATCTTTGAATATTCCTCCTGTAGAGGGACGGGCCTGACTTAACCCTGGGCCCGACTTAACCCTGGCCCCTACAGGGGGATTTTGGACGAAGAATGAAAGATACCCCCAAAATGCTCAAAGGATGCCCAACAATACTCCAAAAACAGTCCCCAGACTATTTTTGTGGAGTATCTTTGGATCTTCCTCCTGTAAGAGGGGCGGGCCCGACTTGACCCTGGGCCCTGACTGTGGCCACCGACCACGGCGGCTGGAAAGTCTCCTGGACCAGCGCCTCGGGAGGCTCTGCCACCGGCGGCCCCACCTCGACAGGGCGGCCCCACCGGACGTGGAGGCCCTGGCCCGGCGTCGGCAGCATGAGCGGGTTCGGCAGCAGCGGCGTGCTGGGGATGCCGAACAGCCCCAAGACGAGCATGCTCCCCACCTTGGACTGTGGATGCCATGACAATGGACACTCCAACAATCCTACCATTGAATTAAAATTTGTTTAGCATGTATAAGCAACATGTTCTGAACATGGTTCAAACATGCATTTCTACATTGAAGCATGTTTGAAACATCTTTTAGACATATAGAAATTATTTGGCAGCATGCTTCCTCTCCATTAATCTCGACTTCCACAAACCTTGAAGTTCTTGTACAACCATCTGTTGACGTTCCGCGTCCAGCCCGCGGTCTTGTACAACTGGTTCTCGCCGAACGCGTAGACTGGTAGCAGGGGCGTGCCGTACTTCAAGGCGAGACGGACGAAGCCCAGGTTGCGCGGAAAGTAGATCAGCTCGCGTCGGTGGTCAGTTTCCACCTGCTCTGCCAGGCCGCCTGGCTGCACCGCAACAGTGGCGCCTGTCTTGAGAAGCCCTTCGAAGGTTGCCAGATCCTGGTCGCGAGAATGGCAGAGCAGCAGGTATTCTGCCAGGAACGGAATGCGCCTGTCCCCATTGGGGCCGCGAGGCTAACAGAGGTTAGACTTAACTTCCCCTGACGAGCTCAAGAAGCGTGACAATGAACACACTCAGCGTCTCGAAAGAGGTAGGATGGCATGGACTCTTTCGTTGCACCCAGGAGGAGGCGCATCAAGAGGAGAATGACGAGGTGGGAGGACGAGACGGAAGCAGAGGGGGCGGATGTGGAGGAGGGGGGGCGGCACCGACGACGACGAAAAGGAGGAGGAGAGGGAGGAGGGGAAGGGAGGCATAAGAGGCAAAACATAGGGATGCAGACTGGCGGGAATGAGCGCTCTGCTCTGGTGCTTTTGTGGGCACTCGCAAGCCGCCTGGCGACAGCACTCGGAGACGTAACAACGGAGGGTGGCGGCGGAGGCGGGTTGCCTTCGGATCTTGAGCAGGAGCGGCGCCACGCAGACATATCGAGGCGTACCACCAGGGTACCGCCTCGCCCAGAAGCTGGAGATGAAATACAGAGCCGCGATCGTGAACGAACCGTGCGGGTGCCAGACCATGATGTACTGCTTTCCTTCGCCGAAGGTGCCCTCGGCAAATATTTCTTCCGCGTTGTGGCTGAAATCCGCCTGCACCCTTGGTGGCCACCAGGGTGCGAGGATCCAATCTCTGCATCCTGCAACCAGTCCTCAGTTCCTCGGATGCAGTACCAGCTCCGGTGCAGTTCCTCTGTGCCAGGGCGCCTTTCTCGTTCCGGGCTCGGGAGGTTGCAGAACGCGCGAACCCCTGGCCGAAAAGCCGCATGCGCGCTCCCGACGCCACACCCCTTGAAAACTACGATGCCCGTGCGCGCGCGCGCGCTCCTGAGGCAACAGTCCCGCGTAAGTTACGACGCATTCGCGCTCCCGAGGCTACAGCCCACTGTAAGTTGTAACGGGTTCGCGCGGGAGCCGGCTTCAGACGGCGAAGCCCTGCATATTTAGCCATGAAGAGCCGAACGAATGCAGCAATCCAGACAAGAATTGTGCAAGAGTCTCTGATCCCCAAGGCTTCAACTCCTTTGCAGCTTTGGCCAGCACTGCCTTATACCAAATAGTCCAAATAAGACATGGAACTGACACCTTCAAAAGATGGCTCGGCATCGCCATCTGCCCCAAAGACAAAGCACAAAGCTGACCCCAAGGCGACGCGAACCAGAACGTGAGCCCAAATCGGCTACATTGGCATGAACGCTGAAGTCTCCAATCATCCATCAGACCCCAGCTCCTCGTATTCCCCGTCCTGATCCTCATCCACACCCGCATACCTGGCCTCGTCATCCTGTGACCTTATCCTCCAAGTCCCTCTCCGATCCTCCCCTCCTCCTCCTCCTCCTCCTCCTCCTCCTCCTCCTGGTCGCCTGATCCTTCTTCTCTTCCCCCCTCTTCTTGCACGATTCGGTATTCAGATAGATGGGATAAGCACACATTCCCGACTGCTGTCGATGATTTTCTGCTCGTCGCGTTACTCGGTGTGCGAGACGCGGGCCATCAGCCTCTGAACGAAGCGGATCGTGGACCCAAGGCTTTCTGGCCTGGGGCAGCCTTGCCACCCCGGGTAGGTATCCGACGGTCCCAGGGTCCAGCCCCTTTTTGACGACCTACCAGACCACCCCAACCCAATTTGAAGACCCCAATTTCGGGTTGGGGGGGGGTACGGGTTCCATGTTTTTTTTTTCAATGTTCCCCGACCACCCCCCCCCACACTGGAAATGGAGGACAAATTGAGGCCTTCGGGTTGGGGTTGGGGTGGTTTTGTGGGTGGCGATTTTGGCGAAACAAGTCCAGGACCCGTTTCCAGTCAAGAGCCTCTTCCTCCATGGCGAGGAGCGCGCTGCTTCAGCAGAGGGTCACTGGTGCGAAATCAGAGCGTGGCGTCAACAACGTGCCGCGTCAACGCCGACGTCGTGGGCACTGCGCCTCGCGCTCTCGCCCTTTCGCTGCGATTCCAAAAATGATGCCTCGATTTCGACGGCGGGAAGACTGGGCTCCAGAAGTATGGAACCTGGACCCCGCCCCTGCGTCCAGACGAACATAAAGATGACGATAATCATCACTATCACCGACGTCATCGCCATCACCATCAACGTTATCACCGCCACCATCAGGGGGCTCTTGGGAGGCAGTTTGGAGGCCGCTGGGGGGCTGTTTTGGGGCCTCTTGGAGCCACTTTTGGGCCTTCTCGGGGCTCTTGGGGGCCTCTTCAGGCTCCTTGGAGGACTCCTGGGGCCTCCTGGGGTCCTCTTGGAGCTAAAAGCCAGGATTGTCGATTAGCGTTCCCTCTGTTGGGCAAGTTTTTTTTTCGCGCAAAGGCAAGGCGCGCTGCAGCAGCAAAAGTCTCAGAAGCGCGCGCCAAAATTGAAATCAGCTGTGGCATCGGCGCTTTTTGCCGAGCGTCTACAACAGGGTATCGGGTGGGTGGGTGATATTGCAATCATGTCCACCAGTTCAGACGATTCACGCGAAAACTGCTGCCTTTCGAGAGATACTCGTTGGGCGAGAGCGCGCAAAAAGGTGCGCGCCGGTTCCGGGCGCCCCCGCCCGCCCCGCGGCTGCCGGGAACCAAGATTTTGCAGCGAGGCGGCCGCCGCCTCCGCGGCGCAAGGCGGCGTCGATGCCATGGTTGATCGATTGGCTTTCGCTTGAACGGATTACCTTTTCGTTCGAACGAGCGTCTTTTCGCTTGAACGATCGACCCTCCGCTCATCGCAGGGCGCCAACCTCCGTAGCTCTCTGGCACAACTGTCCACGCATTCTGCGCACCCCTGCAACCACTCTGAAGAACATGACTTGCGGTACAACTCGATATCTGCCCGAAAAAGACAACATACATCCTTGAATATGCTGGGCTCGGCGAGAAAGGACTCATAGGACGGAGGCGAATCACGCAGATGCTCGCTGTAGCGGAGATATGCTGCGCCTGGGTCCACCCGGGGGGACTTCTTGACGTAGTGGTTCGATGACATGTTCTTTCTGGTCAGGCCCTGTATGTTTTCGGTTTGGCCAAACCAAGCCAATCCAGCATCCAAGCTCTCGACTGGGAGATGCTGCACCCTGTCAAATTCAGTATGTTTGCAGGTCTTGTCGCACTGGGGCAAGTAATGCCCGTCTTGCCAATAGCGGCTGCGCGTTGCTGCAGTGCGTTTCAAGAAAGCGATGAACTCCGCGAAAGAGGCGTCTGCGGCGAAGTCTGCGATCTCGCGTTCGATAAATGTGTGTATCTTGGTACTCATGGTGTGAACGTACGAAGAGACCACTCGATCCAACGGATTGCGCACTATCTGGAGACACTTCAAGCCATTCAGCCCGCACTCGGAGCACTGGTATGCTTCGTGGTCTGCATCCTGGTTGAATACTCTGCCACAGTAATCGTGAATCCAACTGCTGAACTCCAACGCCTTGTTAGTTATGTTCAGGAAATTGAACATGATCTGGGTGGACACCGTGGCGCCGGCCTTGGGTTGTCCCATGATCTGCAACTTGGACGACCGACTCGAAACCTTCAAACTTGGAATACAAGGAAATTATTTGCAATGCTTGGCCGCGGCGGCATTCCGCCTGGACTTCACGATCGTGCTGCCCGTGTGGCCGCTCACATTGATCATGCTGCTCTGGCCAAATACCAGCGCAGAACTTAATCGAACCACTGGTCCTCGCCAGGCCACGCTCAGGAATACGAGCAGCCCCGACATGCACACGAGCGCCACCGACGTGACGCCAACACAAGAGACCATTGGATAAGAGATCGCTGGGATCGAGGCAGTAGGTCTCGATAAAGGCGGGCCAAGAGGCCTCCAAGACGGCCCAGAGCTTGAGCCAACAATTGCCTTGAGCCAAAATGGCTACGGCCATCTTGAGGGTCTCTTGGGTTGCCTCGGGGCGCTCTTGGGCCGTCTTGGGGACTTCTTGAGACGTCTTGGAGCCGTCTTGGGGGCTCTCATGGGCGGTCTTGAGGCGGTCTTGGGGGTCTTTTCGGCCGTCTTGGAGCGTTGGGGGCTCGAAAACGCGAAAGGCTGAAGACCTAAATAAAAACAATGAAACTCAACGACTTTGGCCTCTTCGGGCGCTACCGGAACGCCTCTCGGAGCTCTCTTGGGGCCCCTTTGAAGCATCCTGAGAGCCTTGGAGAGCCTTCGGGGATCTGTTTTGGGCTGCTTGGGAGCGTTTTGGGCCGTCCTTTCGCGTTCTGGGGGCGCTTTGGGGGCGTCTTGGGCCGTCCTGGGGCGTTGTGGGGCCTCCCTGGGAGGCCCAGGGGCGCGGTGCCGGGAGTTGCCCCCAGATGCTCTGGAGGTGGGGGACGCTCCCGGAGGGGGTTTTTGTTTATATAAGATTAGATATGCATGTGTGTGGTGCGAGCTATGCGGTGGAACTCACTTGCCGAAGTTGAGGTTGTCAACACCACTGCTCGCGCAATCATCCCACCCACCCACCCGCAACTTGGTTTACAAAATCCATGCGGGAACGATTGCGATGAGTGCTGGCTGTTGACTGGTGCATCTCTGCGGCCGCGCTAGCCCGCGGATGCTCGCACGCGCAAGGGCCAGCTAGTTTGGCGCGACCGACGCGAATGCGGTGGCGCTGGCCGCTTGCCACATCGCAGCGGGCACTTCAATGCGAGTCGGCGGCTTGGGCGGGCGCGGTATCATGGCAACGTCGACGACGGTAGACACGATGATGATAGTAGCGATGCTGGTGACGATGCTGACAGCGACGACGGGGCAGCCAGTGACGGCGCCGATGCTGATCACGCCGACGACGATGACGGCGTCTTCGCGTCGGTGATGAAGGTTTTGGAAGGAATTCGAAATGCGCGCGCGGCAGACGCGCGAGAGTGGCTCGCATGGTAATATTTGACACGGACCGTGCCACCCCAACACGCGCGCAAGGGCGTTCGAACGACTTCGACATGCACGCGCGCGAAGCCCGTTTGGTAGCATGTTATGAAACATTGAAAACTGATGGCTTTCGTTAGGATTCGCAAGACCGCGCACATTTGTTTGAACACCCGTGTTGCGAAACCATGTGTTTTTTATTCGTTTTTTGATCAGTCGATTTTAAAATCCTTCCGAAACCGAAGGCTTGTGAAGGATTCAGGCATGCGCGCGCAACGACGCGCGCGTGTGCACTTCGCCCTGTGTTTTGCAAGCGATTCTCGCGACGGCACGCGCGCAAAAACGTTCGAACGATTTCGGCATGCGCGCGCGAAGCCCGTTTGGTAGCATTTTATGAACCTGTTGAAAACACTGGTTTCCTTTAGAACTCGCAAGAACGCGCGCGCACGTTTTTTTTGAACATCCGTGTTGCGAAACCCTGTGTTTTTATATGTTGTTTGGACACTCGATTCTTAAACCCTTCCGAAACAGACGGATTTTGAAGGATTCCAGCATGCGCGCGCGACGATGCGCGCGTGTGCATTTCGTTCAATTGTTTCACGGGGTTATTACAAACTTATGGTTTTTGATAAACGAGTGCGCGCGCATAGTATTGTTTACTGAGGATGGCGGGGGGTGAAGGGGCGATGCCGGCCTAGCTGGGACAGCATAAACTCACGGGCCGGATGGACATTGGGTCAGCGTCACACGCAACTTGCCATACGAAAAAAGTGGATCGATAAGTCAGGGGGGGGTAGAGTCTACCTCTTCTTAGGAGGCAACTGCTGGAGGGCTTCCGGCGGAAAAATTAAGGAGAGGATTAAGCCCCATCTGGGAGCTGTTACGTCGGAGTGGGCCTCGGAACAAGCAGGATTAAGCCGGATTGAGCGGCATCAAGCAGGATTGAGCCGGATTAAGCGGGATTAAGCTGGATTGAGCCGGATTTCGGACCAGGGCGAAAACAGAATTTGACCTCCCAGGCGTTGCATCCGAACTCCTCTTTAGAAAAGAGGGTCTCCTGGCTGCACCCTGTGTGGTCCACCCCGCAAGCGGGGCGCCCACGAGGCGCCCACGGGCGGGGGCACGCGTGGGAACCCGCGCGGCACCGGGCGACACCCCGCCTTTGCCCATCCGAGGCCGTGCAGGCAGAGAAGTCCGGCGACCCCCCGCCTGCTGGGGGTGGGACGGCGTGTGGGACATTTGGTCGTCCCCCTCCCCCTCCCCCCTCCTCCTCCTCCTCCTCCTCCTTTTGGTCGTCCCCCTCCCCCCTTCCCCCCTTCCCTGGGGCGCAAAATCCCGTTCGAGGGGGGAGGGCCCGGGGGGTGCGGGGGGGGGGGGGGCTGGGTTTGGGAGCTCCCGAACACATCCTCGTCTCCGTAGCCTCCAAAGAGCCCCAAGACGGCCCAAGCCCGAAAGGGCTCACGCAAAGCGCCAACACAGTCCAAATACGCGTCGCGATGGCCTAGGGTACAGATGGCTTCGAGACGGCCAACATGGCCTCCACGACGGCCCACGCGTGCTCCCAGAGGACCGCCGAGAGGATCCCCAGAGGCAAGCATTGCCCCATTCCCGCAGGAAAGCGTCTATATTCAGCATGCTCGACTTTTTCACCTCCACGGCATCCAAGACGGCCAAAGGGGCCCCAAAGATCGTCCCAAGACGCCCAAGACGGCTCCAGGGGCCCTCAACGTCGGCCCAAGAGAGCCCCAAGAAGGCATCACGAGGGGCCCAAGCGGGTGAATACGAGCTTGCATTTCGAGCCTTCCCCCCAAGATTGCTCCGAGAGCACAACAGAGCCCCAGAGGCGCCTCCAAGAGGCCCCAAGGGGCCTCCAAGAGGCTCCCAAGAGGCCCCCCCAAACCATCCAGATGCAACGAAGAGCCCTCCATGAGGCTCCTGAAAAGCATCCCGAGAGCCCCTTCATAGAGGCCAATGACCCACTAGATAACTTCCACGATCGTCGCAAACTCTCACTCCTTCTGCGGGTTGGCGGAATGGCGTAAGCCACTTGGTAAAGACCTACGTGCAAGCACTTCTATGGGAACCTTGGGACATGGGGCACCTGAGCTCGCAAACCGCAAACATCCTAAATTTCGCGCCTTGGCAACGAGGGAACAGCCCAAAATAAAATGAGTTCGAATTGCGAGCGAGTCTCCAGTTCGAGACTTGGTAGGTGGGATCTTTGCTCTAAATCGATGCCAGCGGCTCCTGTTGCTGGTTGGCCTGCCGTAATCATCACTACGTTTTCGCAATCAAGCGAAATCTCCGTTGAATCCATCAGCCCAAGGGCCAGTGATGGCCGCAGTAGAAGGCAAGACCAGCGCGTTGATCATGTATGCGCACGCCCACATACGTCATTCACCACTCTGCTTGTTGCGCAACTTATTGTGTGAACACAACTTCCCGTCATGTGGCGTATTCAGGTCGTTGTACCCGCACTGTGCGGCGATCAGACAACGGAGGCGACCCGGAAGAGGAACTAACATCAAACATGGTACGAACTGTGCCCAGGCAGCATTAACATCCTCTAGCCTGCCACGGAGAGTTGCTGCTCGTGCCAAATCGAAGACGGGCACTTTGCAGGTGTCAACTTTGATTTTGATCGCGAACCGGCCCCAAATCGAGGACAGGCCGGTACACCCAAAAGAGATCTGCTGCCTACCGCAGATCCAGGCCAGGGCGGACACATCCTGCCCTCTGCGAAAAAATACAAAAGAAAGTATAACCACATGTGGTGCAAGCTATGTGGTGCGAGCTGCCGGGTGCAAGCTGTGGAGTGAAAGCTGTGTGCCGCAGGCTCTGCGATTCAGACTGTGTGGCGCAAGCTTGCACATTGCAAGCTGAGTGATGCAGTCTGGTCACGCTGCAAGAATTTTGCATATATCTGTAATCTGCATATGTATATATATATATATATATATATATATATAGATATGTCTACATACACGTCGTTCTTTTCTACTCGTGCTCATTCATTTTTGTGCTCGTTTCTAAATGTTCCTGGCCCCCTGGTGGCCAGGAAGAGACCCCGCACAGAACGATTAGAGATGAACGGATCTTGGCCCCCCGAAAAATCAGAGAACCTGTGTGTGTGCGTGATGGTGCAAGCTGTCTGGGGCACTCCGCGCACGGGGCGCCCGCGAGGCGCCCGTGCGCGGGCACGGGCGGACGCCGACCCAGCCGGACGCTCTTCTTGGACATGCCAAGAAAAAATGCACACGTCCAAGCTTTTCTTGGCATCGCTCGGACGTGTGCATTCTTTTTTGGCGACGACCATCGAGGAGCACTCCTCATCATCTAGCGAAACAAAGCACGCACGAAATCGAGAAACGCACGGGGAATGGACGTCTGAGCGATGGCGAGTTTTAGACGGAGAAGGAAACACCCCTGAGTGCAACCACTTGGAGGGGAGCATCGGAACAAGAGGCGCCTGAAGTTCGCAAAGCGCCGAAACATACTGAAGTTCGCGCCATGGCAACATCATCATGACAACCTGTCAGAAGTCCAGCACGGAACTCGCCCGAAACACGAGAGAAACTAAACATCGCGGCTTGGTGCTTGGCATCTTTTCGCTAAAGTGGCACCGTTGACTCCTATTGCTGGTTGGCCTGTAGCCGTTACCATGTTTTCGCGAAAGAACGAAGTCACAATTGAACCCACAAACCGAAGGGCGGGTCAGTGATGACTGCATAGTAACAACATCAACGTGTTGATAATGTACGCGCACGTCGGCATGCATTACGCAAAACTCTGTTTATTGCACATCTCACTGTGTGCACACACAACTTCCCGCCAATTTGCCTGTGCAGGTCGTTGCACCTGCACTGTGCGGCGATGAGAAAATGGAGGCGACACGGATGAGGAACTAACATCACACATGATACGAGCTGTGACCAGGTGGCGTTTACATCCTCTAGCCTGCCACGGAGAGTCTTGCTGCTCGCGTCGGGATGTCCAACTGTCGACGTGTTTGTGACGGCAATGTGTAGCGCTTGTGACGGCAATGTGTCCAAAGACTGTAGTGTTTGTAACGGCAAAGTGTTTTCACGCTTGTCCTGCTCTGGGGCATTGGGAGCCCTCGTGGTTTCACGCTTGTCTCGCGCTGGGGCGTCAAACCCACGTGTATTCATGCTTGTCTCGCTGTGGGCTTGGGGGCCGTTGGTCTCTGTAAGCTGTGAGGTCTCTGTAACCTGAGAGGCCCACAGGCGAGCGTAAGGCCTCTTCCTGACAGGACGGAAGAGGTTTCGGTCCTCCTCCTATCCAGGTGCTCCTCCCCCTTCCCCTACTGCTACGTCTCATTATTCCTCCTCCCTCGTCCTCCCTTTGTCATCCCATCTTTGCCCATCATCCTGTTTATCATCGCTTTTCCTCCCTCTTTCTGCTCTTGCATTCTTCCTCGTCTTCCTCCTTTCTCCGCCTCCTTCTCTCATATTATTCCTCTTCCTTCCCCCACCCTACTACCTCAAGAATTCCCTTGCACAAAAGAGAATAGCGCTGCAGAAGGCAGCCGCAATGAGCACGCGGGGCCGTGCAATCAGACGTGATGTGATGCGACCGTTTCCTCTCGACTCCGCAGCGCAGACGCCTGATGAGAGCCGACAGCTGCTTCTGGCACACGTCGCCCAGCCAGGGCGCGTGCTGAAGCTGCAGGTACTCTGCGGTGGCATCGTCGAATTCGTCTGAGCCCCTGGGCGCCGTGTCTTCCGAAAGCGTGCACCCGATGCCATGAGAAGCCCAACGCCGCCGCCCACGCCAAAGACCACCGAGGGACCCTGGGCCTCCTGCGCGCCCGAGTCGCTGCAGAGTCCTTCTCCTGTGTCTCTTCCTCCCCTTCTCCCCCCGCCCCGCTTTCTCCGCCTCATCCTCGTCTTTCCCCCCTTTTCTCCGTCCTCCTTCTTCTCCTCCACCCCCTCTCCTCCTCCACGTCCCTCATCCTCTTCCCCCATCCCCCCTCCCCCCTCCTCATCCTCCTCATCCTCCTCATCCTCCTCATCCTCCTCATCCTCCTCATCCTCCTCATCCTCCTCATCCTCCTCATCCTCCTCATCCTCCTCCATTTTACGTTGCCCAGACCTGAAGCATAGGCTTGTGACGTTTTGCAATGCGCTGTGCAACAAAAAAAGAAACTGTGTGTCCGACTTGGCGAAAATTACTTGGCGGGCGCTGCGGCGACAGCAATTGACAAAGAACCGGCACAATATATAGTGGCGAAGAATAAGCGCCCGCCAAATGTAATACGTGTCGGCCGGCGTACTTTAGTAAACCCACCTCCGTCCCATGCAACTCCCCCCCCACACCTAACATATATGTTAGTGGCGCAGGCTGCCACGTAGGGTGCGTGAAAGGCAATGTGACGCGTTCTGCAGCATGGATGTACTACAGGAAAAACGTGGCATATGGGCTGCAAAAAAGGTACGAAGCAACGTGCAAATTAGGCGGATGTGTTCACATCCGTGCTGAGGCTGTCCTGGAAGCTGAGAACGTGCAGTGTGCGAAGGGGGTAAGAAGGCTGGCCCGAAAGCCTGGCCTGGGGACTGTGCGGCGCGACTGCGCCCGATGTAGCTTTGTATCTCTGGGCTGCGGGCTGCTGCCAAGGTGGGCAAGACGGTGTGCAACCAATGGGGAGGCTGTCTAAGACGTTGAAAGGGTCGGCCGCACGGTGGTACTTAGCATGCGGCTGTGCAATCTGTCCTGGCGACAGTGGAGTGGGAGGAAGATGAGAATGCACGAGTGCGCGCAAAATGTAGACTTGATAGGCTGGCCTGTGGGCTGGTCGGGGCTGCGGCGCCTAAAGTCAATTGGTCTACCCCTCCCAACCCGTAAGGACATCCGGGCTGCAGCGCCTGATGTAACTTGGTATGCCCCTCTCCCTGGTGTGTAGGTCCTCCGCCTCAGTAACTCCGCCCCCCCTCGACGTATAGATTCAGGCTTGCAGCAAAACGTGGCAAGTGAGGACAGGTGCAAGCAGCGATGTATAAAATGCAGCGCAGGCGACAGTGGCGGGAAGAGGAGAACGTATGACCGCGCGCGACATGTGCTGGTTTGAAAGGCTGGCATGTGGGCTGGCCGAAGCTGCAAAGCCTGATGTAACTTGGTAGACCCCACCTAACCAGTAACTACACCGAAAATAAAGTAACCCGCCTTTCCCCAAATTGTGGATACATGCTTGCAGCAAAAGCTGACAGGAGATGGCAGATGCAAACTTTGGCAGCTCTTGGGTTGCAGCCCAGGGTTTTTCGGTTCACCCCGAACCTCCTTGGTCCATCGACCTTCGTGCTTTTCGTCGGTTCCTTTCGGGTTACACACGAATCCTGAGCACTAATGGCTAGCGTACGAAGGCTGGCCTGGTCGGCTGGCCTGTGGGCACTGGGTCGTACCTAAAGGTGTAGAGGATGTTGCGACGAACCTGTGACTGCGAGATCAAAGCCTGCAAAGGCGGCCCGCCCTGCCCTGTGGGTCAGGGGGTCCCGAAAGGATGGAAAGAGGATGAGGTGTGGATGCACGCAGAAGTACAAGAGGCTGGCCTGACTGGCTGGCTGGCCTATCGGCTGGGTCAGGCTGCTGCTCGAGTAACGTGGCATCTCATAGCCCGCACCCCCCCATCGAAGCCTCACCCGCCCCAAGTCGATATAATAGTGGGTGTGCTAAAAAGAGCGATAAGTGTCAGGCTGCGCTGGAGGGGTAATGTGAGCAAAAGGATACTTGGTAAGGCAGTGGACGCAAATCATCGCAAAGGCAAGCAGCAACGACGGGGGAGAAGTGAGAGGGCAGGTGGCGTGAACCACCGAAGTATAAGATAACATATGTCCCATGCACCCAGGGGATACACCGGCACCTGCTGTGCTCAGCAGCCGGTATGGTACAGCCCCTGGGGGGGGGGGAAGAGGTGCCCATACGCATCTGCGTGGGCAGGTCAAGCGACCTTGGCCTCAAACGGGGTACGAAGAGGAGAATAAGTGGAAAGACGATGACGACAGCAGGAGTAGCTCTAGTGCGTTTGGCGGTGACAAAAGCAAGGAGGTAGGGAGGAGAGGATGTCAGCTATTGGCATTCTGCAGTAATCGAAGTCGTCGAAGTTGCTGTCGTGAAGGTCGTGGTATTCCCAATTCTTTGGTATGCACTGCCCTCTCCATTCACGCGTAGGTAGGAGCGCATTGACAGAACCAACATCGTATCCCATCTATAGGACCTCACGTATTGGTGCCACTGCCACTTGTGTGGGCCTTGTGCTGTTTCGGCTTTGGTGGTGCCTTGAAGATCAGCGGCGTCTGTACTGGTGTTGGTGAGTGGTCGTGCGGTATGCCGTGACGTAGGTTGCGAAGGTGAACTTCAGTAAGGAATTGTTGGCAATATGCTTAGTGTAGTCGTTCTATGGCAAGGAAGCGTGGGTCGCCGATCTCGTTCAAGAAGGTTCGACCGAGGTGACCCTTGGGGGGTGGCCTCGTTATGGTGCTGGCTAGTGTGCTTGGTGGTGCTTTGGTCGGGCAGTAAACCTGCCTGGAAGCTTATGCCTGTGGTGCTAACTCCCTGGTGGGAATACATTGGAGCCACGTTTGTGCCCTGGCGTCGTCAGGTGGTGGACAAACAATTGGGATCCTAAGGTCAAATGGCGGTGGATGTTAGGACGCGCGCCATAGGTATGCTGGCGTTGGCAGGTGGTGCTTTTGGTGTAGGTGCTTGCGAGGCTGTCGTCTGTGTGTAGGTCGATGGGCGCCGAGGTGGTCGTTGAGCCGTGGCTGGTGATATTGGCGATGGTGCTGGCGTATTCGGGCGTGTGTCTCGCGTGTGTCGTAAGGTGTCCGGGGCATGGTCGGCGGTGCGTTGTCGTCGTCGTCGTCGCTTGAGCTGGTGTATATTGATGTGTGACGTTGGCCCTGGCGTGCTAGGCTGTTTGCTGCTCTCGGGTTGCATAGCTTCTGTAGGAGTGAGGTTGTTTCGTATCTGCGTGCTGGCCAGTCGTATCGTATGATGCCGTCGTCTTTGTAGCGTGAGGTGAGCCACTGCGAGACTTCTTGGATGGCATGTGTAGTTTGGTGAGTCAGGGGCGCTGGGTCGCCTGTGGACAGTGAGTGGAAGTATATGTTGGTGATGACTACCTCCAGTCTGAATTGTTCGTTAGTGCGGAAGTGGTTGACAACGGCTGCCAAGCCATTGCCTAGTCGGAGCCGCGCGCGTCTCTGTGTGGGTTTGATTGGTGGAAGGTGGTTGTCGGCTTGTGTTGTGTGCTTCATGGTTAGGTACTTGGTTGGACCAGCGGGTGGACGTTTGAATGTCGAGTGGGGTTGCTTGTGGGTCGGGTCGTAATGGGATGTGGCAGGCAGTGTTGTAGGTTGGTGGTTGGAAAGCTCGTTGGTGTACACTTGTTTAGGTACCCGTGCCAGCCTGGGCGGAGGAGGTGGTCGCTGGGGAATTGGTAACTGCTGTAGGTGTTGGTTTGCTCGTGGTAGTAGACAGCGTAATGCCATCGGTCGTCGTCGTATCCGTCGTTGTCCGTGTCCCTGGCGTTGTGTGCGTACGCGTCCTATCCGCCAGGCCAATGCATGTCCTGCCCGCTGTGTGGTGCCAGTGAGGTGAGGTCCTCCTCCACCTCCTCCTCCTCTTCCCTGCTCTCATCCTGGAGAGGTGATATCGCCCCCTCCCCCGGTCGGGCGCGGCAGCGGCAGAGGCCGAGAGCTGGGCCAGTTGAGGAGGCGACGGCGGCTCCCTTCGCCTTGCCCCCCAAAATCCGCTCAAAATCCCCCCCCCCCTGCCTACCCTTCCACCCTCCCTGGACACCTCCAGTCCATCATGACCCGTTCGTCGAGAGGCGGACACAGCGACGAGAAGCCTCCCAGAGACGCCCTAGAGAAGACGAAAAACGCCCGGGAGGACCGCCGATGTCTCGACTGCCACCAGTGGTTTTCGTGCCATGGCTCTGGCCTCTGGCGGCCACTCGGGAAGATCCAGCCTTGCCAAGCCTGCGATGACGCCCGAAAGCCTCGAACCCAGCCCGAGAACGCTCTCGGCGAGGCGCAGAAGCTGAAGAGCGCCCCGAGGCTGGGAAACATTTCAGGGAGTCCGCGATGACGCCCGAAAGCCTCGAACCCATCCCGAGAACGCTCTCGACGAGGCGCAATCGCTGAAGAGCGCCCCGAGGCCGGAAAACTTCAGGGAGCCTGCGATGACGCCCGAGACCCTCGCACCCATCCCGAGAACGCTCTCGACGAGGCGCAGCCGCTGAAGAGCGCCCCGAGGCTGGGAAAACCTCAGGGAGCCTGCGATGACGCCCGAGAGCCTCGCACCCAGACGTCCACCCCCTTCTGCGCCCAGAGGAGGAGGGAGGAGGGGGAAGGAGGAGGAGAAGGAGGAGGAGGAGGAGGAGGAGGAGGAGGAGGAGGAGGAGGAGGAGGAGGAGGAGGAGGAGGAGGAGGAGGAGGAGGAGGAGGAGAGAGGGGAGGGAGGAGGAGCTGGGCTCGCGGTAAAGGCAGCGTCCTGCCGCCGTCGCCGGCCGGCGGGCTCTTCCCGAGGCGGGCGGCCATCGTCTGGAGGTCCACCACTACCGCGTGGTGGGCCCGGAGGCCTCGTGGCGGCGGCCCAGGGCAGGGGCAAAGAGGGAGGAAGAAGAGGAGGAGGGGGAGGAGGAGGAGGAGGAGGAGAAGGAGGAGGAGGAGGAGGAGGAGGGAGGAGGAGGAGGAGGAGGGAGGAGGAGGAGGGAGGAGGAGGAGGAGAGGAGGAGGAGGAGGGGAGGAGGAGGAGGAGAGGAGGGAGGAGGGAAGGAGGAGGAGAGGAGGAGGAGGAGGGAGGAGGAGGAGGAGGAGGAGGAGGAGGAGGAGGAGGAGGAGGAGGGAGGAGGAGGAGGGGGGAGGAGGAGGAGGCGGAGGAGGAGGGGAGGAGGAGAAGGAGGGGGAGGAAGAGGAGGAGGTGGAGGGTGGAGGAGGAATGGGAACGGGGAGGAGGAGGGTGGAGGAGGGCGGAGGAGAAGAAGGATCAGGAGGAGGAGGAGGATAAACAGGATAAACAAGATGAACAGGTCCTACCTCTACCGTGTAGAAGGGACCTGGCAAGGCCCAGGGGCCCTCACCCCAAAGGCCTCGCCGTGGTCGGGTGCTGGCCCTTCCACAGACGACTCAGCCTGCCCCGTGGCAGTGGCTTGTTGGCCTCTGCACCCGCTCCTGTTGAGACCCTGCCAACGCCGCTGAGCGCAGCAAGCACACACCCTGCAGAACGCCAAGCCTGGCCGGACTACAAGCTGGTGCCAGTCTCTCCGTGCCAGTTCTGCCCTGAGAGCCGCGTCGGGGCCCTCAGGTGGCCCTCCAGACCTGGCCGAGGGGCGTCCGGCCTCCTCGGCCTCCTCCTCCCCATCCTCCTCCTCCTCCTCCTCCTCCTCCTCCTCCTCCTCCTCCTCCCCCACCCCTCCACCTCCTCCCTCCTCCTCCTCCTCCTCCTCCTCCTCCTCCTCCTCCTCCTCCCTCCTCCCTCCTCCTCTCCTCTCCTCTCCTCCTCCTCCTCCTCCTCCTCCTCCTCTCCTCCTCCTCCTCCTCCTCCTACTCCTCCTCCTCCTCCTCCTCCTGAGGCCCCTTCCGCTTCCCCGACCACCCCACGACGCTCCACCTCCCCAGCAGCGCCGCATCTCGTTGCTTCCGGAAACCTTGAGCATGTGCTTCCGGGCCCCCCCCCCAAGGGCCCTTAGGGGAGGTGTTCTGGCCGAAGGGCGTCCAACCTCCTCAGAGGTCACTTCCGCTTCCCCGACCCCCCAACAACACGCTCCAGGACCCCTGTGCCCGTCCCACTAATACTCGGGGCTTGCAGCGGCCCGTCTTTGACTGTGTGAGCTGCCTCGGATGACAGGGCAAGGACTTCCGCTCTTTTGCAAGGTGCTCTGGACCAGCTGACACGTGCGCAGGTAGTGCTCCACGTGCCATTCTGGGTATGCTGGCGCGGCGGCTCCTGGCTTTGCACCTCCGTCAGCGGCCTTTGCATTGCCCTGGAAGCGTTTCGGGCCGATGGCTCGGCGTTCGGCTACCGTGGCAAGTGCCTGTACTTTTGCGATCTGGACCGCCTGTGGGCCCAGGCCGCCTAACTCCCAAACAAGGTGCCAGGCCCATTTCCATTGGCTGGCGTGCGGTTTCGAACAGCGCGTGCACCATTCCAGACCGCGAGCAAAGCCTCCCACTACATCTTTGACAGTCGGACCCAATCGTGAGCGGTACCATGCCCGCTTGCAGTGCCATGCATACTGCGTGCAGCTCTGCTCTGAAAAACGGTCTGCTCATCCTGCGACCGCCGCAGCGGCCCGCACACGGCGAAGGTTTGTTCTCCGCTGTCCCTGACCTGCGCGAAACACCACCCCGCTCGCTTGATGCCAGCGTGCCGGCCGTGCAGCAACGATCCGTCTGCATAGACGTCGCCCGTGATCAAATCTGGGGACTCACCTAGCGTGCAAGCCCTGTGAGAACTACCGAGGTCGGGGAGCTTTGTGCCAGGGTCCTGCACGATCCCTCGTCCCCAGCGGAATTCGTTAGCAGCCGTGGGGGCGCTGGTGGCCCCTATCTGCTGCACTTCTGGATGCCCAGCCTGCTGCCGCGCAAGGAAAGCAGTAACTATAGGGTTCGGAAGCCGCTGCCTCGTACGCCTCCCCCCCGCGAGGGGCCACAAACCTGAGGAAGGCAAGGGGCCATTCCCCAGCGAAGAAAGGGAGGTGTCACAGACCGTAGGACGAATGGCGCTGGGAGCCCAAAGATAACGATGAGAGGAGGGGGCACTTTCTGAGACCAAGGAACTGCGACCAACAACATGCTCACTCGCGCGAAGCCTAACGGCTACGGAGAAGATACATAGAGACGAGAGGGAACACACACACAGGGCCCACTAGGGCCTAAGGGAAACAGCGGATCCAATTTTCGTGGATCGAACTCCGGAAGACGTTAAGACCACGTATGCTGGCTCCATTGACGAGGGCTCCAAGAACTCCTGGAATCGAACTCGCTTCCCGCTCCTCTCCTCCTCCTTCTTGTCCTCCTGTCTTTCTCCTCGCGTCCCTTCTCCCACCTTCTCCAGATCTTCTTCTCTCCCTTCTGGCACCTTAGCGTGACCAACTACAAGTACCTTAGACTGAACTGAACCTCCAAAGCCTTCTTGGAAGCCCCTCGGGAACGGGACTTCAACGAAACGTTCAGCGCCCTCTCAGTACAGTGACCATCCTCATCGATAAGACACAACGAACCCCGGGTCAACACGTCATGCAACGCGGCATTGCCGCAAGTGGGGTCCACTTTCGTAAGGGGGTCAGCCGGCATGAGACCATGGGGGAGCCACCTAATTTGAGACCCGACACTAGAGAGAGAATCACGCACTACAGCCATCTCGATGGCGTTCCTTCTGTCAGCTCGAGACCCCGCACTATTTTTCGACAGTGTGTCAAACACGCTTTTAGCGTCAACTATCGACAAAGCAGAAGCCTGTCCGGCGATCTCGCACTCACGAGACATGATCATAGAGAACGGGCCCTGGGATAACACCCAGTCCGGCCTCGCAACATCACCGAAAACCACGTCCCTCCAGAGAATCTGCAGCCATTGTGCCTCTGCAAGAGCTCCTGACAACGACAACGTCTCTGCGGCTATCGTGCTTGCCACGACTCTCTTAAGCCTCTGCGACCGCCACGCCACAAGACTCACCTTGGCCCGACGATTTTGACGAATGGCCCCGTCGGCGGCGAAAACGAGCCACCCGGACTGAGCACCCCCCCGCCTAGCGGACCCGGGACACCCCGCGTCGGACGCAGTCACAAACGTCAAACACAAGGGATCGAGGTTCCAAATCGTGATATGTTCGGAAGCTGAGGCACGCACGAACTTGACCACCTTGTTAGCCATGAGAGCGTCCTCCATCACTGGTTCGGGCAGAGCAGCGGCCAACAGAGACGCACTTCCTGCCGCGTCTGGGCGGGGCTCGCGACCTAGCCACTGGATCTGGGCAACGGTCGTCCTATACGAGGATATCTCAGACGAAGTCAGTGGCGCACTAGGATCGCTCTTTCTCTCTTTGGAGATCACAATAGGGGTTAGCTGCTCCCGCGCGTACTTCTCTTGGTCGACGATCATCTTCTCACCCACCTGTTTGATGTGACGACCGGCATAATCCGCCTCGCCTTCTTCCCACTTGCCGAACTTAAACCGATCAAACAACTGCTTCTTCAGTCCGGGCAGTATTGAAGAATCCCCCGACACGATTAAATCGTCCACTTCTATCAGCACCAAGGCCTGAAGTCGACCAGCTCCACTCCTTAGCAGCCAGAGGCATGGCTCCAGAAGCGATCGGGTGAATCCCATCCCTTCTAGGTGTCCGGTCAAGGTGCGGTGCCACAGCAACGGAGCATCATTGAGGCCGTAAGCCGGAGCCACTAATTCTATCAGAGTCTCTGGGGGAAGATTTAAACCAGCACAAGCCTCCACATAGATAGCACCCTTTGGACGTTCGAGCTTATTGCTCTGACAAAAGGCGTTCTTCGCATCAGCAATCCCGAGAACCCACCCCATCGAGGCGATCACCTGTAACACCAGCATAATGGATTCTGATTGTGGAGTCGGGGCGTACACCTGTAATTGCTCACTATCTGGGTCTTGGTGCCCGTGTACGCACCAGCGACTCTTGGCCGTCGGAGGGTTGCCCACACCTTCTGAGGGCTTGAACCTCCTGATCATGCGAGAAGACAAAATTCGATCTGGATGTCTCCTCCTAACTAGGCGAGACTCCTCTGCAGCAAGCACGCGTGCCGCTCCTGTGGCGGTCATCGCCGCCCACTCCTTAGCATCCGACGCGGAAAACAAAAACCTCTCCTCAGGGGAATGGTTCTTCAGCTGGACTTCGGCTCCCCGGCGGGGGACAGGCGCAGCTCCGCCTTCGAGCCCAGAGAAACAGTCCTGAGAATCAAGGGTGAAGAACGACTCCCCCTCGGCCCCTCGAACCGAGAAGGGGGTCTCTAACGAAATACCCCGAGCCAAAGCTTCCTGCATCAGAATGCGATCCTGCTCATCTTCCTCCTCTCCCTCGTAGAGGCCCAAAGACGGCTCTCCCCTAGCATTCACACCCCAACTTGGCTCGGGCCAGTCACTAGGCAATGGCGATGGCTGCCCCCTGGCAACCGAGGTATTAGGCGAACGACTTCGCCGGCGACTGCTGTCCGTGGGCTCGCTGGGCCCACTCGCTGTCTCCACTCCCGAATCCGATCGGAGACGGTCCCCGATCCCCACTCGACCGGAGTCAAACGACGGCCCCCTGGGCCTGGGCCCTCATGGGGCCTCGGGGCCACCGAAGTCAGAAGGCCACGTCTGGGCCTGGAAGCCGGGGGCTCCACGTCCGCCTCGCGGTCCTCGGCGGGTCTCCGAAGCCGGGTTCTCGGTTCCGGTTCGTCCGGGGGCTCTGCCTCCGAGTCGTCTACTGAAATCACTCCGGGGGGTGACGTCGGACCCTCGTTTCCCGCCACGGTCCCAGGGGGGGAAGGATCGGCAGGAACGACAGAGCTGGGATGGGGAACCCTGGTCGAGCTTTCCGACGGGGCGACGGCTTCGGCCGCGGAAGGTTCCGGGACCGAAGTGGGCACCTCGGGCGCCCTGCGAGGCGGTCCTTCCAGAGAACCTCCGTCCCCCGGAACGTCCCAAGCCTCGGGCGGGGGGGGGCCCTCGGACTCGACATCGACGGCCCCAACTCTACGCCCTGGGTTCCTAATTTCCTGCCTCAATTGATCGAATCTCGGGTTGTCCAACAGTTCGGCCCCTAACGCCTCGGGCCTCGTCGCCGGGCGGACTTGCTCGGAAGAACACTTCAGAAGTCGGTGACGCATCGCCACCCAAACCGTGCTCCGAGATTGAAACACTACGGCCCCCGGTCCGGTCCACCTGTCTCTCTGAAGCTCGTGGCTCCTATTCGCTGCCGTGACCTTCCTCCACGCGTGCACCCACTCCCCCGGCTGATAAGTCTTGTCGACATGCTTCCGAGCCTTAGCTGCTTCAGAGAGCCGGGTCCGGGCGTCGTGAGACGCGAGAGCACGCTGGGCCTCCAGCCTCAGCTGATGCGCCCGTGCGAACGCAGCGGCGGCTGTATCTTGGTCTATGGCACTCGTTCTCAAATCGTCAACACCAATGTCGTCAACCGCATCGTCACTCAACATACTTTTCGGGATCCTGGGGTTCTCACCGAAAACCATCTGCGTGGGACTGAAACCTCCCCTGTGATACGTCCTGTTCTTTCCCGCCACAACTTCGCACAAAAGCAGCTCGACTTCCTCTCGCGAGGACGGCGTCGAGGACAGTGAGGCTCGAGAGAGAGCACTCTTGACAATCCCTCCGCGCCTCTCGCATTTTCCATTGAAGTAGGGGGAGCTGGCAGGAATGATCTGAAGATAGATCCCGTGGTGTTCGCATCCTCTTGAGAAGTAACCCCCAAATTCCGAGCCCCCATCCGAGAGTATCATCTCAGGCAGACCGAATGGCCTGATCCACCACTTGGCCAGGGCGGCCCACACCGTGGCCGACTGAGCGTCTGGGAGAAGACAGCACTGTTGATAACTAGTCCCGTGATCCACCATGTTGAGCACTGGGAGGCTCTCGCCCTGGTGATCAAGATAAAAAAGATCTATCGAAAGCAACCTGTTGAAACGATACGTTCGAGGCAAGTGAGCGCGACGCCTCCAGTATGGGCGAGAGTGAGACGTACAATGTTCGCATCGAAATTTCTGACGCACCCACTCGACCACTTCAACCCGAGCCCCGGCAACTCGAAGAGTCCACACAAAATCGTCCAACATGGGGTGACCTAAGTTCACATGTAATCGATGGATTTCTCGCTGGAGTCCCTGGTCGATCTCGGGCCCAGTGTGCCTGACGCCTGAGGCCTGCTTTGGCCTCGTCGTGGTTTCGTCATCGTCGGATCCCGGGGCCCCCGCCCCATCATGAACCTGGGAATCATCGTCCTCGAGACCTCCCCCTTCTACCGGATAGCTGGACTCAGCACCTCCGACATTGGCCTCGCGCTTCCACAGCGCCGACTCGATCCCGTTGGCCATCGCTGTCACCAGCGCGGAGGGATACTTCTCCGCCTTGCGAGTCCTCCCACTCCCTTCCAGCGGCAAGTGCTCGCGCTCTCCCTCACATCTCTTGGAACACTTTCGGAGGAGGACCTCCTGACTCGCCAACAGGCGCGTCGGTTTCTTCGAGAGAGTGCCTGGACTTACCGAGAGACCGTACTGGCACTGATCCAGGACCGTGGAAACAACGCCAGGAGAAGACGCAATGGTTCTGACACTCTCCAGGTCCCAAGAGCTCGCAGATTGAGGATGCTCAAGTATGAAATCTCGGCCCAAGGAAATCTGATAAAGGGCGATCTCACAACACAAATGAAGGAAAGCGATCCCCTTTCTCTCAACCTCGCCCCTCTCCCCTTCGTCCATCCTGCTCCAATTGCTGGCAAAGGCAACACTGAAGGCACGACGCACGGGTGACATGATAATACACTGGGGCTGGTCTTTCTTTATGAGATCCCAAAGTCGTTTTATCCCAGAAGAAGAGTCCATATCCCACCCCGCGAGGAGATCGACGGCGGGAGAAACGCGATAACCTCGCTTAGTCATGGTGGACGAGACCCTCTGGGGCGAGAAAACTTCCAGCAGAACGGTTCCTCCCCTATTGCGTTCAGCCTCTAGAATGACTCTCCTACGACTCGAATGACGACGAGGAACTCGTGACCCCTCCAGCAACTCCGAGGCTGACTGTCGAACGTTTCTAGGAACTGACCGGACCTCAAGCTCTTCGAGCGGATCCGCCATCCCCAGAGAGATAAAGGAGTCAACTTCCACGGCGTAGTAGCGGCCCAGCTGCCCCTTAGTGTCCGAGGAAGGAGGGGTCGATGAAGAGAGAGGGGATGTGGCATCTAAGCTAGTGGCTTGAAGTCCCCGAGCGCAGAGCCCCCTGAGCCCTTCTGAGCCCCTGACCGTCTTTTCGTTGTAGCCCCCACTAAGATCGGCTAAGCCCGCCACCTCCTCCTCATACTTCTCCTGCTGCTCTTCTCCTCTCCTTCCCTCTTCTCCTTCTACTTCTAGCCGGCTCACGAGAGGCTTCGAGCTCCACGGGGTCACCGTCAGATCCGAAACTGGTTTGTTCGCGACGATCTCGCTCAGTGCTGAATGTGAAAGGTGACGCCAGATGGAGTCGTACAGGATTGCCCTCGAGGCGCGCACCTGTACACGATGTATTCCAGAGGGAGTCAGATCCCTCGGAGGCTTGCCCCCCACTCTCGCAAGAGCGGCTCCGACAAAGAAAGCTGACTTGTCTCTTGCCCCAAGAACAGTAGGTTTCCATCCCAGGTCCTTCGCGACCTGGTTCAGGTCAGCCTGGTGCCCGGCGATTCGGTCCCAAATACCTCGGCCGGCCCCGGGGGCCGAAGGAAACCTGGAAGCCAGACGGTCTCGATTGCTCTGAACCTCCAAATCTCGAAGCACCAGCGTCTGAGTTTCGGTCCCGGATCCCAGCTTTCGAATTTCTTTTTTCTGCCCTAGCTCCGGCCAGGCCTCTAGTGGGAAACGCGTCCTCAGATCCTCGGGGGGCCCTCCTCGTCGTGTGCCTGCTGAATTCCGTCGGCTGCCCTGATTGCCATCGCGATCTTCATGATGTCCTGGTCCGTCAGCGGAGCCGGTGCGGCTGCCGCCGGGAACGCAACCAGGTTCTCCTGCACTGACGACAGCTGTTCGGCCATGATGTGCATCTGATCGAGAAGCGTCTTCATCTTCTGCTCGTGAAGGTCCCTCTGAGAAATTGGTGGCCTGGGCTCGAGGGCTGCCGGCGGTGCCTTGACGAGCGTCGGCGGGATCCCGTGCTGAATCTGCGACGGCCCCAGAGAACCTCCGCGCCGTTGAACAAGCAGACACGCCTGCTCCAGAGTCATATCGCCCGACCCGCTGGCCGCAGACGACTTCGGACGAGCTCCCGGATCCCTCGGGCGGGGAGGATCGTGAGGAACAGGTTCCGCCAACCAGGGATCCCCTGGAGGGCCCGAGTAGCCTTCGACCATCACCCTGCACTCCTGCTTCATCTTCAGGCCGGCCTCGCGCTTCACCTCCTTCGCGTACTTCTTGGCCTGTGCTGCGGCTTTCTCCTGAGGGGTCTTGTCGCTCAATGAGAGGCGCGCCTTGCACATCCGGCAGTGCGAATATACACTTGTTGCGTTCCTCCCTTCTTCGACGGCCCACGGTGGACGCGGGCAAGTGTCCTGGCAGTCGAACTTCATCTCCACCGCCTGCGGCCGCATCGTCGCCACCCCGTGGATCCTGAGACAAGTGGACGCGATGTGAAGGAGCCGAAGAGCACACCGCCTCCAGCGCATCAGAACCGGCGTGAGTAGCAGGATCCCGAGATTGAGCTGCTCCCGGCCCTGGTCGCCCATGTCCTCCTCGGCGAGATTGATCCCCTGCAGCTCCTCCGGGACCTCCTCCCAGTCGTCGAACTCCACATCCTCGTGGATAAAGCCGAGCTGCGCTGCTGCCCTTCCCCTGGGCTTCGGAACCGAGGTCTTCAGCGAAGGACTCTTCTTCACCATCACGGACACGTGTAGAACCAATCCTGCTAGCTGAGCTTTGAGCCAAGACGCCTCCGGAGGTCGACCCTGATCCTTGGACCGCTGTTCCCCGGGACCTGAACACACTCCCAACGCCGAAGGAGAGAGACTGAGACAGGGCCTGTCGACTGTCACTGCCTACTGCCCAACCCTCCCTCATGTCCTGACGCACGTCCTCCGGCATCCTCTCGTAGATCTCGTCCGCGATCTTGAAGTCCTCGGGGTCGCAGTGGATGAGTCCGACTGACCGGTGACCGGCTGTGTGGCGTACAAGTGGACGTGTGACCTTCTCGAAGTCACCGAGAATCATCTCGTCGTTTCCGAGGTCGATCACTGCCTTCATCGCTTCTAACAACCGTGCGGGTAGAAGAGGAGGGCGCCGATGAGGAAGTACGAGAAACTCAACGATTCCGCAACGCCAGAGGCTGACTGGAACCCACGCTCTGGCCACGGGCTCCACGCGACCTCCGACGCCACTCGCCGTGATTCCCGGGACCGTTCCCTCCTTCACCAGAATGCGAAAGCCACGACGCTCGAAAGCCTCCTTCATCACCGAGAGGTCGTCCTTGCCGATAAGAGCTTGGCCGGCTGCTGTGTCGACTAACGCGTGGTCCCCCATCTGTCGTAGCGATAACTCTGACCGTTTCAGCTGGCATGCCCTCAGCAGGCCGTTCCAATCAGATACGCTGATGAAGTTCTCAGACTCCGGCAACAGGTCGAAGAAGAAGCTCTTGGGGGCGTCGGTCTTCCTGGTCTTCTCGGCGGCCATCCTGTCAGCCTTCGATCGAAAGGGGTTCTTGCAGGTCTCGGCCCAGTGGCCTCGGTCACCGCAATTGGCACACCTCGTCTTCCGTTTGATGTCGGACATCATCGCGCGGCGAAATCCAGGCTTTGTCGAACGTCTCCTATCGAAGAAGTCCCGGTCTACTCGTTTGGCCGCCTTCATCTTTCTGGCCTCCGCCCAGGTCCGGCGCTTTTCTTTGCCCAAGCGGTCCTCGATCACGGCGCCGAAGATCTGGAGTACCTCGTCCTCGCCCAGGTCTTGGTCCTCCAGTGCTGCCAGAAAGCCCTCGGCGTCTTCCTCGGGTAGCTCGATCGAGTCATCAATGTCCGTCAGAAAGACTTCTCGTGCATCATCTTGTGGAGAAGTCCATGGCTGCGGCGGGGGCGGTACCTGACTTGACGATGAGGCCTCTTCGGAATCATTCACGAACGTCTTGACCGGAGCATGCGAAGTTGGGAGCACTGAGAAGGTCTCCTTCACGTCGAGTTTCAGAATGGCAGCACGTATCGAAGCGAAATCTGAGAGTCCTCCTGCGAGCGCACGCATGTTTATCCTTTTCTGCATGCTAAGACAGGCTCCCTCCTCCAGGTACCTCGCCTTGATCTCGTCGGGAAGAACCAGAGAGAACCGTTCAGCTTCGCCGACTTCCGCATCTCGTCTCAAAACATACTCTGTCAAACTCTCTCCTTTCTTCAGCATGTAATTGAAGAGAGCTGCATTTTGGGCTTGTCTCTCGCGATCCCCGGGACGTTCGCCGCTGAGGAGACCCAGGTGGTTGAGCAGCTTCTGGACTCCGTCTTCTTCATCTAACGAGGCTCGAATAGTCCGAAATTTTGTCTGCAGATCCACAGGAAGTCCTTCTAGTATTCTGCTCGCCTGGGCTTCGGCCCTAAATCCCGTTCTTATGGTCCACGCGAGAACGTTGTGTCTCCAGGTGTCAAGATTATCTATTCCCAGCCACGGTGGAGGAGAGCCGAAGTCGCGATTTGGCGCAGACCAACTCCTGCTCCAAGAACTGTCTCCGTATTCGTCGTCCCAACCTCCTTTCCACCTGCTCCAAGAACTGCCGCCTCCTGCGTCGTCCCAACCTCCTTTCCAGCCCGGAGAGCTCTGCCACCAATCTTTCCAGCTTGTCGGAACCCATTCCCACGATCCTGGAGTGTCTGCTGATGGCGACTGTTCTTCTGGAGGGTCGGTGGTGTTGCGCTCTGCGGGACTGCGCTGGTCGTCGAGGTCCTCGGTGCCTCGATCCCCTTCTGGCTCCATCAATCTCTCGGGCATAGCTCCGCTTACCACTGTCACAGACCGTAGGACGAATGGCGCTGGGAGCCCAAAGATAACGATGAGAGGAGGGGGCACTTTCTGATGCCAAGGAACTGCGACCAACAACATGCTCACTCGCGCGAAGCCTAACGGCTACGGAGAATATACATAGAGACGAGAGGGAACACACACGCAGGGCCCACTAGGGCCTAAGGGAAACAGAGGCAGGAAGGAGGGAGCCCAGCGGGGAGAGGACAGCCCAAGAGGACCCCATGAGAGTCCAAAGGGGCCCCAAGAGGCGCCCCGGGCCACACCAGGACACCAAGAGAGCGGGGGAGGGGGGGAGGAGCGGTTTCCTGTCCCCACGGCGTGGGCCCCCCAGGGGGGAGGGCTGCGGCTGGCGACAACTGGCTGCCAGCTTCGGCGCAATGAGACGGACAACTCCTGCCCCCCGGTATCTCGAATGCCCCCTGAATGCGTTGGCATCCAAGGAAGAGGTCGGCCACGGGCACGAGTGGCTCCAGGATGATACCTGGGCCGTGCTTCTTCTGGCTGGGGTGCTGCAGCTTTCTCGCCCGATTCAGATTCGGTGCGGTGTGAACGGAATTCGGAACTCTATTAGGTCAGCCACGGACTTACCTTCCGTGAGACAGCCGCACCGAAGACGCGTGACATTGATGCCTTCTGGGTAAGACGTAGTGCGAAGGCTGTGGCCCTGAGGGTTTGAGAAAACAGCCTTAGGGCGACGGCTCTCGCCTGTGCACGCGCCTACTGCCTACTGGCAGAAGCGCTGCGCTAAGCTGGCATGCGCTTTTCGGCTCTTTGGAGCTGGACCGCTGGGTCTGCGCGGGATCTGCGCATGCAACGTCTACAGTGCCAGGCACTGCGCTGCCAGAGCCAATCGTGGAGGACAGGGGGGGGGATGGAGGGGCGAAAGAAGGAGGCAGAATTCGATTGCCCTGGGTACGGCGGGGCACTGTGGCCGCAGCCGCCGTCGTCCTGAGAGCGCCCCCTCCCCTGCCCCCCGGAGCGCGGCAGCGGCAGCCCTCCCCGCGCGGCCCTGCCTGGCGGGGGCCCAGAGCGTCAGAGCAGACGACACGCACACACACATCCGAGGTACTGCTCCAGCACCTCGTGGCGTTCCTCTGCAAAATCTCGCACTCCCCGAGGGGCCGCGCCGAGGAAGAGACTTCGCAACGCCCTTTGCAACCCGATGCGCCAGATCACTACTTTGAAGGGGCCCTGAGACACACAAATGAATACACACAATTAAAGAGATCCCCCATATTTTGTATAGTTTCTGGGTTTTTGTCTTACCCCCCCCACTTCCCATGTTTTCCCATATTTGTTTGGGAATCGCCGATTAATTGTGTCTGTGTGTTTCTTTACCTCCTGAGAATCAGAGGCTAAGCCGAGGTCGCCCACATTCTGGTGGGCCGCGACCTTCAGAACACTCACTGCTGAAGTCCAGGCTGGCTTCCTACGGATCAAATACCTCGCGCCAGAGAATATGTTGCCTCTGTTGTGCACTGGGTGGGCTGGCTCCGACTGCGTTCTCGCAGTATTCTGGCGATCCATGTAGATGTCCGCGGCTCTAGGACAGCGCGTGTGAATTGCGAGGAGGCGAACACGCTCCGCTGCCGGGGGCGTTTGCTCAAGGTAGGAGCCCACAGGGTACGAGGCCGTTATCAGCGATCCTGGCGGCTCCCCAGCCAGAGCGATGAAGTTGGGCGGGCCCTCGTTCCCAGAGGTGCCCAGGATCCAGAATCCGGATCCGGCTTATTTTGCCTCGAATCCGGATCCGCGGATCCACTTTTCTGCTTTTCCGGATCCGGAACGAAATGTGGATCCTCGGCGTTGTCTCCACAATGGCATATATAGATATATATTATATATATATATATATTTATATATATATTTATATATATATATATATATATATATATATGTATATATGTATGTATATATATGTACATATATGTATATATGTATATATATATATATATATATGTACATATATACATATATGCATATATAGAATGATTTCCCACATTGTCACATCTAAATATACATGCAGCATACCAGTAGCTCCGCTGCCACTAGCACACCAGTGCCACTTATGAAAAAAAAACAATAACAGCGTCAATGCTGCTCCACCACATATGAAAACACAACATCCAACTGGCTCCGTTACCACAACCATGCCACTATCACACAGCCAAAGCGGCTTGAGCAAACCAGCATAAGCCAAAATGGCTACGCGGGTGGCGGAGGAGGAGGAGGATCAGCAGCAGCAGCAGGAGGAGGAGGAAGAGGATCAAGGAGAGGAAGGAGGAGAAGGAAGAGGAGGAGGGGGAGGAGGAGGAGGAGGAGGAGGTGGAGGAAGAAGAGGGCGGCAGCAAAAGCGGTGCGTTGGTCCTGGTTAGCGGCCAGCGGGCGGCAGCGCGCCCTCGGGCGCCCGCGCGCCCGCACCGAGTGCCAGAGGCATTGGTTGGGTAACGAATTTTCAAAATGGAAGGTGGGGCCTTCGCGGCCCCACCTTATGTTGAGCAATCCCCAGACGGGGGCGACTCCCGCCCCTGGCACGATCCCCCGCGGGGGGAAGTGCCAGAGGCGCGGGATAAGGTGCACCTGGGGCAGCTCGATGGAGAAAGGGGCAAACCGCGGCAGCGGCCCCCGATCGGTCGACGGTGCGGAGTCGAAACGACTTCTGGCACCGCGTGGACACGCATTGCCGCGGTGTAGTACCCCGGCTCCAGGCTGACTAGCACCCCGACGCCCTGGCTGCCCTGGCCATGGCGCCCCCCGTCGGTGTAGCCAGGATGGCAGGCAGGCGGGGGCGGCCCGCCATATGAGCCAACGCTGCTATATAAAAAGCGGCAGGTTGGAGAGGATGAGTTGGAGTAGCTATAGGAGGAGGAGGAGGGGGAGGAGGAGGAGGAGGAGGAGGAGGAGGAGGAGGAGGAGGAGGAGGAGGACGGGGAGGAGGAGGAGGAGGAGGAGGAGGAGGAGGAGGAGGAGGAGAATACCACCCATCGGGCTTAATAGCGTTCTCGGCGGCGGAGGCGATTCTCATCGATTGCTCCATAGGTTGCGCCCTCGGCGTAGCCGCGATGGCGAAGAGGAGGAGGGGGAGGAGGAGGAGGAGGAGGAAAGAAGGAACCCACTACTATACTTGTTCTGCAACATGCGTGAGTGAATATGGTGCTCGCATGCGCCAACACCGCGTGCACTTCTGCGAACCCGATCGGTGCTCCGCCGAATGCGCGGAGCTTTCGGCCACGTACTCTATTCATTGAAATATATCAGTGCCGAGGGCACGGAGAAAAGAGGAGGAGGATGTGGAGGGGTAAGAGGAGGATGAGGAGGAGGAGGGGGAGACAGAGGCGGAGGAGGAAGATGGTACGGCCGAGGAGGGGGAGGAGAAGGATGAAGCTGAAGAGGAAACAGGATGAGCAGGAGGAAGGGGGGAAGGAGGGGGGACGACGAGGAGGAAGTCTCGCGACGACGACGCGGCTGGGGCTGACGACGGCGACGACGACGGCAACGACGACGTGATTGGGCACGGGTTTTAGGCCCAGGACCCCTGAAGTTGTTCGTGCTTGTGGGCCGTAAATGCCAGAAAGGCGTCGTCGGCGACGACGGCGGCGCGCTTCCCCTCCCGCAGCGGCTCGGGTCAGCGATCGGCAGGACAGGGGAAGGGGAAGAAGAGGAGGAGGGGGAGGAGGAGGAGGAGGAGGAGGAGGAGGCATAGGAGGAGGAGCAGGATCAGAGCAGGAGGAGGAGGAGAAGGAGGAGGAGGAGGAGGAGGAGGAGATGGAGGAGGAAGAAGTCAGAAGAGGGGCGGCTGCCTGACGGCGGGGCGACGGCTTGACGAGGGCCCGGCGGCGGTCGGACCAAATCCGCGAAAGCCCTGAACCAAAAACTCCAGGACCCAGAGGCCGAACCCCCCAGGGGCCGAAATCACGTGGAGGCCTCCAGAGGCCGAAAAAAACATCGACCATTGGCCTTGGTCTCGTCCTCCTCATCTTAGCTTCTCCTCTTCCTCCTCCACCTGCGCCCCCACCTCCGCGTCCACCTGCGCATCCTCCTCTCCTCCTCCTCCTCCTCCTCCTCCTCCTTCCTCCTCTCTGCTCCTCCTCCTCCTCCTCCTCTTCCCTCATCCCCCTTCTGCTCTCTTCTTCTCTCCTCCTCTCCTTCTCCTTCTCCTCCTCGTTCCTGCTTCCGTTTCCACCTATCGACTCTCCTCCTCACCTGCTCTTCCTCCCCTCCTCCTGCTCTCCTCCTCCTCTTATCGATCCTCGATCCTTCGCTGAATTGTGGGTGTGTGTGTGTGGTGTGTGTGTGTGTGTGTGTGGTGGTGTTGTGTGTGGTGTTGTTGTGTGTGTGCGTTTGCGTGTGTGTGTGTGTGTCTTTGTGTGTGTGGGTGTGTGTGTGTGTGGCGCGGTGTGCGTCAGTGTGTGCTTATATGTGTCGTGCGCGTGGTGGTGGCGGTGTGTGTGTGTGTGTGTGTGTGTGTGTCGTGTTGTTGTGTGTGTGTGTGTGTGTGTGTGTGTGTGTGTGTGTGTGTGTGTTTGGCGTGTGTGTGTTGTGTGTGTGTGGTGTGTGTGTGGGCGGGGGGGGGGGGGCGTCGAAGAGAGGATCGGCCCTCCCACCTCTACCTCGCAGCCTCCAGCGGGACGAAGGGCAGCGGGGGGGATTCACGTCGACGCACGTCCCCCTTCTTCGGCATCAGGTCGGATCGGAAGACGGGGGTGGGTAGAAGAGCTGACGTCGTTGCTTCGAGCGTTCGCCGCTCGGCTCAAGATCCGCTGCGCCCAGCAGCGCTGCGGCCAGGCCGCGACCCGTCGCCCTCGCGGCGGGCCGCGCTGCAGACAGGCGGGCGGTGGGATCTCCTCCATATCATCCTATCCTCCGTCGGCATCGTCATCGCCATCGTCATCATCATCATCATCATCACCATCATCATCATCATCATCATCATCATCATACAATCCCCTCAAGCAAACAGCTCACGCACCACGTTTGCTGCTGCTTTGGCAAACTGGCGCGTGTATTCCTGGCTGCTCGTCGTGGCCGATTTGCGGCCATTTTTCCAGGTCCGCCTCTTGCCGCTCTGCAGCACCAGCGGTCGAGGGCGCCCTAAAATCTCGCGAGCCCCCCGAGCTGTCTTGCCGAGGTGGCGTTTCACAATCTGGGGCGGCATGGTGCTGTAAAGCGCGAAACCTTTCATCGATGGCCAGCCGTATGCGCCACCCCAAACCTGGTGCTTCACAGCGCCGATCCCCTTCAAACGCGCGAGCAACGGAGGGAACTTAAACAGATGCGAGTTCGAAGGATTCTCAATCACAATGTGGATGCCCCCCGATGTCGCAACGCCGATGAGGAACTGCATGCAAACGGCGATGCAGTTGGCCTCCTGAACGTCTCTGCGGGACGTGTTCCCGAAGTACTGATTAGAAGGCATCCTACCGTGGCAAAAAATCAAATGCTCATCATCCCTCCTCGTTCCCCTTATCACCATCACCATCCTGATCATCGCCTCCCTCATCCCCCCCCTCTGCCTTTGAGGGGGGCATTGGTCTTGCGAGGGAGAGGGGGGGGGGGGGGGGGGGGGGGGGTAGAAGGAGGGGGGGGGGGGGGGGGGAGGAGGAGGAAGGGGGGTGGAGGAGGAGGAGAAGGAGGAGGAGGCCCGAGGGGGAGAGGAGAGGAGGAGGAGGAGAGGAGGAGGATGGGGGAAGAGGAGGAGGAGGTGGAGGAAGGGACATCCCACTCAACCAACCCCCACCAGCCCACAGGGCCATGTCGGGTGATCTCCGTGGCTCGGCGCTCGGTGCCCGCCCCCCCTCGCCGAAGGGGGGGGGGGGGGGAGCTGGGGGCGAGGGATGGGGGGGGGGGGGGGGGGGGGGGTCGGTGGATATGTTTGCATGTGCTAAGGGTCCTTTGCATGTGGACCGCGCACATGAAGCTCAGCCAGGTGGAACACTGGGGCGCGAACCAGGCCGCTCCTCCAGGAACGGTGGAGCCCATGGGCAAACCTATAAGCACGAACCCTTCTAGCGTGCTCATGTCGTGATGTTTGTGTCTCTTTTTGTCAACTGAGTGAGCGAGCATGCCGGCGTTCTCAACCTCGTCCGAGAGGACCGCTTTCCCACAGAAAATCTCAGCGACATGAATACCTTGTTTCCAGTTCAACAAGTTATACAGGATTAGATGGACGCCCAAATTGTACAATCTCATCCCATGCTCTGGATCAGTCAGCTCATTCGTAGGGTACGTATTCATCTCATGGACTTGGGCAAGTATGCTTGGTGGGCACGCCAGCCCGCCCCACTCTGGATCACCGGCCTCGTCGGCGGCCATGGCGCCCGAGCCCGAGCGGCGAGCGCTAAGCAAACAGGCCGCCTCGACCAAAAATGAGCGGCGTCAAACCGAGCATGCCGATCAAGGCGAAAGACTTTCATAGCACCCAAGCCAAATAGGCATCGAAACATACGGGGCGGGGATGGGGGGGGGGGGAGATGGGGCGGGGGTAGGGGGGGCGAGTAGGGCCATGGGGAGGGTGGAGTACGGAGGAAGGACAATGTCGGAGGTGGAAGCATGGCCAGATCTCGCCACCCCAACCCACCCGCGGTGCTTCTCCTCCTCTAGACCTCCCCCTCCCCCTCCTTCTCCTGATATCCCATGTGTCCCTTCCTGCTCCTCCTCCCTCTCCTCCTCCTCCTCCTCTTCCTCCTCCTCCCCCTCCTCCTCTTCCTCCTCCTCATCCGCCTTCTCCTCCTTCTTCGGGCCCTTCAGCCAGTGGCCTTGGGTGGCCCAGAGCCGAATCTGTTGGCCCATTTGGCTTGAGGTGCGCTGACATTGAAAGATGCGGTCGCCCGTCCGCGAGGCGCGCGCAGCCTGGGCCACCCCCCGAAGAACTTGGTTCAATGACTCGTCGACCCAAGTCGCATAAAAACGAGCGCCCCCCTGAGAGGCGAGCCTGCGACAGCGATTGTTGCATCGAAGGGTCCGCGCGGCCTCCAGCGGAGGCGCGCCGAGACAAGGCCAGCCCGCCACCCCACCCCCCCCCCCCCCCCCCCCCCCCGCCGCAAACCATCTCCCCAGTGATGTCCGAGCCGCGCCCAGTCCTTGCGACGAGCTTTCCGCCCCGTCCGAAAACAACGCGCCCGCGCGCTCAAGTTCGAGCTGCGTCTCGTCGCGACGAGGAGCCCTCGCCCCCTCCGAAGGCAAAGTGCGGTTGTCCCAAAATTGCGGCATGACCCTTGCCTCCCAAACTACCTTTTCCATCCTCCTGCCACCCCTGCTCTCCGCCCCCGACCCCTCACAGTAACAAACGCTAGCGCTCGCCTCTTTGTCATGTGCACGATCGCGCGCATCTTGGGAGCATCCGACACGTTGGACCGTTGCATGCAATCAAGGGATTCGATTGCCAATTCCATGGGCCTCTGCGAGGTCTGCATCGGCACAATAGCACCGTCAATCGTTTTGGTAAGCTCGCTATACTCAACCAAACATTGCCCAGCACGCTTCATGGATTCATTATGGAACTCTAAGGGGTGGGAATCAAGCATGTTCACGGCCCATTTCATTACGATGAGTGATTCTGCTGCTTTAGTCTTTAACAACGTGCCCTTGTGTAGGCGATGGATGTTCGAAGTCGATTTGCGCTTGTCACCTAGCATGCTGATTGTGAGATCCCCGATGCGGAGCTCTGGAGGTATACCCTGACCCTCTTGCCACTTCAAGAACATCCCCCTGAGACGACGACACCCCTGCTCATCCACAGTCTTAGAATCACCAGCGATGCCCCACGGATTCTGATTAATCGTCCTCCATAAGACGCAAGAAGTCCATCTACTTACAGGCCCGAAACAGAACGCGTGCATAATGTCCAAAGCCAGCGTGCGATAAGGCGATGTCCCGATGAGATCTTCATATCTGATTGCGCCTCTGAACAGCGACTCGAAGCCGCCCTTCTGAGTCAAAGGTTGCTCTCCAAAAAACAATATTGACTGGGGTATCTTTAGTTTCAAGCTCCGCGGGGTCAGTGAGGAACGTGCCAGGGGCGTCCAGGTCATATCCTGGCTCAATGCGATCCTTTGCCAAGAGGTTAAACTCAGGGACATGTTTCGAGAGCGCCCGACCTCTAGCTCGTTTGTGTTTGGAGTATACAGGGCAGCCTATACTGATGATAGCTTGGCGTATCCTCTCGTCGGAGACGCGCGCGTGCATCTCCCGTTCATCGCACATTTCGGCATGCGCCGTCTCGAGCCTCTCTTCCCACGGGAGTCCTATCATAGAGCACGCACCGTATTTTTTGAACATGTTAGATTTGTTGCACTTGCAGAACGGACACAGGTTGAAGTTCGCAGTGGCGGTCTGCAAACCGAGCGTAGACCCCCACTCATGCATGTCTCCTTGCGGAAGGGGGGGAAATTAAAACATGTGGTAGTGTTATGGTTTGAAGGCTTTGGGATTCCATTCGGGGGCTGGGGCGCTCTTGTATTTCGGGAGGCATTGGGGGGATCTTTGAAGCCTGTGGGCGGGGGTTACCGGACTTCTGGGATCTGGAAATTTGTGGAGGGCGGTTGTGGGGGGTGGGGAACTGGGGAACTTTGAATCTCTGGTGGCACTGGAAGAATGGTGGGACTCTGCTTTCACCCTCCTGGAGACGCCCACCAACTCAGATATGGATAATGCGCCCTTCCTCCTCCTCCTCCTCCTCCTCCTCCTCCTCCTCCTCCGCCTCGTCATCCATCCTCGCCTATCCCTGCTCCTCCTTATCATCCTCATCCACCCTCCACCCCCCTCGCCCCCCCCCCCTCCGCCGCGCCCGCCAGGTGAACCTCTCGCGGGCTGGCAGGCGCCCCGTGCGGCACGAGGGGGCTGGATCCAGGGGCTGCGGGAGGGGAAAGGGAGGAAGTGATGGGAGGTGGTGGGAGGGGGGGGGGGATCAAGAATAGAAAGGCGAGAGTTTGTTGCACGCCCAATGGTTCCTGCGATGAACATCACCGCCGCTGAGAAGCCCAAGTGCTCACCCTTCTGCTCCACAGAATATGGGTCGCTGGCGTCGCGCTCGACCCCGTCCCACTTCACGCGCGGGCGAGTGCCTAAGACGAGCCCGCGCAAGCTGAAGGCGACGCAGGCCCATATCGGATGCAAAGTGCACCAGCCGCGGCAACCGCACCTGCACAAATGTGGATACCGAATGGCCGCCAACACGTGACGGCTGTTTGTCTGCCGCGTCCTGATCCACATCCCCAAAATGGAGTCGGAACGCCCTGCTAGTAGGGCGGTGTAACGCGCGCCATCAGCGAACAATATCAATGGCATTGGAACAGGTTGGTTTCGCTCTTGGGCGTTCAAAACTACAGGGTTCGTTTGGAATGACGGTGGCAACGTTTCCAGATCAATGTCATCGTAGTCAACTTCGGACGACGAGACTTCGTCGCATATTGCCTCGAGGGCAGGGCGCGCGAAGAACTTCCTCCGAATGCGAAGTGCGGCGTGTCTGTCGACGCCCGGCGCCCCCACCACATCCAGATGCGGACCCTTCGGAAGCACCTTGTCCAACGCTCTCTGATAAGACCCAGGCTGCAATCCTGGCTTTTCTGCGTACATTGCAAAGTCACCCCCAGGAACCCCTGCTTCGTTGGCCCAGTGGCACAAGACGCAGAGGTCGCAGGCCCTGATGTTCTGGCTAGCGAAAAGGGACAGCATGGTTTGCAGGAGACTGAAACCTGCATCCCGTCGACGTTGTTGCAATTCTGCAGGGTCAACGCCGCGCTGCTCAAGCAGCGCCCCTGGCTGCGCCCTGCGTCTCTTGCTCATGGCGGACGCACGCAGAGTTCCACCTGAATTCAAACCGAGCTCGAGCATGATAGCCAGTGGAGGTCCACGGATTTGGGCGAGGAGTGAGCTGGGGAGGGGGGGGAAGTGGGAGCAGGGGCGATGCTATGTATGTAATTGTAGAAAAAGAAGAAGGGTCAAGGGTCAAGGGATCAGGGTTAAGGAAAAAAGAGCAAGGATCAATAAACAAGAGGAGCGAAGGTGTCATGTTCGATCCCGCCGCGCTTGCCCTGGGCTCGGTCAGCCTCTCAAGCGGCAGCTGCTAGAGCTCAATCTGAGCCCAGTCGGTTTCAGTCGGTTTCAGTCGGTTCTCAGTCGGTTTTCAGTCGCAAGCCCTCCCGTGAATTCAGTCGGTTCTCAGTCGATTTTCAGTCGCTGTGGTTTTCGAACGCATGTGGTTTCGCCTGATACATCCTCGTACTCGTATGGTTTCAGTCGCGGTTTCAGTCGGGTGCCTGCGACTGAAAATCAGGATTTTCAGTCGCTGCTTGTTTCATCGCTTTCAGTCGGGTGTTTCTGCCCTGCCGGACACTCCTTTCCACGTGCCGGACGCGGTTTTCCATTGCCAGACCAGATTTTCACATCGGGGAGCCGAAACCGGACCAAAACCACTCTAAGGTTCACAGGGCGAGATGAAAACGCTATGGAATCTTGTTTCCAGCAACCCCACGCGCGATATCGAGCTGCGCGCCCCGTTATCGAGTGTCCACACTCGATAGCAAAAAGTCCCATTGCCGTCGAGGGCCCCAGCGCTCGATCGCCCGAGCGCAACGCCCGAGCGCAAATGAACGCCCCACGCGTGCGAGGGCGACAGATGTCAAAAGAGAGATAAGTCTGGGCCCTCGTGGAGGGGGATTCCAACCCCCCCCCCCCCCTCCCATCGGAGCCGGGGAGGGGGGGGGGGGGGGTGAGGGAGGGGGGGGGGGGTGGGAGGAAGGAGGAGGAGGAGTCGGAGTCGGAGGAGGAGGGGGGGATGAGATTTGAGCGCGAGGGAGGAGGAAGAGGAGGAGGGAGGAGGAGAAGGAACAGGATAATAAGGCTGAGGAGGAGAAGGACTGAGAGTAAACAAGAAGCAAGCCGAACTACTGGCCGCGCAAGGTGCGGATCCTCTTGACCTGCGCCTGCAGGTCCTCCACGGGCTGGGAGATCTGGTCCACGAAGCGCTTCGCCGACTTCACGAACGTGGCGTCGCTCCCAATGGACTTCTTGAGCTCAGAGAGGGTGGCAGTGAAGAACGGCTTCGTGCTCTCCTGGTCGCAGGCTTCGTCGAGGGCCTTGATGGCGTCATTGATCTGGCCCTTGAAATGCGGTGAATCCCACTTCTTCCACCTCTCGTCCTTCTCGATGAGGTTGATGATGTTCCGCGCATCTGTCTGCGCCTCGCTCTGGCTGAGCTTCAACTTCTTTGCAGCTGTCGTCGCCGCGCTGACCTTCTTTGCCGCCTCCTTCTCCTCTGGAGTCTTATGCTTCCTCTGCTTGCCAGCTGCAGCTGCCGCGGGCTCGCCATCTTCTCTAGCTGGTGCTGCGGGAAGAGCTCGCTTGTTCGTCTCCTTGGTCTGCCCCTCGAGCACCTTCTTGTTATTCCACGTCTGGTGGGTGGTCCAGGCCTTGCGGAAACGGTCCTCGAAGCCACGCGTGTAATATAAAAATTTCACACGTTTCGTCCAAGGGTCGCACCACACGTATTCCTTACCAACTTGGATGGCCTTGAGCGCGAGGTTCAGAGCAGCTTGCATTCCCGAAACTCCACCACCTTCTTTATGGGCAATACGTTGGATCTGTAAATATTCACCTTTGTTCACCGAGGACTGCTCCAAGGTCTCTGAATAATGATTCTCGATGCACCAATCGCCGAACTCCCTCCCAGCGAACTGCGCTCGGAAGGCCTTCCGCTCGTTGTTGCACGTGCACAGGTCGTACTTCTTCGCCTCCTCAGGGTTGCTCTTAAGGTGGCGATTCCACCTCTGCTGCATTATGTTCCTCCCGTCCATGCTGAAGCGGAACTTCTCCTCCTTGAGCGTCATCATGAAGTCCTTCAAAGTGTCGGCCTCATCATCAAGGGCCCCCTCCGCCTTGGCATGCGCCTGTGTGAACTCGAACATCCTGGACACCAGCTGGTCCGCCATGTCGGGGTTGTTGTTAGCGAGCGACACCGCGTCATTCTCGGCAGCCGCAAGCGATGTGTTGATCTGCTCAAAGAATTGCGAGCCCTGACAGTGATTTGCGTTCTCGATCTGCTGCACGTGGCCCTGCAAGATCCTGGCAGCCTCTGCGGTGAGCGGCGGCAGATGGCCTCCGCTGCCTGGCTGGCTCTCGCCCATGCCGAAGGTGCCCATCAGGTCGCCACTCCCCGAACTCGCCGCCACCGCTGTCGGCGCTGCAGCCGCGGCCGCCGCCAGCGCCCGCTGGGCAGGCGCGGCCGCCGCCGCTGCCGACGCCCGGGCAGGCGCCGCCGCAGCCGCTGCTGGCGCCCAGGCAGGCGCCGCCTCCGCCGCTGCTGGCGCCTGGGCAGGCGCCGCCTCCGCCGCTGCTGGCGCCTGGGCAGGCGCCGCCTTCGCCGCGGGCGCCGCCGCGGCCGCCGCCGCAGCCGCCGCAACCTGCGACGAGGGCAGGTCGTCAGAGTCCGAACCCACTGGCGTAGGGGGGTCCTTGGTGGGGTCGATCCCGTTCTTCAGCTTGTACGCGACGTCGGACTTCTCCCGCCGCGCCAACTGGCGGTCGGGCGGGGGCGAGCCCGCGGGCGTCTGAGTCTGCATGAGCGCCAGGGTCGTTGCGTTCAGGGAACTGCTGAACATGTTCCCCGACGGCCGGCGCTGCTGCGCCTGGCTTGGGCGGGCGAGAGAAGACGCAGCTGTGCCCCGAGAGCTCCACATGTAAGATACCTTGCTCCAGGACGTGGCCCCCGCCCCCTCCCAAGGCCCCCATGCAATCCCAGGGGTGCTCAGACGCCCCAAGGTTCACCGACGAGCTCCCAGGGCAACCTTTCGGGAAAGCTACGGTTTGAGAGCTGGGCAAGGCCTCTCGTTTACGTTTCAACATCTTCTGGTACGACTCGACGAATCTGACCATGGATCTCCTGATTCTCAAACGCATGATATAATGCGCCCTGGACTTGTAGCGTGGGCTGTAGAGCGAGTCCGAAACCACATCGGGCTTCATCTGAAACAAGAGGGGGAGGAGGAGGAGGAGGAGGAGGAGGAGGAGAGGGTGCGATGGATGGACGTGGGAGGAATCTAGGAATGGGAAGTGGTGAGGAGGAAGGAGGAAACCTCTTCGGCATCCTCTCCGCAGTCCAAGAATGCCCACTGCATGCGCCATCGGACATTATGATCCGAAGTGGTTGGTTCGTTGACATTTCTGAACAGAAACCCCTGTCGCTTCAGCTCGTTTATCTTCTCACGAATGACAACTGGATCCGCAGTGCTGACCTCGATGCCAGGAGGAAGAGTTAAGGAGCCAGGCACCGATGAAGACACCTTCGCGGCCGAGACCACCTCGATGTCCGAATCGCTCTCGATCTCTTGCTCGACGGCCCCGTCGGAGGGGGCGCGGGTGGAACTGCCGTCGACATCCACCTCTTGCGGCACCCGCCCTCCCCCTCTTCATGGGGGGGGGGGGGGGGAATGGGTTCAGCGCGAATCTAAAGAGGGGCGGGGGACAGAGGAAGGAGAGGAGCTGACAGGGTGGAGGTAGCCAAGAGTTAGTGTCCACCCCTCCTCCTCCTCCTCTTCCTCCTCATCTTCCTCTCCCTCCTCCTGCTCATCGTGTTCCGTCATCTTCCTCCTCCCCCTCCTCCTCCTTCCCCTTCTTCGTCTCCTCCTCCTCCTCCTCCTGATCCACGCTCGCCCCCAAGGTTGAGCGTTGCCGCCCACCTTCCCAAGCTTGTCCTTCGCGCCTGCTGCGTCGCCTGGTGCGTCGCCTGCTGCGTCGCCTGGTGCGTCGCCTGCTGCCTCGTCTGGTGCGTCGCCTGCTGCCTCGTCTGGTGCGTCGCCTGCTGCCTCGCCTGGTGCGCCGTCGTCCACCGCCGCCCCCGAGTCGACCACTCAGGAGCTTCTGGGAAGCGTTTAGATGCCGTCTTGCACGGATGCATCGCGGCGGCCCTTAGGAGATCCCCAGAATGCCCAGGCTAATCCAAGGAAGGGCCAGGGAGGGCCCAGACGCCCCAGGAGCAATGAGAGGAGGGGGAGGGAGAAGAGATGAGGGAAGAGCGAAGGAGGAGGGAGGAGGCAGGAGCGATGAGGGAGGAACGGGGATTGAGGCGGGAGGAGAGAGGACGAAGGAAGGTAGGATGAGGGAGGAGAAAGAAGGGATTCAAAACCGCTCGAGCCTGCGTCTGCGCTGCTGCCGCCTCTGCTGCCGCCTCTGCTGGACCTCTGCGCCTGCGGCGAGCCCGCGGCTGCGCCTGCGGCGCCTGCCCCCCGTCCAGGCCGTCGATCGCGGCAACCGCGGACCTGGAGAAGGACACGTCGGCGCTCGCCTGGCGAGCAGCGAGGCGGGGGGTGGCAGATCGTAGTCGTCATATTCGTCGGCAGCCTCGTCCCACCCATCTCCACCTTTCTCTCTCCCATTCCTCTCCTGCCTCATCCTCCTCCTAACCCTCATTCGTGTTCCCATCCTTTATCTTCCTCTTCACCATCCCACGCCATCCTCGTATATCTGGCCTCGGAAGGAGGGGGGGGGAATCCTCGCATCCATGGCCTCAGAGGTTCGAACGTGATGTTTAGAATCGGATTTCAATGTTGGGTCACGTGCGACTATGTTGGGTTCAGCTTGAGTTCAATCGATGTTCAATCGAATACGGTTGATTTCCAGTCGATGCTCAGTCGGTGTTCAGTCGCAGGTAGTTGAGTTTCAATTGATTCCCAGTCGATGTTCAGTCGATTTTCAGTCGCAGGTGGTCGAGGTTCAAGCGATGTTCAATTGAAGTTCAGTCGATTTTCAGTCGCAGTGCCTGTGACCTCGGGACCACAGAGCGCTTCAGCCAGGGACCAGCCCAAGGACCAATGTGAGAATCAAGGATACAAGGTGCCACTTTTACAGTGCTGAGCCTGGTCAAAACAACTCAGACATGCAAGGCGGGATGCTTGGCGGGCGGGGCGGCACCGGCGCGCCCGCCGCGGCGTCGGCAGGCTCCTGCTGGCTCGGGTTCACCGCCTGCTGAGTCGCGACGGGCTCGACGGGCTCGGCAGTCGCTGGAGCAACAGATGGCCTCTTCCTATTGGCCGCAGCAGCCGCTGGCCGCTTGCTTGCTGCTGCCTGCGTCGCATCGCCCTCCTCCTCGGGCTCCTCGTCCTCGTCGGGTTCCTCGTCGGGCTGCTCCCCCTCGGCGGGCGTGTGCATATCCCCAGGCTTCTCCTCGGGCTTCACCTCGTCGATGTCCTGGGCGGGCGTATCATTCTCCTCGGGCTCGCGCTGATCATCGGGCGTCTTCGTGTCCTCTGGCATCTCCTCGCTCTTTGCTGCTGCAGGCCGCTTCATCTTACCCAGCACCGCCTCGCAATATTTAGCAGCCGCTGGCCGCTTCAGAACCCCCTTGGTCGATGCAATCGGATACATATCTGCTTTCAAGTTTCTCGCACCTTCAATGTCCAGCTTGCCCTTCGAAACCTGCTTGGCCATGCGAATCGTGAACTTCAGCGCCGCCTCCTTGTCGTCGATTCGTGCCGACTTCAGCTGGGTGATCTGCTGCTTCTTGGGGTCGCCTGTCTGCTGCTGCCACATGATCCAAGAGTGCTCGCCCTTGCGCAAGTCGTCCTTTACGAAGGTGACCTTGCCGCCCTCGTCGGCGGCGGTGAAGTGCACCTTGAGGGCCCCCTTGGATGAAGCAGCCGTCCTCGAGGGAATGTCCGAGGCTCGCGCCCCAGGCACGTTCCAGGGGGTCTCGGTCCCGTCGCTGTTCTTGAAGATGGCCACCACCTTGTCACCGTCCTCCTCGAAGACCAAGTGGGTGGAGAGCTCCTTCATACTCTCAGCACTCGCTGCTCGCCACGCCACCAGCTGCTCGTCGTTCCAGCCGTAGCGCAGCGGAGCCTGCGGCGCAACGCCAGAAGGCTTCTTGTTGACTACTGCCGAGGGCTGAACAGCTGCTGGGCGCTTGGAGGCCGCGCGTCTGCGCTCGTCGGACGACTCGTCCTCTAGATCGTCCTCCTCCTTGGGTCGTTCTTCTTCTCCACCTTCCTCTTGATCGTCGTTGCCGAACTCGCAATCGGCGACGCGCGCCTTGAGCCGGGACTTCAAAAGCGACAAAGTGTTGTTGTGCTCCCGTTTCAGTCGCGCTTGCTGAACGTCTCGCAGCATGGCTCTCAGCTTGTTGGACGTCTGCATCGCCCAGTTGTCCTTCTCGTGGCACAGCTTCCATTTCTTCTCCATGTTGGCCGCGAACTGCGCCACGATGTCCTTGAAACTATTTTTTGGGAAAAGACCTCCGTCGATTTTGCGAAGCCCGTTCAGCAAGTCCTTATACTTCAACAATTCCGAAGGGACCACTGGGTTGCCGTGCAACTTCTCGCGATACTGGATGGCGATGGGATCCGTCGCGAAGCGCCTGAGGCACGCAATCGCCTGCACCTGCGAGGCCACTGAAATCTCTGCCTCGATGCGCTCCGAGGCGGAGGAGGCGCCCGCGCGCCCCATGACATGCAGCAACAAGCTGGAGCCAAAACTGGCTAAGCGGAGGATGCCGGATAGTGATCTGCTGATGTTGCTTATGTTGCTACGGCTTCTCTCAGTCGAGGGTTTGGGATATACGAGGGTTTGGGATACACGTATCCGTATATCCCAAGCCCTCGAATATTCGCGCTGCGTGGGCTAATTCGAAAATTCGCGAACACGCTATACCAGGGTATGGGTGAGGGTTTGGGATATTCGCGTTGCGCACGCTATAGCGTGCGCAACGCGAATATGTTAGAGATAGTGTGGTCGTTGCTGTTGTTGTTGGTGGCGTTTTTGCTGTTTGTCCTGTCTTGGCATTGCTATTGCTACTGTCCTACTATTGCTACCGTTGGTGTTGCTGCTGAAGTTGCTGCTGTCGCAACTGCTACTGATGCTGCTGCTGGTGCTGATGCTGCCGATGCTGATGCTGCCGACGCTGATGCATGCCGATGCTGCCGACGCCGATGCCGCTAACCGGACTCTTTGGGGGCCACCTTCAGGGCGTCACCACCTCTACCCCACTCGGGGGGGATCCCCCTACACCCACCCCTGCTCCTACCCCTGCCCTTGCCCCTCCCCCTGCCCGCCCCTATATTTTCCGCCTGGGTTGGCGCGGCCCCCCGAAGGTGACCCCGTCGACGGATCTCCCGCCGCGCTCGAGAGATCGCGCCTCGAGAAACGGCGGTCTCATCCAATGTCTCCTCGAGCGCTCCTCTTCCCTCACTCTCCCTCGACCTCCCCCCTTCCCATCCCCCCATCCTCCTCCTCCTCCTCCTCCTCTTCCTTCCTCCTCCTCCTCCTCCTACTCCTCCTCCTCCTCCTCCTCCTCCTCCTCCTCCTCCTCCTCCTCCCTCCTCGTCCTGATCCTCGACCTCCTCATCCTCTCTTCTCCTCCCGTCGACTCCTCGTCCTCGAACCTCTTTGTCTCGGTATCGCTCGGACGTCTATTTCCCGTGTGCTGTTCGGTTTCGTGCGTGTTTTTGTTTTGCTCGATGGTCCCGCCGAGAAAAATGCACGCGTCCGAGCGATGCCAAGTTGCGGGGCGGCGAAGGCGCGGCGGCTTCGGCCTCGCTGTCGATGCAGCGGGCGCTGTCCGCGGCTAGCACTCTCATCTCTTCCAGGCTCATCTGGATGCCGCACAACATCGCCAAAACGGCGTGCCGTCGGGCCCCGCTAAGCTCCGACAGCTGCGGCGGGCGTCGACGACTACGACTACGAACGACTATCGACTGCGATCGGTTGCCCCGAAGCCTCCCTCCTGGATTTCGGGCTTATATCCTTGGTTTCGCTGGGACTTCCTGGAATTCGGGCTAATCTTGGATGTCGCGTTCATCCTGGAACTTCTGATTTAGCCTGGAACTACCCTGGGTTTCGGGATCGTCCTGGAATTTCCTGGGCTTCCGACGGTGGCTTCGGGGCAACCCTCCACGACGAGGAGGATGGATGAGGAGGAGGAGGAGGAGGGGGAGGGAGGAGGAGGAGGAGGAGAAGGAGGAGAAGAAGGAGGAGGAGGAGGAGGGAGAAGGAGGAGGATGAGAAAACGGAGGAACGACGTTCGACGAGGCTGCAGGGGAGCAGAAGTGACACGCGGCAGGGCTCGAGCGTCCAATAAAAAAGAGCTTCCTCGACACCTCGAGACATCCTCTGAATTCTATCAAACATCCTCACACTTCCCCTCATAAGGCCCCGCTCGAGACATCCTCACAATTCCGCTCGAGACATCCTCCTCTTCCTCCTCCTCCTCCTCCTTCTCCTCCTCCTCCTCCTCCTCCTCCTCCTCCGTCCCCCGCGTAGCCATTTTGGCTTATGCACTTGTCTACTCAAGCCGTTTTTGTTTACATATATATATGTAGATATTCACATTTACACACACACACACACTTATACTATATATATATATATATATATATATATACATACATACATACATACATACATACATACATACATACATACATGCATACATACATACATACACGTGTACATATACATACACATATATACCTATATACAAATAAATACATTGCGCATACATGCGCCCGGATCCGCGGATCCACTTTCGCAAGGAACCGGATCCGGGATCCATTTTCGGCGCAACATCGCCGCGGATCCCGATTCTGGATCCGGAGCACCTCTGGGTTTAAGACAACTATTGACCAGGGACCGACCGTCCCTGCATTCTTATAGTCCTACCACGAAGTGGTCTTGGAACCCAGCAATGTTCTAAGAACGAAAACAGTGTTCTTAGAACATGCACCCGATGTGATAAAACAAGACAGACCCCGCCAGACATGCTCTAAGAACATTTCGTGGAAACCACACAAGGTTCTCAGAACATGGTTTGGTAGGGCTATCGGCGAGCCAGGACGCTTCGCCGCTGCTTGAAACCAACATCCCCGAACAGCTTCCCCGGCACGACCTCGTCGGCCGGCCCTGCGACGGCGGACCGGAACATGGGGGCTTCATGTCCAAGACCGTCTGGCCATCGGGCAGCAACGTCAGGGGCTGCCCTGGAACCCCCCAAGTGAAGGCCACGTTCGAGAAGGATCTTCCAGCATTCGCGTGGCTTCTCGAGTGAGCATGCTTGCCCTGAGCTTCGCCGTGCGACAACGAGAGAACAGTCGATGGCACAGGTAATCACATTCACCACAGCACTCACAGACATATTCCACGCCGCAGCTTGCTTGCGTGAGCCTGTCCCGAGTCCACATGGTTTGAACTAGGAGCGACATCAAGACGTTCTTGTGTATAGCGTCACCGTCCTGCATGTCTAGATTCGCTGCCGCCTGCCCGCGGATCCTGTCGGCCCAAATCTTCGGATGCCATGCCCCTCACCATGCGGGGGGATGTGGAAGTAAGCTTCAGCGACCGCCCAGACGGGAGCAAAAAGGAGAACTGCCCGTCGAACTTCCACCCGATGCGGTCGAGGGAGAGGATGGCTGCCCCAATGGGGCTCCTGAAGTGGTTTCCATCTCTCCGGGAGGAGGATGAAGAGGAGGAGGAGGTGGAGGAGGTGGAGGCGAAATAGGAGGAGAAATAGGAAGAGAAAGAGGAGGAAGAAGAACAGACACACAGAAAACGGGCTTAGGGGTAGGGGGTAGGGGGGAGCATCAAGCTACCCACCCACCCGCAAGCCGTCTAGCTCATTCCCTCCCGCCCTCCCAGCACACAAGTAACACCCGAGCCTGAGCATGTTCAGCGGTCGTCTCTGGATGGGCAGCCACTGGGAACCAAAGCCGACCCCAGGTGCGCAACGCTTGGGCGAGGTGCGCCACGCAAGCCACGCGCGCCAGGCACCCCTGGGGCCCGAGAGTGCCAGGCACGCCTGGTGCGCCGAATGCGCCACGTGCTCTGAGTGCGCCAGGTGTGCCGCATACTCCAGCCGCGCCACGCTCGGGGCACGTGCAGAGTGCGTCAGGTGCGCCTGCGCACGTGACAACACACATCGGGAAACATGTCGGCCCCCACCATCCGTGTCGAAAACCAATGCCCATCATTGTTTCAGGTGATCCTGCGCACACCAGGCCACGCGCAACCACCCCCGCCGTCCCTGTCAAAAACCGCTTGACAGCGATCGCGGGCTGGCCACGCACGGTCCAGATTTAGCCACAAGGTGCATGTTGTATTGTGTTTCGTCAGGGATGGTACCCCTGCGCACAACAGGGAATATGCTGACACCCCCGCCGTCCATGTCAAAAACAATACAAAGTGCTCACGGGCCTCACGAACATGACTCAAGACTTTGCCCTTAAGTGTACTGTGTGCAGTTTTTTTAACAGGGATGGTGGGGCGGGGTGGGATGGGGGGGCGACTTTGCCCCAAAGTGTACCTTGTTTTGTTTTGTCAGGGATAGTTGGGGAGGGGGCCGCATCGGGTTGGCCGCGCATGCTCCAAATGTGGAGGCAGGGTGCGTCTTGCTATGTTTTGACAGGGATGGCGGGGAAGGGAGAGGCCCGCATGGGGTCGGCATGGTTCCGGGTTGGCCGCCAGCCAGGTGGGGGAGGGGTGTATAGGGCACAGTGATGAAGGAACTGGGTCTTGGACAAAAATTGAAGGGGCCCTGGGACACACAAATAAATACACACAAAAAACAGGATTCCTTATCTTTTCTTACATTTTCTGGGTTTTTGTCTTCCCCCCCAAATCCTAGACTTTTCCATATTTTCCTGGGAGTCGACGATTCATTGTGTCTGTGTGATTTTTCCCCTCCTGAAATCTGCCCTGAGCAAGTTTCCGCGTGTCCGGGCCCCTGGAGCCCTCCACGGGGCGTGGGACCGTCAAGAAAGACTCGGGATGAAGACCTGGCTCTGGGGACCCCCTGGGGTTACAGTCGGGGCGCTGACCTAAGGAACCCTAGATAAGGAACGAGGCTCCTTTTTCCCAAAAGTTGATCTTCGACTCCCCATGGAAAACCTTCGGGAAACCTGGGGCAAACTGCACAACAGTCAAGGAACGCCGAGCCCCTCCCCAACGAAAAGGGTTCCTTCTTCAGCGCCCAGACTGTAAGGCACAATGATGAAGGAACTGGGTCTTGGAAACAATTGGCCCCGAGCAAGTTTCCGCGTGCTCGGGCCCCTGGAGCCCTCCACGGGGCGTGGGTCCGTCAAGAGAGACTCCGGATAAAGACCTGGCTCCGGGGACCCCCCGGGGTTATGGGACCAGTTCGCCTTCGGACCCGTTTCCTCAGTGGCGAATGGGGTGGCTGGCGGCCGACGGGCAGATCTGTTCCGCTTCCTCGCCTGGTGCCGTAAGGACGCGATGCCATGGTGGCAGCTGGGTGAGTGCGTCTGGGGGAGAGGACGGAGGAGCCATGGCGGAAGCGATTGCTGTCACAGCTCACCAGCAAATGAACACTAGAATGCACAAGCTCGCCATCGCTCGGACGTCCATTCCCTGTGCATTTCTCGGTTTCGTGCGTGTTTTTTTGGCTCGATGGCCCAGGATGGTCCTCGATGGTTCTCGCCGAGAAAAATGCACACGTCCGAGCGATGCCAGGCAAGTGGTTGGAACATTGGGAGGCTCGGAACCTTTGTAGATCCAATGATGTTCGAATACCTGGTAGCACGACAACGATGGACCAACAGGGATGGAAGGCTTCGAGCAATGGAACAGACAGTTGGCTTTCGCTTGCATGCAACGTATATGCACCTTGAGGCAAGGATGCACAACTCACCAACTTAAAGCTGGTGGGCGATGTTCCCTGACAATAGACTGAGGCAACGCATGGTTTGCCATTTGTTCATGGTTCGGGGTGCTCTAGTTTGTCTTACTCCTCGGCTCGGGCCAATGCCACCTCATGCCAATGGCGTTAGGCAGCGCGTGCTCACCCTCGCCAGAGCTTCAAGGGAAGCGGACCCCAGACAGCCTGCCTGTCTTCTATGCCCTCCTTTTCTTCCTCCTCTCCCTCGTCCTCCTCCCGCTCCTCGTCCTCATACTCCTCCTCCTGCTCCTCCTCCTCCTCCTCCTTTTGCTGGTCCGTCTCTCTCTTCCTCTTCTCTGAACACCGCTGGGCCGCCTTCCACGGTGGCGACGGACGCACGCCCGCGGTGGCGGGAGGGCAACTTGATTCGGCGTTGAGGGACGCTACCCCGCCACGGCCGCCCGGGGGGGAAGAGATGGGGGGGGGAGGGGAGGGCAAGGGGCAAGGCAAGGCGCACCTGAAACACCTACGGGGCGGGCCTATCAAGACCGGCGCGGTGGGCCGGGGCCCGCTCACAGCTCGAGCACGCTAAGACACGTGCGAATCTTCCACCGTGGGTCTGCAGCAGCTTCCAAGCACTCAGTGGGCAATCAGGGCTGGGGGGGCCTCCGCCAGCGAGGCCCGCACCAACACCTGAACGTGAATCAAATGAGAATGAGACGAGACGGTGTTCTCTTTCTGCCGTTGCTGTCCGGAGGCCGGGCCAGGGCGTACAGGTGAGCGCCCAGTCTGCAGCGATCGCACCCCTAGGACCTGGAGGGAGGCGACGGCCAGGAGCTCTTCCCCGGCGTGCCGCGGCGGCGGCCCCGGCGACACGCCACGCCCTGCGGGCGGCTGCTGCGCCGCTCCGCTCTCCGCGGGGCGGGAGGCTCGGAGCCGCTCGGGGCGCCGACGCCCGCGGGCCGGGGCGTGGCCGGCGTCCCGCGCCGAGGCGCGGCGGTCCACAGCCGGCGGCGCGGCGCGCCAAGCGGACGCGGAGCGGGCGGGCCAAGCTCTGCCCCTCGCCAGCGGCGGCGCGGGCGCCGCGTTGAGGGCGACAGGGAAGCCAGGTGCGCGAAAGCTGAGAGGCGCGGCGGCGCGGGACAGGCGCGGCGGCGAGGCGAGGCCTGCGCCGGAGAGTGGCTGCCGGCGGCGCGGCTCGGTGAGAGGGGGGGCGGGGTGCAGTCGCCCGCGGCCGAGGGCAGTCTGCCCCCGTCTGCTGTACCTAGCGGCAGTCTTGTTCGAGCTCCCCGGCTAGCCCACCGTGTGCTCAAAGTCAAAGGGGCCCGTCGACGTCGTCGATGTCGAACAGTGTGGGCTCGATCGTAGGCTCGTAGCCTGGGCTGTACACCACCTCGACGTCGATGCTGATTGTCACGTGGGACCACTTCTTCACATGTAGCGTGGCGTTGCCGCGCAGCATGGGGGACTAGGTGTGGCTCTCGTGGCGGCGATGGACGCGCATGGCCGCCGCAGTCTCGCGCGAGGTGTCGTACTGGAGTGCGGTAACGATGCACTTGTTCAGAGCCAAAATGTTATGGCGACCGATCGTGAAATGTGGCGGCTTGCGCGAGGTGTCGTACTGGAGTGCGGACGTAGATGCGCACCGAGTCAGAGTTCGGCTCGAGCGGCGAAGGAGGGTCCTCCAAGGTGGAGAGGCGCTCCCGATCGGGGATGTCGCTCGGCTCCCTGATAGCATCCAGCGTGGCGACGAAGACCCAAGGCTGCGGATGTACCGCGCATTCGTCCGCTAACTCGTGGCGCGGGTTCGGCTCCTTCTAGCCCTCGAAGCCCTGGGCTTGGGAGATCGTGAGCTGCAAGCGGCAGTAGTGAGAGGTGCTGGCCACCGCCTTCACGATCTCGCGGGCCTCAGCGGCCATGAGGTGCTGCGGGCTGGTGCCCACTGGCACGGGCAGCACCGCCCAGGTCGCCAGGTCGTCGGTCCAGACCTTGTACCTGACGAGAGTTCTTCTTCTTCTTCTTCTTCTTCCTCCTCCTCCTCCTCCTCCTCTCCTCCTCCTCCTCCTCCTCCTCCTCCTCCTCCTCCTCCTCCTCCTCCTCCTCCTCCTCCTCCTCCTCCTCCTCCTCCTCCTCCTCCTCCTCCTCCTCCTCCTCCTCCTCCTCCCTCCTCCTCCTCCTCCTCCTCCTCCTCCTCCTCCCCCTCCCCCTCCTCCTCATCCCCGCCCCCGAGCCCCGGGCCGCGCGACGGCACCGCGTACTCCAGGATGATGGTGCTGCACTTCAGCTTCACGCCCAGCCGCCTCTGGACGATCTCCGCCCGACTGCACGACACGCCGCCTGCGGCCGCGGCCGCGGCGAGGAGGGGCCCCGCGCGCCGCGCGCGGGCCCTCCTCCTCCTCCTCCTCCTCCTCCTCCTCCTCCCTCCTCCTCCTCCTCCTCCTCCTCCTCTCCTCCTCCTCCTCCTCCTCCTCCTCCTCCTCCGCCTCCTCTCCTCCTCCTCCTCCTCCTCCTCCTCCTCCTCCTCCTCCTCCTCCTCCTCCTCCTCCTCCTCCTCCTCCTCCCCTCCTCCCCTCTCCCTCCTCTCCTCCTGCTCCTCCTCCTCCTCCTCCCCCCCTCCTCCTCCTCTCCTCCTCCTCCTCTCCTCCCTCCCTCCTCCTCCTTCCCCTCCTCGTCCCTCCCTCGGACCCTTCCTACCCTCCTCCGCCTCCTCCGTCCTCCTCCTCCTCTTCCTCCTCGTCCCCTATGTTTGTTTCTCCTGGAAGCGCCGTTTCTCAGGTTGCTGCTTGTTGCGCTCACCAGCTGGCCGATAAAACGTCACTGCAAACTTCAAATACGCAAGCTCCATCTCGAACGCAGATGATGTATGCTTGCGAAACTGATATATGTAAAAACATGCTCTGGTCCTGTTGATGATCGTCGCCACGATGCTCAAACAATTGAACTCCAAAAGTGCCTTCGACGCAGAACTGTATACCAACAGCATCCACCATCTCAGACTTTACAATGGTCGGCGACAGGTTTCATCCGGATTCTCTTACTGCTCTGGCGTATTTGGCCAAGTGGTCCGCTCCTAAGCTCCATTCCCGCGGTCGCCAATCGACAGGGTCTAAGAAACCCGTCAATTCACCCTGCTACATTTGAAGTTATCCGCGTACTGTGCGCTCGTCAGTGCCCGTGCTCCAAGCAGGCTGCAAGCAAGCGCTGTCCAAATCCTCAGTCGCTGCTCCTTCAGGTCGTTGGGCTTCCGCTGGGTAGGACTCCGGCGGCTTGGGGAGGTGTAGCGATTTACACGCTAAGAGCACAAATGCCCTGCATCCCCGCGGGCCTCCGTGTTGCTCCACATGATCTCTCGGAATTTGGTGCGCCAGTGAATGCCCCAAAGCTGTACCAGCCAGTCTCGACGTGGGTTGGTGGACCTCCACTGGCATGAACCTGATCGGCTGCCCCTTTTCCTCCTCTTATGACCAGTAATTCTCAACGTCCCCACCATGAGGCGTCACGCCCTCGTCTTATAACTGAGGCCAGCTCACCATACCCACCGACTTGAAGCAAACTTGTGTATGGCCGTTCAAACAAAAAACGACGTGAATGGGCTTGACGTTGATCACATTACAAACATTGAACCAGCGTTCCCATGTGAGGAGCGTTCACATGTTGTAATTCACTCGACCTCTCGACCTTCACCGGGCTGGCGTCTCAGCCGGAAGATCCGTCTCAGATGCGGTCTCTCCCAGCGGATGGCCTCCACGAGTAAGCTTTGTGTCGTGAGCGGACGTGGTGCGCTTCCTCGACCTCTCCAGCGGGTGGCCTCCCAGGGCGTCTCATCCACCCTCCCCCCCTCCCTGCGCCCGTAGCCTTGTGGAGGACGATCGACGGAGAAGAAGCATGTTGCCAAACAAATTCCAGATGTCCAAAACATGTTTTAAACATGCTTTAAACATGTAAAATCATGTTTAAAACATGTTGAGAACACTTTTCCGACATTTAAAACACATCTTAAATTCAACGATCGGACTGTCAGGGTGTCCATTGTCGTGGCATCCACAACCGTAGCCCCTCACCGCAGCGACCACTGGCTGCAGCATCACCGTAGCCCATCACCGCACCGCTCGTGCCCCCCCCTCAGGAGCCCGCTTGGCCCCGACCCCGCAGGCACTCGGGCGCGGCCCCACCGCCGCCGGCGGGCAGGCCCTCTGCGGTCCCCCAGCGCACCTGCGCCCCAGCACGCCAGGTGGGCGGCAGGTTCTTTCTAGCCCCCGCGTTTTGTCTTCGATTTTCGGCTACACATAAGAGTGACCCTGGGCAAGAGTGACCACTGGTGCGCGGCTTGACGGGGGACGCGGGGAGGCCAAAGCTGGGCGCGCAAGCCGCTGCTACCACTTCGCGCGCAGCGATCGGGGGAGCCCTTTGAGCCTGCACCAAAGGTCACTCCGGCGAAAGGTCACTCTGACGTGTAGTCGAGATTTGGACCTCTCGAGCCCATCGTCTGGCCCCGGGGCCAACAAAAGCAGATCCAGCACGAAGGCACCCCCGTGCAAGAGGTCGGGCCTTCTGGGCCGCGCATAACAAAAAAAACATCGTCGGATGCCTGGACAGCCCCGCTGCCGCATCTGTCGTGCACCTGCCCTTCTCTGAGGAAGAGCAGGACCAAGGGCTAAGTACTCGCCTGCTCCTGTCAGAGGCAGGTCTGGAACGAAATGGATCAATGCAGAGGGGCCCGCGAGCAAGCGATGGGCCGACGAGGGCCGAGGGAACGACCGCAACGCGAGATTCCACGCGCCCGAAGGGGCCGAGCGAGGAGACCGAACGAGGGAGCAAGACGCGTGTTCTGAAGCGAAGGGCCGCCAGAGGAGGATCAGGAGGGGGGGGCACAACCGATGCGCCCCCTGGGAGCCTTGGGTGGCGACCAATAGTCGCCGTGCGCGCTCCACTACTCGCAAAGTGCCTACTCGCAAACGTCCGAAGAACACCTGCCTGCCTGAACGTAATTTATCGTAGATCCCCGGCGGGGGATCCAGGCCATTTGCGAGTAGTTCCTCTGCGAGCAGTGGAACGCGCTCGTCGAAAGAGGGTCCCATTTGAGGAGGGGCAGGGGGTCTGCCCGCGAACACGGGAGCCGCTGCCCAGAGCCTTCGCTCACGAGAGCAGGAAGCGGAGCGCACCAGAGGCGGGGGGGCGGTGGAGCAGACGACGGGGACACGAGAAGAAGAAACACCAACATCAAAAAATGCATTCGGCGCTCCGCGCGGATTTGTTTTGATCGGCGCCGGCGGCGCCGCCCCCCTGCAGACACATGTTTCCCCATATCCTACGATGGGGGTCTTGTTGTTACGCAGACGCCTCCGGACCTCCTCCCTTGCACCTCACACCATCCTCCTCCTCCTCTTCCTCATACTCGTTCAAACTCAGACTGGCCCGTGCTCAGACTCCCTTACACTCAGACTCGCTCGCACTCAGACTGAGTCAAATCTGATACACTCATCCCGAAACCCGCTCACTCTCAGAGTCAGTCAGGTTCATTTGCAATCAAGCTCAGTTATACACATATTCCCTCATGATCAGACACACTTGGGCCACTGCCCACTGCGATATAGCTAGCAGGCGTAGCATTTGAGGCACCGCAAGGGGGAGCCGCCAGGGGTAGGGACATTCCACGATTAGCGCCCAGATTGCGGGGATGTGTCAAGCGGTTTGGCGGTTTGAGTGCCCAGCATTTTCTGTTTTCGGAGAAGATTGTGAGGATGTCGCAGGCGAGGCGCTGGTTTCAGCCCTTCCAGAGGGGGGCCGCCAGGGATAGGGACACTCGAGGATTCGCGCCAAGCGGTTTGCCTGTTTGGGTACCCAACATCCTTTGGTTTCGGAACAGTTTGCGGGGCACGCGTAGCGCTGGTGTCAGCACTCCCAAAGGGGAGCCACCAGAATGGGGACACTCCAGGATTCGCGCCATGGTTGTTGGGATGTCTCAGGCGGTTTCCCTGCTTCTGCCCCCCAGGTTTCTTTTCGGACATGTGTTCCTCACTCACTCACTCACTCACTCACCTCCTCCTTCTTTTTCTCTCTCCGACGCACGTATTCGCACTCATATTCACTCATGTGCACATGATCCTCACTCATACTCACTCAACACACTCATATTCGCCCATACTCATACTCACTCATACTCGAACTCTCTCATAATCAAACTTACTCAATATCAAACCTACTCGCTTCCAAGCTAACTCACAATCCTATACACTCCGACTCAAGCCCACCCACCCTCACACTCACCCATGCTCGAACCCTATCGTACTCAGGCTCCTTTGCACTCGGAATCATCTTCGTCGTACTCATACCACGACTCGATCACACGAAGACACATTCACACTCAGACCCACACGCGCCCAGACTCACTCGCACTCAGACTCACTCGAACTCAGACCCACTCGTACTCCAACTCATCATTCTACCCAGACTCACCTGCATCCAGGTTCAACATGACCAGGTCCACTAGAACCCAGATTCGCTCACACACAGATGCGTTCGCACCCGGATCACACACGCCCAGATTCACTCACACAGGTGGCTACCGCGATTTAGCACGCGTGGCACTTGGGCACTCCAAGTGCCAGCGAACGCCGCGAGTAGCAGGCCAGAGAGCGGGCGTAGGAACGTCATGCGCTGTTGCCCGAGTTGCCGCAGGAAGAGCGGCAAGAGGATTTCCCCCCCGCTCTTCCACTTGTGTTTCCTTCATCGTTCCTCGGAGGCGTTACTGAAATCATCACGGTCGTCGTCATCGTCACTGCCGCGCCCGTCGTCTATGCGGACTCGCTCTCACACCCACATGCTCTCAGACAGTATTCCCCAGCGAGACGTGGCGGGAGTACGCTATGCACATCTGGCGACCTCCGCGCCGAGGCACTCCTCCGAGCGGCAAGCGAGAAGGGGGGCGAAGAGGAATGGTGATGGGGGCGGGCCCTCGCGACTTAGCGACTCTGGCACCCGCACGCGAGCCGGCACCCGCCCCGCCGACAACACCCCCCGATGCGCCGCCACCTCCCCCTCCTCCTCCTCCCCCTCCTTCGATCTCCGCCCTCCTCCCGCACCCTGCCTCCGCCTCCTGCGCACGCCGTCCTTCTTCATCTCCTCCATCCTCCTCCTCCTCCTCCGCACCCTCGGCCTCTTCCTCCTCCTTCTTCTCCTTCTGCGCCCGCTGTCCTCCTCTATCCCCCCTCCTCGCTCCTCTTCGCTCCTCCTCGCTCCTCCTCCATCTCCTCCTCCACCCCCTTCCTCCTCTTCCTCCTCCTCATCTTTCCTCCTCCTCCTCCTCTTCCTCTTCCTCCTCCTCCTCCTCTCCTCACTCTCCTCCTCCTCCTCCTCCTCCTCCTCCTCCTCCTCCCTCCTCCTCCTCATCCCGCCTCCTCACTCCTGCTTCCTTTTTCCTTTGCCGCAATTCCATCAAAACCCTCCTCCTCCTCCTCCTCCACCTCCTCCTCTTCCTCCTCAACCATTTCCCTCCTCTTTTTCTCCTCCCTTTTCCTCGTACCCGCTGCCCTTACTCTTTCACACTGCACAATCCCACTTGGCCACGTAGCCAGCAGATAGAGCTTCCATCCAGGACGTTCCATCCCCTTTTGTAATCCGTACAAGCCCAGGTTTCTGAGCCACCAGCGTTGACGTTTTGGTGCCGACGTTGCAACATGCGAGGCAGGAACGGCGTGGGCGCGCACGTCCAGCCCGCAAGGGCGAGATGTCGCTTTCGCCTCGGCGCCGCGTTCATTTCCCCTCAGAATTGCGATCCCGTCTGTGTGCGCGGCGATGATGTGTTCGCACGCCAGCCCGTCGACGCGCGCGCGGGCGAACATTTCGCTCTTGCCTCGGCACCGCTCGGTCCTCGCCTGCGAGAGGCGTGTTCCCGCCTCGCCCGCGCGCCGCCCGCTTGGTGCCGCTTCGGGCGAGGCGTCAGAATCGCTCGTGGGGTCGCCTCGAAGCGGCACCAGCCTTGCGGATGCCACGACAGTGGACACCCGAACAGTCCTATCATTGAACCTAAGTGTGCTTAACGTGTCGGAAACATGTTCTAAACATGTTTTAACCACGTTGTTCCCTACCTAGGCTCTGCCTAGAGGGTTCTGACTCTCTTTCTTAAAGGGGCCGGGCAGTGCAACTCGCCCCGGGCGGTTCCCACAGTCCCCTGGGAGCGGTTCCCCCAGTCCCCTGGGAGCTTTAGTTGTAGCTTTAGCTGTAGCTTTAGCTTTAGCTCTAGCTTAGCTTCAGCTTCGTTTTAGCTTAGCTTTAGCTTAGCTTTAGCTTAGTTTTAGCTTAGCTTCAGCTTAGCTTCAGCTTAGCTTCAGCTTAGCTTTAGCTTAGCTTTAGCTTAGCTTTAGCTTAGCTTTAGCTTAGCTTTAGCTTAGCTTTAGCTTAGCTTTATCTTAGCTTTAGCTTAGCTGTAGCTTAGCTCTAGCTTAGCTTTAGCTTAGCTTCAGCTTAGCTTCAGCTCGGCTTTAACTTAGCTTTAGCTGAGCTTTAGCTTAGCTTTAGCGTAGCTTTAGCTTAGCTTTAGCTTAGCTTTATATCAGCTTTAGCTTAGCTTTAGTTTAGATTTAGCTTAGATGTAGCTTAGCTTTAGCTTAGCTTTAGCTTAGCTTTAGCTTAGCTTTAGCTTAGCTTTAGATTTGATTTAGCTTAGCTTTAGCTTAGCTTTCGCTTAGCTGTAGCTTAGCTTTAGCTTAGCTTTAGTGCTACTACTAATGCTGCTTTCCTAGGGGCTCCAACTCCTAGGTAGGGTCGCACTGGGATAATGTTTTACATGCTTAAACCATGTTTAACACATGCTTTAGACATCTGGAAATCATTTGGCAACACGCTTCCTCTCCATTCATCGTCCTCCACAGCACCAGCCGCGGGGGGCTTCGTCTTCGCCGCGCCCGTCCGCAGCTTGGCCGCCCGAGGAGTTCCCGACATCCCGCGCACCCGCCTCTGTGCGCCCCGCGTGGCCATCCCTCCGCCAGGCCGCTGGGAGCGGGACCGCGCACGAGCATCTTCCGTTCGCTAGGCAAGCAGGGCAACGAACTCTATACACCGACGTGTTTCCCGACCCTGCGCTGACATTCGCACAGGAACGCGGATTCTGGTGCATACAGGATCCTGGTGTATACATTGTTCGTCGTTTCCCTGGGAAAGCGGGGGAAAGGTATACGCCACACCGCCCCGACGTCGTCCCTGACCCTTACAAAGTCGTGGGATTGAAAAACAACCCGCCACTGCTAATGTATGTGTTCCACTTTGCGAGTAAGATCACGTTCAAATCCCAACGTCAACTTGTGCCACAGTCGATTCTTAGAGTGTGCGAAGGAGGGTGGAAATGGGCTGGGCCCGCTGACTCGCTCGACCTTGCTCACCTGACCCCTCCTTCTGCTCCTTCGCCCCTCCGCCCCCGCCCCCAGGGAAAGAGCATGAGGAGGGGGGAAGGAGGAACAATATGATGATGATGGTGGTGATGATGCTGATGATGATGCTGATGGTGATGATGATGATGATGCTGAAGGTGATGATGACGCTGAGGATTATAGGTGGCGCATTGCAGGAAGACTGGCGATGAAGAAGACCAGCATGTTGAAATGCTGTGACGGCGAGCCGCAACCGCGCGGTGCTGCCGCAACGCATGCCCGGTGGACCGACACACCCTGTTGCGTCTGCACCCCGCCGCGCGGGTGGGACGGCCAAAGGTGACTGGAGATCGACTCCAGCCAGGCAGTACGGGCCCGAGGACTGCACGATGCACGGCGAGTGTACAGATGATGACCCACTGAACGCCATCACCCAAGAAAGGAGGGGCTCCGGAGCGAGCGAGGTGACCGCGAATGCCGCCAACCTCCGCGATGCATCGCGCCACGGTGAAGCAGGCCACAATGGGGCACCCTGTGATGAAGCACTCCGTGATGAAGCACTCCCCGATGAAGCGCTCCGCAGTGAAGAACGCTCCCCGATGACGCGCTGCCTGGTGAAGCACCCCGCTGCGGAGCACTCGACGGCGAGGCCCGCCAGCAGAAGCACGCCGCGATGAAGCACTCCACGAGGAAGCACTCCACGAAGAAGCACTCCCCGATGAACTACTCTTAAGTCGGGCGTGTCCCCCTTCAGGGGGATTTTCGACGAAAAAAATATTCAAAACATACTACAAAATGATCAAACATGATTTTTAAAAAAGTTCCCAGACAATTTTTTACTATTTTTGAATATTCCCCCTGCAGAGAGACAGGTCCAACTTAAAACTACTCCAGGGTGTAATGCTCCACAATGGAGCACATCCCGACGAAGCGCTCGACGAGCCATCTTTTATGCAGCAGAATGGTTAAGAACGTGGTGTTGCCCGTGGAGGACACGCCGGTGCCAGACTGATGGACGTATACATCAGCACTCGAAGAAGCACTCCGCTGCGTAGCACTCTACAAAGGAGCACGCCGCAATGAAGCACGCGCCGGCGAAGCTCACCAAGATGAAACACGCCACAAAGAAGCGCGCCTCCGTAACGCACGCTTCCCTGGGGAAGCTCACCGCAATGAAGCCCCCCACGAAACCCTCGCCGATGAAGCACGCCTCCGAAGAAATCCCTGAGGAAGCACGCCACAATAAAGCACGCCACCCCGATTAACCCCCCAATGACGCACTCCACGACTACGCACGCCTCCATGAAAAACGCGTCCGTAGAAGCACGCCTCCGTAAATCACGCCACGATGAAGCACGCCTCCTCTCAAGGACGCCAGAATGAAGCGGCCTTCGATGAAACCGTCCATGATGTAGCACTCCACGATGAAGCACGCCTCACCGAGAAGCACACCTCCGCGAAGCACGCTACGATGGAGCACGCCGCGGTGTAGCACGCTCCGATGAAGAACGCATGCCGTCGTACTCCCCGACGAAGCGCTCCACCGTGAAGCGCGCCGCGATGAACCACGCCATGATGAAGCACTCCGCGATGAAACACTCGAAAACGCACACCCCGATGAAGCCCCCCTCGGATATGAATGGCCCTTGCAATATGCAGGCGGACCGCGCAAACCTGGTTCGTACACGTCAGAGAACAGCAGGGCCATTGAGATGACCAAGTCGTGGTTTGAGAAACACGGGGCAGGATACGTACGCTAGTAAGGCAGCAAGGCGGTACAGGCCAAGCTCACTGTGGACATCCATACCACTGGGCACACCGAAAGTGCGCGAAGCCGAGGCTCTGACAGATGGCGAAGACACCAGCAAGAGGAAAACAAAGGTGCACAGGAATACGCCGGGTAACGCCGCAAATTGGTCGGGAGGACGAGATTAGACGCCCCACGATGATGCACGTCCCAAAGGACCACACCATTTCGCATATAATGCTGGTCGTCAACTCTGAGAGCGCGAGAGTGCACAACAGGACACCACGAGGTAGATCACACGACGCTGCAGACCCTGGCGGACGGCGAGCAAGACGCCGACCCAGCAGAGTTGGCTTCTCACACCCAATAGCGCGACGCGCGAAAAAGGCGCACCACGTGGAAGGAAGAGACGAACATGGACAGAGACAAGAACAAGAACCGCACCTCCACAGTTGCCGAAACGCCAGTATCGAAGGTGGATGACGATGATTATCGGTGGCGTGTTGTAGGGAAACTGGAGATGAAGAGGACCAACACGTTGTTGGGCTGTGACGGGGGGCCGCAACCGCGCGGTGCAGCCGCAACGGATGCCCGATGGTCCGACACACCCTGTTGTGTCTGCACCCCCGCCTCGCGGGTGTGAGGGCCACCGGTGATTGAAGAGCGGCTTCAGCAACGCAGTACTGGCCCGAGGACTGCACGAGACACGGCGACTACAGAGGATGATGATGATGATGATGATGACGATGATGATGATGGTGAACATGATGATGATGGTGATGATGCTGGTGATGGTGATGAGGAAATGATGCTGATGATAATGGTGATGGTGATGGTGATGGTGATGGTGATGCTGATGATGCTGATGATGATGATGATGATGATGATGATGGTGGTGGTGGTGGTGGTGGTGCTGATGGTGTTGGTGATGGTGATGCTGATGTCGGTTTGTTCGTATTGATGGCGATGGTGATGGTGATGGTGATGGTGACGGTGGTGATGGTGACACCGATGATGCTGCTGATGATGGCATTGATGACGATGCTGATGATCCCGCTCTCCCAAGGGGGGGCAGCCGCCGACTCGCTTCGGTACGCCTGAGACAACCCTCCACCCGCTGGAGACCTCGAACGATCTCTGCGTGGCAGGGAGGAGGGAGGGCCGAGCTCTGCCTGCGACCCCCCTCTGGTGGGGCGCAGGCCTCGCGTCCTTTAGCTTCAGGCCATCCCTGTGGCGCTGCGAGGCGGGACGCTCGGGGCAGGCCTCGCTTAGCTGCACTACTCGGGCAGAGAGTGTGAAGCATCCGCAAACGATGCCGAAAGCTACACTCTCAGCACGGTGCACTTGGTGCGACTCATGAGACTGTACGTACCACCAGGGGGCAACGCTTCACCGACGCCCTCGCCACACTCGGTTGCCCCCCATGGAGTTGTTGAGCCGTGGGGGTCCTCGGGGGCCTGGGCTCTGCTGCTGCTGCTGCTGCTGCTGCGGGCTCCTGTCTGCTCCTGCTGCTGCTGCTGCGAGCCCCCTGCACCTCCGACACTCCCCGCGGCCGCCACAACCGCAATGCTGAGGCCTGCTGCCGCAGCGAGCGCTTCCTCTGGGCTGCCTTCGTGCCCCTCCCCACCCGAGGCGAGAGGCGGAGGGGGTCGGGAAAAAGGCGGGGAAGGGGGTCCCCCGCGGCAAGCAGGAGGTGCAGCACCAAACATCAACATTCGAGGGCAAGCGGAGGGAGGAACCGTGTCGGAGGCACGGCCGAGCCGCCCCGCACAATCCGCACGGCGCGCGGGCGCTCCGGACACAGCCCTGAATCGTGCATGGAACCGCGGCGAGGCCCGGCGCCTATAAGCCATCCGCGGCTCGCAGCCATCCATCCCCCTCCTGAGCAGCTAGACCGACCCATCGTCCCAGACTCACCCCCCACTCATCAGCCGTGTAGGCCGCCTCGACGAGGGCGGGCAAAATGGGGTGGCATTGCGCCCCTTCCTTGGCCCGAGCGTCAGCACAGCGGTTCCCCGCGCGCTGCCATGCTGTGATGGCGCCGCGGTCTACGTGGCCCAGAAGTGCGTGGCCCTTCACTTTGGTGATCGTGATGGCTTCGATCCCCACGTCGTAGGCCCTGGTCCAGAAGAGCCTCCACACCTCACGGTACGGGCGGTTCCAGTCCGTGCACCAGTCTTCGCCCGCCTCCCAGCCGTCGAGCAGGAGCTGGGAGTCGGTGATGGTGCTGATGATGACGATGATGGTGGTATCGATGATGATGACGACAATACTGACGATTACGATGTTGATGATGATTATGATATTGACCATTAAGACAATTATAATGCCTGCGGTGATGCAGCTGCTGCTGATGATGGTGATGGTGATGAAGCGGGTGTTGCTGTTGCTGCTGTTGTTGGTGATGATGGTGGTGATGGTAATGATGACTGTGATTAAGATGATGCTGCTGATGATGATGGTGATGATGATGATGATGCTGATGATGATGATGATGATGATGATGATGATGATGATGATGATGATGATGATGGCGATGTCGATGATGATGGTGATGATGATGGTGATAGTGTGATTGTCGTGGTGGTGATGAGGAGAAGGAAGAGAAGGAGGGACAGCAAGATGAGGAAGAGGAGGACGAGGAGGAGGAGGAAGGAGAAGGAGGAGGAGTATGACAAGGAGAAGGACGAGGAGGAGGAGGAGGAGGAAGAGAAGGAGGAGGAAGATGAGGAGCGAGGAGGAGAAGGAGGAGGAGGAGGAGGAGGAGGAAGAGGAGGAGGAGCGAAGACGAGGAACGAGGAGGAGGAAAAGGGTGCAGGAGGGAGGAGGGGAGATGGTCCTCCATCCTCCCCTCCTCCTTCTCCTCCCTCCCTCCCTCCTCCCTCTCTCCCTCTCTCCTCCTCCTCTTCTTTTCTTCTTCTCCTGTCGACTCGCTCCTGCCTCCGAACCCGTCGCGCGAGGCGGGCTCGGCGTCGGCGCCGCCTTCGGGCGTCTGGATCACCCAGGTGCCGTCGGCCGCTGCGCCGCTGGTCCGGGGAGAGGGGCGGGCATCTCCCTCCTTCATTCTCTCCCCCTCCTCCCTCCTCTCCTCCTCCTCCTCCTCCTCCTCCTCCTCTCCTCCTCCCTCCCTCCTCCTCCCTCCCTCCTCCGCTCCTCCTCCTTCCTCCCTCCTCCTCTCCTCCCCTCCTCCTTCCTCTTCCTCCTCCTCCTCCTCCTCCTCCCCCCCTCCTCCTCCTCCTCCTCCTCCTCCTCCTCCTCCTCCTCCTCCTCCTCCTCCTCCTCCTCCTCCTCCTCCTCCTCCTACGCCTCCTCTTCCTCCTCCTCCTCCTTCGAGCTTCGAGCTGCGGGCCGTTGTCTCAGCGAGTGAGACCCTTCCTTCTCACCAGAGCGCCTGTGGGAAGGGCAACAAAATCAAGAGGTAAAAAGAGACGAGTGGTGGGAGCGACCGAATGGCGAGATGGGATGATCATATACACCGAAGGGGCGGCAGGGCATGCGAGGCTGTCTGTGACGGCGCGGTGCGCGTGCAGAATCATCCACAGAGCGGCCGGCAAGTAGTTCGATGGAACACTGTTTTTCGATCGTAGCGTACATCGCGGCCGGCATTTCGGCAGTATTAGACACACTTTAGACCATAAGACCGACAGATCCTCGCTCGATGCACTCCTAGCCAAGACAGAAATTGTGTCGACGCATGCATATACATAGAGAGAGAGAGAGAGAGAGAGAGACGACGACGACGACGACGACGACGACGACGACGACGACGACGACGACGACGACGACGCTGTACACATATGGATGTGTAGTATAAAAGCTTAGCTTCTATGGTCCGGAAATTCGCCAGCCCAACGGGCCAGAGGCGTGCTAAGATCTCCGGTAACTGCTCAACAATATTTCTAGTTCGCGCGCGCGGGGCGGGCCCTGGGGGTCCCCGGACGAAAAGTACCCCGGCAAGGTCCCGGCAAGGTCCCGGCAAGGTCCCTTTTCGGAGCCCAGGAGGGCTCCAAACGGTCCAAGAGAGGCCCGAGAAGCCCTCGAGACGGTCCAAGAGAGCTGGGAGACGCCGAAATATCACTCCCAAACGCCTGCGATGGCCTCAAGACGGCCCAACAGGCCTTCAAGACGCCCCAAGAGGTCCCTAAGCGGCGCCCCAAGAGGGCTCCCACAAGCAAAAATCGTCCCATTCCCTTCAGGAAAACGTGCATTTTTAACATATCCGCCTCTTCGTCTTTCACACCTTTCAAGGCGGTCCAAGAGGCCCCCAAGATCACCCCAAGACGGCCCGAGAGACCCTCAAGACCGCTCAAAGACGGCCCAAGAGCGCTCCAAGAAGGCCCAAGAAACCCTCAAGAACTCTTTTTCGGAGCCCAGGAGGGCTCCAAATCGGTCCAAGAGGGGCCCGAGAAGCCCTCCAGACGGTCCAAGAGAGCCGGGAGGCGCCGAAATATCACTCCCAAACGCCTACGATGGCCTCAAGACGGCCCAACAGGCCTTCAAGACGCCCCAAGAGGTCCCTAAGAGGTCCCTAAGCGGCGTCCCAAGATGGCTCCCACAAGCAAAAACCGTCTCATTCCCTTGGAAAACGTGCATTTTTAACATATCCGCCTCTTCGTCTTTCACACCTTTCAAGGCGGTCCAAGAGGCCCCCAAGATCACCCCAAGACGGCCCGAGAGACCCTCAAGACCGCTCAAAGACGGCCCAAGAGCGCTCCAAGAAGGCCCAAGAAACCCTCAAGAACTCTTTTTCGGAGCCCAGGAGGGCTCCAAATCGGTCCAAGAGGGGCCCGAGAAGCCCTCCAGACGGTCCAAGAGAGCCGGGAGACGCCGAAATATCACCCCCAAACGCCTACGATGGCCTCAAGACGGCCCAACAGGCCTTCAAGACGCCCCAAGAGGTCCCTAAGCGGCGTCCCAAGAGGGCTCCCACAAGCAAAAACCGTCTCATTCCCTTGGAAAACGTGCATTTTTAACATATCCGCCTCTTCGTCTTTCACACCTTTCAAGGCGGTCCAAGAGGCCCCCAAGATCACCCCAAGACGGCCTGAGAGACCCTCAAGACCGCTCAAAGACGGCCCAAGAGCGCTCCAAGAAGGCCCAAGAAACCCTCAAGACGGTCCAAGAGGCCCCAAAACGGCCCCATGATTGAGGTCCACAGGGGCAACCTGAACGGAAATTTTGAGCCTCCCGCCCAAACACGCCCCCGAAATGCCCCTACAAGCCCCCAAGTAGCCCCACAAAGCCCCCAAGAGAACCCCAAGAGGCCCCCAACAGGCCGCAAGAAAGCCCCAAGAGGCCCCCAAGAGACCCCCAGGAAGCTCCCAGGAGGCCCCCAAGAGGCCAGGCAGACCCCCCCAAGAGACCACCAAGAGTGCCCACTCAGAGCCATCCACGAGGCCTCCCAAAGTTCCCAAGAAGCTCCCACGAAGCTTCCAAGGGCTCCCAAGACCCCCCAAAAACCCGCGATGGCACAATACGGGCCGGCGGAATGAGCGAAGCGATTCAATGAAAGACTAAATCGGAGTGTGAGCATGCATATGCAGTGTATTATCTGTTATGCATACGTTTGTATATTTGTATGTGTGGATTACGCATCACGCACAGAAGCCAGGCAATGTATGTCCATGCGCATAAACCTATGTACGTGTATATGTATATACACGTGTCATATACATGGGCTATACGTGTAACTGTATTTGGTCACAGAACCGCACACACACTCACGCACTCTGGAACCACGCGCGCTTAGGTTATATGTATGTTTGTGTGTCATGCCATCACTTCCCTCTGCAATCCCACTCATGCGCGGCGATATCGATGGACGCGCATGTGCGTCTGCATCCGCCTGCATTATCCTCTCTCCCACGTGCGCACCTCCTCCCGCCGTGTTGAGGATGCCTTAGGGAATGGTTGCGGGAACCTTCGTGTACGTGCTATCTCCCGTATCGCAATTTCTGCTGAGATGTATTCCATATCTCTGGCGTTCGGCAATAACGTGCATACTGTAACCCTCACTCATTCCCTCCGCCTTTTCTTCCTCGCTCCTTCCCCTCCCCCTGCTCTCGCGTGTCGTGGGCTCCCTTTCCCTCCTCCTCAACCTCACCCTTGGCAGCAACACGTTCTGGCGGACGTGTTCCTGAACGCACTTAGCCTGGTCTCTTCGCGATACCGTGGGAAGGGCAACACCGCAGTGAAGCTCCGAAGGACTCCGACGCGTGCGGGATTCTAACACACGGCTTCTCAGCTCGGGTAACGGAGAACTCGTGCTCTCATCAGAACTTCCCCTTTGAATCAAAGTGAGAATTGCACTTATGTCCTTTGCGATATCATGGGAACGGAGACACTGTTGTGAAGCTCGGAAGGGGCTCCGACGTGTGCGGAATTTCAGCGCACAGACTCTGAGCTCGGGTAACCGAAAACTCGTGCTCCCACAACAGCTCCACAGACTGCCGAAAAGGACAGCGGCACTGCATGAGAACGACGTCGTGACACGGGCCACACCACGATGACGCTCAGAGGGAGCCCGAATTGCGAGGAATTTCGGCACGCGGCATCTCAGCTCGAGTGACCAAGAACTCGTGCCCCCACCCAAGTTTCGCACGTGGAACAAGGTACCCAAAAACGATAGCTGCACTGCACGAGTCGGTCCGACCCGTGGGCGGGTGATCCTGCGCTCCCTGTGTGGTCTTCTCGGGGCCAAGGAGCGCCCTCCAGGGCGCCGGTGGAGACGTTTTCGGCTCTGGGGCGTGGTGGAACCGGGGCCAGGCGGCTCTTGGGCGTTTTCGGCTCCTGGGCGTGGGACGTTTTCGGCTCTTGGGCGGGGGAGGGGGGGCGGCCTCCCGAGAGGGCGGGCCCCGGGCCTCCGCAGAGGGGCCCCGGGTGCGTCCGAGAAGGCTTCTCAGGGGCAGCGAGGGCCTCTATAAGAAGCCTCCCCCCGCCTTGTCAGAAGCCCCCGCCCCCCTCGCGTCACCCCCTTGTGCGCGCCCCGGCCCCGCGCCCCTGCGGGCTCCCTGGCGCCTCCGCGGGCTCCCCCCGAATCTCGCCCGACCTCCTTCCTCCGCCTCCCCCTCTGCGCTTCCCCCGCCGACTGGCCGAGGCCCCTCTTCCCCGGGGGCCCTCGGGGGCCGTCCTGGGGCGGTGCTGGTGGCCTGGGAGGCATCGTGGACGCTCTGGGGGCCGAAAACGGGCGAGCGAGCTGGAAAAATCCCAGTCCACGGATTTGCCTGCCGGACGAGGGGAGGCTGTCTGAGGAGAGCGAGGATTAAGTCGGGCGTGTCCCCCCGCAGGGGGATTTCCGACGAAAAAAACAAAAATACCCCCAAAAAAATCCAAAATGGTAAAAAAACAAAGAAAAAAAAAACTCAAAAAAAGTCCCCCAACTATTTTTTGACTATTTTTGAATATTCCTCCTGAAGAGGGACGGGCCCGACTTACAGCGAGGGCGAGGAGGATGGCGACAGTGGCGGCGGGCGCGACGACGGCGGCGGCTGCCGCGGCCTGTCCGAGCAGGCGTCCGCCGGCGAGGGCGGGCCGAGCGGGGAGTCCGTGGCGGGGGCGGTCGCGCTCGCGGGCGAATAACTCTCCAGCAGGGCCTGGCGGGGTCCCGGCAATGCCAAGGAGCCGTCCAGAACCTCCTCGATCCTTGTGGATGCCACGACAGTGGACACCCTAACAGTCCTACCCTTGAATCTAAAATGTGTTCCATATGTTCGACGAATGTTATAAACATGTTTTGAACATGTCTTTTATATGTTTAAAGCATGTTGAACACATGAGTTATACATCTCAAAATTACTTGGCAACATGCTTCCTCTCCATTGATCGTCCTCCACAACTCGATCCTCGATCCTCCCTCCTCCCCGAGCCTCGGCTTCCAGGAGGTGGCGACCCCCTTCTGGTGACACCCCCTGAGCACTGCCAGGAAGATTGGTTGGCATCGAAGCGGGAAGTCAGATCGAATCGGAATGTGCGTCGGATCGGCCGCGCGAGGACGCACAACAGCACCATGCGAGCATCGGACCGCATCGGATCGCATCTCCTCCTCCTCCTCCTCCTCCTCCTCCTCCTGCTCCTCCTCCTCCTCCTCTCCTCCCTCCTCCTCCTCCTCCTCCTCCTCCTCCTCCTCCTCCTCCTCCTCCTCCTCCTCTCCTCCTCCTCCTCCTCTCTCCTCCTCCCCCTCCCTCCCCTTCCCTCTCCCTCCCCCTCCCCCCCCCCTCCCCAGAGGGTCGGGGGGCCGAGAGCGCGGGGGGGGGGGGGGGGGGGGTGGCGGGCACCCGTCGGGACGGCAGAGGGGCAGAGGTCTCGTTCTTGTTGGCGGCGAGCGAGGGGAGGGGGCGGGCCTTCTCAGAAGTCTCCCGGCCAGGCCCTCCCCGCAGACGCAGAAAGCCTCTGAGAAGGCCCGAGGGCCCCTGCGAAGCCCCGCCGCCCTCTGAGGAGGCCTTCTCCTTCTCGCTCGCGCGCCGCCGAGCTTGGCTGTCCCAGAAGGGGGGGGGTTCAGTGGAGAAGGGGGCTCGCGTCTCGAACCGCTCGAGGCGCGGAGGCTGCGGCGGGAGCAGGAGCGGGAGCCGCGGCGGGGGCAAGGGGAAAGAGGGGGGAGGGAAAACAGTCACGAGGCAGCTCGCCGCTGCAGCCCCAGCACCACCACCCCAGACGGGGCGCAGCCCCCTGCGAACCACGGGGGCCTGCCACTCTGGGGCCATCAGTTGCGCAATAGGTTGCGCCATGGACTGCGCCATCGCTGGGCTGTGGCACTGGCTGCTGCGCCATTGGCTGCGCCACACACTGTGCCCTCGGCTGCTGTCAATAACGCAGCCTGCCGGTGGTTATGACATCGGTTGCCCCCTCGGCTGCCGAAACATCGAAGGCCTACTGTGAGTTTTGCTATAGGTGTCGTCCCCGGCACCCAACAGACAACGGCCTCCTAACGGGCGCGACCAGTCAGCCAGTCAGATCACCTGGCAGAAAAACAAGTCGGGCTACGACAGAAAATCTGAAGGGCGTGTGAGAAAGGGGATGAGGAAGAATGAAGGTGACGAGTATGGGCGGGGGGGATGGAGAGGGGAGGGGGGGCGAATAGAGGAGGGGGATGGCGAAGTGGAGGAAAGGGGAAAGGAAGAAGTGGAGAGGAGGGGGAGAGTGATGGGGGACTGGATAAGATATCGCGGGCGACCGCGATCTCGCTGTCATCGATCCTGAGATCCAATCCCGAACAGGACGGCGTGGGCCTCAACCGTAAAACAAGGACAATGTAGGCATCACGGTGCGAAGGACACGAGCAGGTGGCACCTCAGGTGAGGCAATACCCGATGTAATATTTCCAACGCTTTCGCGAGCCATCGTTAAAATACCCGCCCCACCCGTCAACATCTCTCTGGTCCTCCGCGACCCAACCGCAAAGCCGCAAGTTGGCCGCTCGCAGTTCCGCGTCGTGGGCTGCACGCTGGACGTAGACTGACCATGGCTGCAGAATTACGTGGAACTGGCGCATACATGTGGCTGCTGTGCGTTCTGCGTCTGGCGGTGCGGACGACGACCCGCAACATTCTTCCCTGTATTATTACGTCTCGGTCCTCGAGCTCACGCGTACTTGCGCACCCAAGTAGCAACCCATCCACTGTACTCTAGTGCGTTGAGGATGAGCTCGTCCATGGCGCATGGATCATGGCTGAACTGATCTGGATCTTTAACTCGGGCTGCCTGGGCGCTTGGCTCGCCCAGACCTGGTTGGGCGCTTGACCAACTCGAGATAAATATCCGATTCCGTTCCAGCGCGGGGCGAACCGAGAGAAGGTGGGCGAATCTAAACCGAAACGAAACGCATCGAGCCGGGACGGGCCGAAACTCGGCGAACCGAGACGTGACAACTGAGACAGGACACACCGACACAATACGGACCGAGACGGGGGCGGAACCGAGACTGAACGTGCCGAGGCGGGACAAATAGAGACTGGGACAAGCCAAGTGCGTTTCAAAACATATATTGGACTACAGGCAATGGCGATGCTGAACGTATCCTCTCGTTGTTTCCTGAAATATCGGACCTGGACCCGTGGCCCCGGCTCGAGAGATCCTTTGAGTTTGGGTCAAGAACGCGCGCAACCCATGTAAATGGTCACGGTTTCAACTCGTGGGCGAAACGAGCCTATACAACAGCATATGGTTTCAGCTCGCGGGCAGACGGAACTCATGTAATCACACATGGTTTGAGCCCACGGGCGAAAGGACCCCATGTGATCGGTGCGAGTCCACGAGCGAAGTCACCCATGTAAAAACAGATGGTTCCAGCTCCTCCTCCTCCTCCTCCTCCTCCTCCTCCTCCTGGAGCTCTACAGAGCTGGCCCCCGTTTGAGACTCCCTCGCGAGCCACTGCAAACGAGGCCCTCGCTCGAGACGCCCTCGGATCTTCGCCCACGGGCGAAGGAGGCCCGCATACAGAAAACAGCACGGGGCTTGCGCCCACGGGCGAGAAGAGCCCGTGTGAAGCCGCACGGTTTGAACTCGCAGACGACGAACTAACCACCGTAAGACACATGGCGTCAGCTCACGGGCGAAAAGGGACCCATGTAACAGACACGTGGTTTGAGCCCCCCCCCGGGCGAGAGGGACAACCAAACAAAAAACATGGCTTGGGCTCGCGATCTGCTGATGTCGCGATCTGCGTGAGAGTGGGCCCATTGCCAGACAGATGATGATTTCTGGAGCGGTACGCCCAGACGAATACCAGCGGCGACAAGTGATAGCCTCTAAGCTACACTCTATTGGCGAGGTTCGTATGTATAAACATGTGTACGGGTACACTGTATATACGTATGTGGAAATAGCTAACGAGAGGGAGAGAGAGAGAGAGAGAGAAACACGACAAACCAACAACAACAACAACAACAACAACAACAACAACAACAACAACAACAGCAACAACAACTAAGCAAAACACGTTCCACACACATGTATATGTCGTTACGAAACGACATGCGGATATGAAAATACAGAGACAGATAGATACGGGATATCGTATCGTGGCGGCGTGTGGCAGAGCTGTGTGAAGGCAGAAAGAGATATATATATATATATAGAGAGAGAGAGAGAGAGAGAGAGAGAGAGAGAGAAACAGACAAACAAAAAAAGAGAGAGGGAGAGACACACACATACACACAAAGGCACAGCTGCTTTACAGAGGTATGTACGACCTGCATGGTACGGCGCACAAACGGATAGGTCAGACGGGAGAGCGGACCGAATGTACTAATGTCGATCCGCCCCGCTTCACGCGACTTGGGCAACCACGGAAGCTGGCCTTGTCGCCGGACCAGTTGTCGCGAAACGATACCCTCCTCTCCACGGTGCGCTTGGGCTCCGACTTGTCCTGGCTCGTGGCGCTGGGCTCAGCGCCCTTCTAACGGGGACTCCACTAATGGGTACTTTGGCCAGTGACCCGGCGAACCCAATCCTCCCCGATGTGGGCAACGCTGCAATGCCAGAAAGAGGCCCTAAAGCTGCAACTTTCGGCACATCTCCAAAGTACCAATTAGCGAGTACCCGTTACGGTGCCGCTGACGGGCTTCCGACCGCCGCGCGCCGGATCTTGGAAATGACGCATCGCACAGAGCCCACGACACTACAAAAGCGAAATCTGCTTCTTGTCGATTCTCATTGGCAGGAGCGTTACCCCCAAAGCCGCCCCGTGCAAAATAGATGCCTCCCGCGCTCGCGCGGAGCTGGCTGTCGGGAACAAGACCCGGCCGCATGAGGCCAAGATGGGCCCAACTGTCCTTGTTTTCTCATGCCCCTATCCCGTATCAGTATATTTCCACTCTGCCACCTAGCTGGGCGATAGCTCGCAGATCTGGGTGGTGCCATCCTACCCACACGAAAACGGAAGTCGACACTCCCCCCTTAACATGGACATTCTGTCCTCTACGCTGTCAAATGCGCGGCAGGAGTGGAGCGGTGCGCCCATCGCGCGCGAAAGGGCGACATGCCACTCTCGCTCCGGCGCCGCGCCCATCTTCCCTGAGAACTGACCTCCCGCCTGGGGCCGGCGCACATTTTCAGCTCGCCAACCCGGCGACACCAGGGCCGCGCGCCAGCGGGCGATACACCCTGCGAAATGCTTAAGAAATCATGGGTTAAGAAATTCATAGTCTCAGAACTTGAATAAAAGCCCAACATTTCTCTTAAAATCTTAAGATTTACATTGAAACGTTAAGAATAATCGAGACTCTGGCCGAAAACTTAGAGTTTTCTTAAGCATCGCCTAAGGTGTACGTCCTGTTGCTCTCGCCTCGGCGCCGCGCAGGTTCACCCGCAGGAGGCGTTCCCGCCGGAGCGCGGCGCGCACGTTCCCTCGCCGAGGTCCTTGGGGAGCGGGGCCGCACGCGGGCAGGCACGCTGTCGTTCTCGCCCATGCCCCGTGCACACTTCGCCTGGAAGTGCCTCTCCCGAGAGGAGGAGGAGGAGGAGGAGGAGGAGGAGGAGGAGGAGGAGGAGGAGGAGGAGGAGGAGGAGGAGGAGGCACTGCGCCTCCCCGCTCTGGCGCGCGCGCGCGTTCTACAGTCGCCGAGCTTCGGGAAGCATGGGAGCGGCAGCGGGGCCGCGCGGAGAGGGGGTTCGGAGTGCGTCGCCTGCGGCCAGGCACTGCGCAGAGCTTGCGCCAGAGCAGCAGTGCTGCTTCGGAGCGTCGCAGGCTTCGTCTTCGCTGCGCTCGTCGGAAACGTCGGCCGCACGAGAAAAGGCTGCAGTCGGGGTTGACTGGGGAGGTCACGCGAAAGGACACAAGGCCCTTCCAAGGGCCACGCTGCCATAGGAGTGTAGAAGGCGTGGGTCGCGAAATACAGGACACAAAGGTACCCTTGATTTGGGTCGACCTACTAATCAACCTCGACTGCACATGGTGTTCTCGCCGCGTCACCCTGCAACGATTTTCTCAAGTTCCGCTCGCCCCCGTACATTGGCCCGTCTTTTCCCCCCTCACCAGGTCGTCGGAGGGATGACCGAGCGTGAGCGCCTTCCGCTTGCCAAGGTGGAACGCGCGCCAATCCAAACATCAAGAGGCGCCACCATTGGCTCATACGTCATGGGGTGGAGGGCGGGAAACCTGGCTACCTTGAACTCCTGATCGTACTCCTCCATCTCCTCCTCCTCTTCCTCCTCCTCCTCCTCCTCCTCCTCTTCCTCCTCTTCGTCCTCGTCCTGCTCCTCTGCTTCCCACTCCGCCTTTCCCTTCCCCCCCTTCTCCTCCTCCACCTCCCCTTCCTCCCCCTCTTCCTCCTCTCAAGTGCGGCGCAGGTTCGCAGCCATTTCCGTAGTCGGTTTGTTCTGGGAACCCCAGCCTCGTCTCCGCGTCAATGTGGCACCTGGGTGGTACCGGAGCGGCATCCTCGTCTTTGCGACGCTCAACCGGTTGGCGAAGAGGGACGGTTTCAGGGTCAAGCTACGCAGTTTTGTATTTTGTTCTGGCAGGGTGCTGTATTGCTGTTTGTAGGTTTCTCCAAAGCGACAACGAAGGAGGTTGTTCCCCAATCAGAGCTTGCCTCTGCAGGGGTCCTAGCGGATTCATATGCTTAGGTTAGCTGCGTCGCCGATTTCGGCGGCACGCCCGGGTGCCCGGGTGCCCGGGTGCCCAGGTGCCCGGATGCCGGGGTCCCCAGGAGCTGCGTCGCCGGTTTCGGCGGCCCGCCTGGGTGTCCGGGTGCCCGGGTGCCCAGGTGCCCCATAGCCCTATAGCCCTATAGCCCTATAGCACTATAGCCTTATAGCCCCAGAACCCTATAGCCCTATAGCCCTATAGCCCTATAGCCCTATAACCCTATAGCCCTATAGCCCTATAGCCCCATAGCCCTATAGCCCTATAGCCCTACAGCCCTGTACCCCTATAGCCCTATAGCCCTATAGCCCTATAGCCCTATGGCACTATAGCCCTACAGCCCAATAGCCCAATAGCCCTATACCCCTGTAGCCCTATAGCCCTATAGCCCTATAGCCCTATAGCCCTATAACCCTATAGGCCTTTAGCTCTATTGCCCTATAGCTCTATGGCCCTATAGCCCTGTAGCCCCATAGCCCTGCCCTATAGTCCTAACGCTATAACCCTATAGCCATATAGCGCCCCATAGCCCCATAGCCATATAGTCCCATAACCCAAATAGCCCTATAGTCACATAGCCCTATAGCCCTGTACCCCTAAAGTCTCAGCCCAATAGCCCAATAGCCCTATAGTCACATAGCCCAATAGCCCTATAGCCCTATAGTCCTAGCCCAATAGCCCAATAGCCCTATAGCCCTATTCCCCAATTGCCCTGTAGCCTAGCTCTATAGCCGTATAGCCCCCATAGTTTTACAGCCAATCGGCCTAGCAGACCTGACATATCTCATAGACATCGTCGTCGTTCAGGAGGCGCAACATCACATCATGTCCTGTCAAAAGAACAAACGCTCTGATGGTTTTCTCTCTGATATCATTTAGTTTGTTCTTATCCCAGCTATTGTTGACTCTGACTGGGATTCTCTGGTGATTCGCCCTCCCAGGCGGTCGGCGTGCTAGGGGATGGCTTCCCTTGTTGCACACCGCCTGGGGTTCAGCGGCTTGCTACTCTGGTCAATAGTGGTGGTGCCCTCCCAGGCGGCCGGCGTGCCAAGGGCTTTTTGTCCCCTAGTGGCACACCGCCTGGGGCTCAGCGGCTACTACATCGTGGGCTTCAATTTCGGGGAACCTGAGGGTGCTGGGTATCACGTCATCGTCTTTCCGGTGCTGGCCCTTTCACTCAATAATGGTGAAGAGCGCGGCCATATTTATCCCTCGGTTTCGTCTTCAATGCCCACTTTGGTACACATATTCCTTTGTCAGTGTATTTCAATGTTCGCTTCAGCTTTGTCTGTTAATGGGAGTGTTAGTATAACGGTCGCAGCTTTCTGAATTCAGTTCTGGGTAAGACGGGCGTCGTCAGCATTGCCTTCGTTCTACATTGCTTCGCATTCGGGGGGAGCTACCAGACGGCTTGATGATGCACCAGTAATGTGGTGAAATTGTGTTCGAGGTTGTCCTTCCCGCAAGCATCGTTGCTTCAGGTCTCCGTGGCCATCGTCCACTGAGCTCGGGGAGGCGAGAGGTTTCGTTTAGGAAAACGTCCTAGGAATCTTACTCTTACTCTTACTCCACCTCCTCCTCCTCGTCTTCCTCCACCTCATTATCCCCTTCCTCTCCCCCTCCCTGCACCCCACTCCCCTTACTCCTCCTCCTCCTCCTCCTCCTTCTCCTCCTCCTCCATTCCTTTTCCTTATGAAGAACTTCTCCCTGTTGCACCCCGAAGCCAGTTTTTAGGGTGGGCCAGGCGTTTCGCCTGAGACTTCCTCACAACTTATGACTCTGAAACTTGAAAATGGCAACAGCTTCACAGATGAAGGGCGGGCCGTTTTCAAAATGTGGCTCTCGCCTTAGCGCCGCGCGCACTCATTCTACAAAAATCAAGAGCTTCACGGATTGAGGGCGGGCAGTTTTCAACACGTGGCTCTCGTCTTAGCGCCGCACACATTCGTTTTAGACAGATGCGCGAGCTTCACGAATTGAGGGTGGGTCGTTTTCAAAACGTGACTGTCGCCATAGCGCCACGCACATTCGTTAAACAAACTGCAAGAGCTTCACGGATTGAGGGCGGGTGGTTTTCAAAACGTGGCTTTGGCCGTAGCGCCGCGCACACTCTTTG
>CAUYUJ010009136.1:275000-285000 GCA_963575745.1 Prorocentrum cordatum
GGAAGGAAGGGGGGGGACGGGAGAGGAAGGAAGGAAGGAGTACCCTACACCCTAAGGCGCGTCGGCAAACTCAGCGTGTTTGCGCCGTATTTGGCAGCCCGCCCCTCCCACCCATCCCTTCACACTGCGCTGTGCTGCCTCTGTCCGCCGACGGGTGCGATAGCGGACCTGGAGCACCCCCGGGGTTTTGGTATGCGCAAAAAAGAGGGGGGCTGCTCCTCCTCCCCCCACTCCTCCCACTCCTCCCACTCCTCCTCCTCCTCCTCCTCCTCCTCCTCCTCCTCCCTCCTCCTCCCCTCCTCCTCCTCCTCCTCCCTCCTCCTCCTCCTCCTCCTCCTCCTCCTCCTCTCCTCTCCTCTTCCTCCTCCTCCTCTCTCTCTCCTCCTCCTCCTCCTCCTCCTCCTCCTCCTCCCTCCTCCTCCCACTCCTCCTCCTCCTCCTCCTCCACCTCCTCCTCCTCCTCCTCCTCCTCCTCCTCCTCCTCCTCCTCCTCCTCCTCCACGTGCATGGGAGGAGGAGGTGGTGGATGAGCAGGAGGATGAGCAGGGGGAAGGGGAGGAGGAAGAGGATCATGAGGAAAGACGAGGGCGAGGAGGAATAGCGGCAGCAGGAGCAGGGTGAGCGGGAGGAGCGGGAGGGCCAGGGACTGCGGGGGAGGGGAAAAGACGGGGGCGACAACGACGAGGCGAGGAAGCACTCGGATCCAGAGATGTGGCCATGATGCGAGAGCGCCTTCCTGAACGGTGGCAGCAAAGCGCCACTTTGAAATGAGGCCAACGCTGCTGCGGGAGCACCATTGTGAAGCAACGGAAACGCTCCGACCGGGGGGGGGGGGCACGCGTGTGCCAAGCAACGTGTGACACCCTGAGCTTCCATAACAGTGCACGGAGAGGACGGGGTACTTTCAGGACGTAGCCGGAGGAGAGAGCAGAGCAGCATTCGTATTGAGTGGTTGTCGAGGGCGATGAAGGGAAGCTGGAGGGGGGACTGGGATGAGGAGGAGCGGGGAGAGGGGCCGAGAAAAGGGCGAGGCGGTACGGATCAACGGAACAGGGAGGCGATGGTCGAGCAAAAGCGCAAGGAAAACGCATCGACCCCCAATCGCCCACCCTTCGCCGATCGGGGCCTGAATAGCCCACCCCGCCCAGGCCCACGCGCTTTCGCGATCGAGGGCCGACCGCTGATCCGTCGGCAGCGAGATCCCCGACTCCAGGTCGACGCCCCCCCCGCCCCTGGAGCCAGCCCTCCCCCCCTCCGGCTGCGGGCGCTGCCCCTCGAGACGGCAGGGTGCGGGGGAGGAGGAGGAGGAGGAGGAGGAGGAGGAGGAGGAGGAGGAGGAGGAGGAGGGCGGAGGAGGAGGGCGGAGAGGGGCGGCGACGCGGGGGCGCGTCCCGCTCGGAGTTGGACTTGGGCGTCACGGCTCTGCCGTTGAGCAGCGTGTTCATCAGGAGCTCCTCGTCGTACGTCTCGCCTGGAGCAAGCCCCCCTCCTCTCCTCCTCCTCTTCCTCTTCCTCCTCCTCCTCCTCTTCCTCCTCCTCCTCCTCCTCCTCCTCCTCTTCCTCCTCCTCCTCCTCCTCCTTGGCCCGCCAGGGCGGGACCTGAACGCTGGTCTTCGTTTACTCTAGATTTCGTAAGAAAGGGCGGGGGGTCTCATTTCGGGGGGGGGTCTCTTCCAGGCTATCTTGGAGGGCCTGGGGGGTCTGGGGACGATGTTCTGGAGGGTTCTCCCACGGGGGAGGTCTGAAATGGCTTGTCTTGGAGGGTCCAGACCCCCTCCCTTTTATTACGAAATCTGGAGTACCCTCTCCCCTCTGGCTCCTCCCAGTCCCCCCAGCTCTGCTCTGCTCCGCCGTCGAGGGGTGATCGCAGGCACGGCAGGCTCAGACCCACGCCGACAACTCCTGTCTTTGCCGGCGGTTGCTGACGATGCGGGCGCTTCTCGTGCCGCCGCAGTCCTGTGTGCAAGCCTCTCGCGGGGCGGCTCTAACGAAGCAGGTGCCTGTACAGGTCGCTTGCCAGGTGCCTGTGCAGATCGCTCCCACTCTGCCAGGAAGTGCACACGAATGTGTGTGTGTGTGTGCGCGGAGAAGATCGGTCTAGAGTCGATCAGCATAATTTGAGCAGGGACCGACCGTCCCAGCATTCCTATAGTCCTACCACGAAATGTTCTTACAACCCAAAAAGGTTCTACGAACAAAAACAGTGTTCTTAGAACATATACCCGATGTGTTCAAACAAGACAGATTCCGCCAGAAATGTTCTAAGAGCATTTCGTGCAGACCACAAGAGGTTCTTAGAACTGAGGTAGGGGACGGCGGGCGGAAGCATCGGGCAAGAGCAAACCAGGAAAGTTGTCCGAAAGATCGGTTCCAATCCACTCCCCCCGTTCCCCCCTACCTCAGTCTTAGAACATGGTTTGGTAGGGCTATAGGCGAGCCAGGACAATTCGCCACTGCTTGAATAATTGCCCGCCCCGCGGCACAGAAAATCCTCGCCGGCGCGTCCTCTTGTTTGGACGCCCGAAATAGGTACGGAAAAAATGGGTACAATGCCCAACAACAAGTGTTGTCCCAAACCAACAGCGGCCGCTGTTGGGCAGGCGGCCTTCTGTCTCGAATGGACACAGGCCGCGGCGGCGTGGACAGCGAACCCTGTTCAAAACGAACAGGAACTGCTGTTGGCCTTTGTACCCAATCTTTCCGTACCCATCTCGGGCGTCCAGGCTCTTGCTGCACGACTCTGCTTCGGCACCTTCTCGGCCGACACCCTCTCGACACGCAGGCGGGCCCGCGGGGAGGGCAGCGCGCGGGGGGCAGCGAGCGGAGACGCGGCGGCACGTGCCGGGCCGAAGCACGGCCGCAGCAGCCGCGGCGCAGCACGTCCTGCGGGCCGGCCCGCGCTCGCACTGCTCGGCCCTCGGGGAGCTGCTGCAGGTCCTTGGAGGGGCCCTGGGACACGCAAATAAACGCACACACACACAACAGGATTGCCCATCTTTTCCAACATATTCTGGTTGTTTGTCTTCCCTCACACTTCCCATATGTTCCCATATTTTCTGGGGAATCGACGATTCGTTGTGTCTGTGCTTTTTTCCCTCCTGAGTCCTGCCCGGATGGCAGACGAGGGAGTCTGTGGTCTGGAGTGGGGGGTTCGGCGGGAGCCTGCGATGCACCAGAATATGACATGCGTGTAGTACGGAATGCGCCCGGCATGGGATCGGCCCCAAGGTGCTTGGCGACGGCCAGATGCCCTGTCCCTGTGGGGATAGTCTGGATCGAAGCAAGCAGCGGCAAACCCAGACTTCCTCACCCCATATTCGAAACTCCTTACAGTGGAGGCCAGTCCACAAGAAACCTTCCACAAGAAACCCAACCCTGATACCCCAGGACGTCCACGTATTTCTGGTGTGGGAACGTCACACTCTCCATAGCAAAACCATCGAAGCCCAAGAAACCCAGGGCACCCTGGAGGCAAGCAGGGTGTTTCTTGGCATGGGCTCCCACTGTACGGCTCTGGTGGGCGGAGCTGAAGGACGATCAGCGACTCCGTACTGGGTGCCTCTGACTAGCTAGCTACGGCAGGTGGCCGCTCAAGGCCGCGACTGGGTCGAATGGTCCCTAGGGGGCATTGCGCGCATCTCCAAGCGTCAACCGTCCAACCGATTGGCAACGTTCGATAGCAAATACAGTGCGGGAAATGCCCCTCCCGTGGCTATTCGTTCTTCTCCTCCTCTTCCTCCTCCTCCTCCTCCTCCTCCTCCTCCTCCGCCCTTTGGAATATTCTGGTCCCTCTGCTCCTCCACGATCTGCCTCCGCTTCCGCTTCTCCTCGCCCGCGGCCCTTGGCGCGAGCCGCACGGGGGGGCAGCTGGGCACCGCGGCCAGCCTGGACGGCGGCGGGGCCGCACTCGCCGGGCGTGGGCGGTGCGCGCCGCCAGGGGGGTGGCGCGGGGGGGGGCGGCCCTCTCAGACGGCGGGGGGCCCCTCAAAGGGCCGCGGAGGCCTGCAGAAGATGGCCTCGCGGGAGCCTTTTGGGGGGGGGAGGCCACCGCGCCCTCTCAGAAGGCGGGGGGCTGCTCAAAGGGCCACGGAGGCCTGTGACATCTCAAGGATGACCTCTCGGGAGCTTCTGGGAGGGGGGGGGGAGGCCACCACCTCGCCCTCTGGGAAGGCCGCCCCCCGGTCTCGCCAGACACCCTGTGCGAGGCGCCGCGGGTGGCCGCGTACCGCATCAGGAGCCAGGCTCGGGGGGGCCCTTGAAAACCGCCGCGTCACCTCTGGGCAAGAAAGGAAGAGGAGGAGGAGGAGGAGGAGGAGGAGGAGGAGGAGGAGGAGGAGGAGGAGGAGGAGGAGGAGGAGGAGGAGGAGGAGGAGGAGGAGGAGGAGGAGGAGGAGGAGGAGGAGGAGGCGGAGGAGGAGGAGGAGGAGGAGGGCGAGGAGGAGGGAGGAGGAGAGGAGGAGGAGGGAAGAGGAGGAGGAGGAAGAGGAGGAGGAGGAGGAGGAGGAGGAGGAGGAGGAGGCGGAGGAGGAGGAGGAGGGGGCGAGGAGGAGGAGGAGGAGGAGGAGGAGGAGGAAGAGGAGGAGGAGGAAGAGGAGGAGGAGGAAGAGGAGGAGGAGGAGGAGGAGGGGGCGGAGGAGATGGAAGAGAAAGCCGTCCCCACCGCCACCGGGGAAGCCCTTGGCCCCGGGCGCCGACCTGCCCCCCTCCGAGGCAGGAGCGGGTGCCGCCTCCCCCGGGCCCCTCAGGAACCCTTAAGGGGGGGGGATGATGGGAGAGGCACCCTGCCGTGTCCCAGCTGGGGGTGTGGGATGGTTTCGGGAACGTACGTAAGGGGCCAGATGCGAACCCTACCCCTGCCCCTCAGAAATCGTGAAAGGTAGGGGTAGGGTTCGCATCTGGCCCCCTAGTACTGCCCCTGGTCAACGCAAGCCCGGGTCAGCCGGGGCCACGTCGCGAACCCGGGCCCTGCCGTGTCCCAATTGGGGGTGTGGGATGCTTGCCGTCGCTCGGACGTCCATGTCCCGTGCATGTCTCGGTTTCGTGCGTGCTTTTTTTGTTTGGCTCGATGGTCCAGGATGGTCCACGATGGTTCTCGCCGAGAAAAAGTGTACACGTCCGAGCGATGCCAGGGATGGTTTCGGGAACGTACTGCCCCCGGTCAGCGCAAACGCGGGTCAGCCAGGGCCGCGTCGCGAACCCGGGCCCAGCCACGAAGCAGCTCCCCAACCCAGGCCCGCGGAGGGCGGGGAAGCGGAGTCGGCCCCAGGTGGCTCCCAGACCCGGGTCAGCCAGAGGATCTCGAAGGGGACTGGCTGACCCCCAGTCATAAGTGAGCCCCGATGGCTCTGGCGATGGTGATCACCTGCGGGGTCCAGCAGCGTCAGGCAGACGCTCTGCCAGAAGCGCCTCGCCTCTTCGGCGCCCTCGCGGTGGAACTGCAGCATCCGCTGCGAGCGGCTGCGCAGGTCTGCCAGGGGCGTGCTCTGCAGGCGCAGCAGCAGATCCCAGACGCTGGAGAAGTAGATCAGATGGGGCCTCTGGGAGGGGAGACGGACAAAACGGCGTACAGCCACCGTGTTGCCGTAAGCAACGCTGAGCTTGCTGCTGGCCACGGCGAGCCTCGGCCACGAGGGGCTCCCTGACCCAGACCTGAGGAGCGGCCCGAAAACTGGAGCCCCTCCTGAGCCGAAAGGGGTACTCAGCTTAGCGTGTTGGCTTTAAGCATAGACTGTCGGAGGTACGCGCGGATTTCTTGGATCGGCGCTGGACCCCTTTGGTGGCGCCTCTGGCGCCGCCCCGGGCGTGCTCCGCGCGCCGGGCAGCAGGGTCCAGCGCCGATCCATAATATCCGCGCGGACGTACGACAGCTCCCATGTGAGGAGGAGGAGGAGGAGGAGGAGGAGGAGGAGGAGGAGGAGGAGGAGGAGGAGGAGGAGGAGGAGGGGGAGGAGGAGGGGGAGGGGGAGGAGGAGGAGGAGGAGGAGGAGGAGGAGGGGGAGGAGGAGGAGGAGGAGGAGGAGGAGGGGGAGGAGGAGGAGGAGGAGGAGGAGGAGGAGGAGGAGGGAGGAGGAGGAGGAGGAGGAGGAGGAGGAGGAGGAGGAGGGAGGAGGAGCTTGTGATGTCTGTGCGGATCAGTCGCCCCCCCCCTTGGCCTCAGCGAGTACTCGGTCAGCCCCGCCCAGAAGGCGCGGCCCTCCGGCTCCAGCTCCCACCGGTCCGAGCTGAAGGGCGAGTAGGGCAGCGGGCCGAAGGGGCCCTCCCGCTGCGCCTCCGGCCTCGCCGGCGGCGCGCCCGCGCCTGGAGGGGAGGAGAGCGGTCGTGGTCGCCGTCGTGGGTCGCTGATCGCTACAGCGCCCCGCGCTCATAAAACGACGCGAAAATCGGTACAAAATCGGATCGGGATAACTCGAAATCTCTGAGAATCGGCGGGTTTGGAGGATTTATTGGGCGCCGCGGCCGCTCCAGAGCGTTCCGGAACGCTCTGAGAGCGCTCTGGAACGCTCTGGAGCGATTTATCCCGATCCTAGCCCTGTTTTAGCTCAGCTGCGGTCGCGGCCCCCATGCCACGGTGGTGGCCGCGACCAGAACTCCGAGCGCGGAGGCGTCGACGCCGGTCTCGGTCATGGCCCATGCTGGTCGTCGTCGCCGCGTCGCGAGGGCGATGTGCGATGTGTAGATGGCCAGGGTGGACGCTGGCCATGCCCAAGACTGAACGCGGGAATTGCGTTGTCGATACTGGGCATCGTCCATCCTGGCCATCGTCAACTCGTGCATCGTCCTCGCGGCTCGGCCACGGCTGGCATGGGCCATATGAGCAAGATCGGCGTCGGCGCGATCCCGCGACATTTCGGTCGCGGTCGTCGGGCTTCGTCCCGCGAGGGCCAGCAGGGTCCCACGGCCGCGCCCACCAGCTGCTGGAGGCAACCTCACGAGCGGCGAACACATCCGTATCCGCGCCCTCGCCGTCTGGATTCCGGGGCGCGATCCCTCCGATAGGCGGTCGTGCGGAACCGGTCCGCGCGGGGCACCCGCGAGAAAGCGCCCCGCATCCACGCGGGGTCGCGGCCAAGGTGTCTGGCCCGCGAGGCCGCGGGCACGGATATTGGAAAAGCGCGCTCCACTACTCGCACAGTAGCTGCTCGCAAACGATCAGAATACATTGCGTTGAGACGAACACATGTTTTTTGCATGTCTGCGAGTCGGCACTCTGCGAGTCGTGGAACGCGCTCGGTGAGGGATGTTTGGCGGCGCGGCGCGCGCAAGGGGGTGGAGGGAGGGGGGTAGCTTTTTAGAGGGAGGCTGCCTCTCAGAAGCCGCCGGCCCTACATCTACAGAGAGGGCCCGGGCCTCCTGAGAGGCAGTCGTTCTTCTAAGAATCGGGCGTTGGCAGAACTGGGTTTAATCGGACCTGGTTTAATGATATATACTGGGGGACGCCCAGTAGGGCGGATCGTTTGTATCATTTGACTTCTCTTTCTTTGACGTGATTTTGAGAATTCTCTCTCTCTCTCTCTCTCTCTCTCTCTCTCCCTCCCTCTCTCTTTCCCTCTCTCCCTCCCTCCCCCTCTCTCTCTCTCCCTCTCTCTTTATTGTAAGGCGCCACAAAAGGATTCCTGTTGTAAGGCGTCAGACAAGGAATCCTTTTGTGGCGGACCTTGAGGTCAAATTTCCAAGGCTCCAGAAAAAACAGAAAAAGCATAAAAAACAGCAAAAGCAGAAAAAGCAGTCATAAAATTGAGGAAACACTGTGTTTTCACAGGTTTCATTGGTTTCTGAATCAAAAATTCAATGGTTTTACTGTAAAAACATATGGTTTTCATTGATTTTCAATGTTTTTTGCAAAAAAAAAATCTTGGGACCAGATGATCCCTGTGCCTGCACAGGGATCATTGAGGTTTAAGGCTGTTTTTTAAACAAAAAACCAATGCAATCCAATGAAAACCATATGCTTTTGCAGTAAAACCATTGAATTTTTAATTCGGAAACCAATGAAACCTGTGAAAACACAGTGCTTCCTCAATTGTATGACTGTTTTTTCTGCTGTTGCTGCTTTTTCTGCTTTTCTGGGACCTTGGAAATTTGACTTCAAGATCCGCCACAAAAAGAATCCCTTTGTAATCAATCCCTTTGCAATCCTCCACAAAAGGAATCCTAGCGTAATCCTTCTTAAATGAATTCCCTTTGTAATCCTCCACAACAGGAATCTTATTGTAATCCACCACAAAAGGAATCCTCTTGTAATCCTCCACAAAAGGAATCGTATTTGAATCCGCCCCCAAAAGGAATCCTAGTGTAATCCTCCAAAGAAGGAATCCCTTTGTAATCCTCCACAAAAGGAATCCTACTGTAATCCTAAACAAAAGGAATCCTATTGTAATCCGCCACAGAAGGAATCCTAGTGTAATCCTCCAAAGAAGGAATTCATTTGTAACCCTCCACAAAAGGAAGGAGGTAGAGGAGGATGACGAAATGGTATGATGGATGATTTCTATAGCAGTTTTGGCTTAAGCAAACAGTGCGCTCTCATACAAAGACAGCGATGTCGGCCACTCAAAAGCAAATTTCCCGCCAAAAGCGGCAATGGAAAGCGGCAGTGGCCGAGGGGAAAGAGTTCAAACCGAAAGGCGCATGGCTCTTCGACCCCGAGAAGGAAACGCAAGCCCTCAAGAAGGCAAAGGTTGTCCACGACCACGACTCGGGCCACCAGGAGGGAAAACAAACGGAGAAGGGCAAGGCCGCGGAGCAGGCGGAGAAGACGACGAGAAACCAGAAGGACGGGAAGGAGGCGCACCAACACGACGAGAGGGGCCACCACGGGGGGGAGAAGGACAAGAAGGAAACGACGGAGAAGAAGGACGAGGAGACGGGGAAGCAGCAGGGCGGGGAAGAGGAGACCCAGCAGAACGCGAAGGGCCACTACTCTTGGGAGAGGCAGGGTTGGCGGCCCCTGTGCCGAGACTTCAAAAGAGGTCGGTGTTCTTACGGCGCGCGCTGCCGCTTCTACCACAGCGGCGCCGATGCGTCGGCAGGCAGCAGCACGGACAACGGGGGCGGCAGCCGTCCTGCGTGCTTCCACTACAAGGCTGGGTCTTGCTTGTACGGAGAGAAGTGTTGGTACAAGCACGAGGTGGGCGACGCGGGCCCTGCGGCCAAGGACAGCGGAGCAGTTTACGAGGACAGCGACATCCCTAAACCAGGGGATCTTATTCAACAGACGCCCGACGAAGCAGCTCTCACGGCGTCAATCGCCCAGTGGGCGGTCGAGACGGAGTGGGAATTGCGGACGACGAGATCCAACAAGGAGGTGTGGTTCTCCATCGACTCCCACGAGTCGCTCTGGAACGAGCCCTCCGCGAACGAGAAGGCGAAGCTCGTGGAGAAGAGGCGCGACATGCAGAAAACCGTCCGCATTCGTGCCGCCGGCTTGGCGACCAAAGCGGCCGCGTTGTTGGCGAAGTGGGGCGTGCCCATGGACGAGTTGGACAAGGATAGGGTATTAAAACCATTGCAACAGGCAAAAACCGCACGGAACCACGCACAGGGAGGATATGGGAAAGGAGGAGGAGGAGGAGGATATGAGAGGAGAGGAGAGGGGGATGAGGAGGAGGAGGGCTGAGGAGAGAGGAGAGGAGAGAGGAGAGGAGAGGATGGAGTAATGGGGGAGAGAGAAGAGGAGGGAGGGGGATGGAGGATGCCACCTCGCATTGTTATTTATATGATTCCCAGGAGGCTGAGAAGGCTGACCGTGCGGAGAGAAATCGGCGCGAGCGGTGCCAGCGCAGATTGGAGAATATCTTGAGGGGCGGGAAGTAGAGACGAGGGAGCGGATGAGCGAGCGCGCGGGATATAGTAAAACGAGCCGCGCGGCGTTCGGCAGCCTGCCCCTGGACAGGTGTGAGTTGTAGAGGGGGATGCCGCGGGCGTGCGTACGCGCCAGAGTATAGGCTTTCAATTTTCATTTTTCCCCGAATCAGCCTGCCCCTGAACTTGTGCGAGTGGC
>CAUYUJ010009136.1:290000-315000 GCA_963575745.1 Prorocentrum cordatum
GCCCGACGTGCTTGTCCAGCTGCTCGTAGTGCATGAGGCGCCGGAAGCGCTCGTCCGAGGAGCAGAGGCCGCCGGCGCTGCCGGGCGCGAAGCCGCAGTACGTGGGGCTGGTGAGGCAGTGGCTCTTGATGGTCACGGGCTGGCCCAGCCACGTCGGAGCCTCCCGCAGCACCTAGGGGGCTGCATGCGAACCCTACCCCACCCTCCCCCTCAGAAATCGTGGGGGGTAGGGGTATGGGTTCGCATGCAAGCCCCTAGCACCGCCAGCGGGTCCAGGAAGGCTACGAAGTGCATGGAGGTCCAGAACACCGCTGGCCCTGGCGCCAGCCGCGACGCCGCCTCCGCCGCGGCCTGGCCGGCGCCCACCGGCGGCCAGCTCGCGGGGATGCTCAGCTGGCGCGCCTCCCGGCCGAAGCAGCAGCCGATCCTGGCAGGCTGGCTCAGGAAGCTCCTGCCGGACCTCGCCCGGGCGAGGTTGCGCAGGATGTCCCACGAGCTCCACGGCCAGGAGGAGTCGTGCAGCATGTCCAGGTCATTCATTCGCAGCTGCCGGTTCGCGCCGCGCAGGAACCGCTCGACGTCGAACGAAGGCGCCTGGTCGCTCTGGAAGATGCCCGAGGCGGCCGCCCAGGCCAGCACGTAGAGGGCGCTGGCGGCCCCCAGGACACAAAGCTGCTGGGCCCTCCTCTGACTCGCCTCGCCCGCGCCCGGCATCAGGGCCTCGTCCAGCGCAACCTGGTGCACAGACTCAAACTCGTGCACCTGCGGACTGCGCGCAGGAGCGGCCCGGAGCAGGAGTGACCTCTGGTGCGCGGCTCCAGGGGGCCGCGGAGGGGCCGACCCTGAGCGCGCAAGACAGTGCTGGGGGGCACCCCTGTGGGCCCAAAGGACACTCCGGCGAAGGGCTTATCGGGGAGCATAAGACTCGGGTTCGGGGGACTCGGGTTGGCCTAACGAGACCGTCAGGAAAATGGCGAGATCCATTCTGAAATCTGACGCGACCTCCCGCTGCAAACATCCCACGAGCACTGGACCGTCACAACCCCAGACGGCTCATCAAACAGTGCGCCCGCAAACCCCAGCTCCGGCGAACTCGAGAGTCTTTCGCTTCCCTGCTCTCGCGCGTAGCCGAACCTGCGCCACCCGCCAGCGCTCCACCAGCCCGACGGCCGGCCCCACGAGGCCTTCGAGCAGCGCCACGCGCGCGCGGGCGCCGGGCGCCGCGGCCAGCACGCTAACGTTGACCCGGAACTCCGCCCAGGCGGGCTCGGCGTCGCAGTCCAGCAGGGGCGAGCGCAAGGCCCGACGCCCGGGCGAGCCGAAGGCGCCGGCCCACGCCGTGCTGGGTTCCTCTGAAGGGGCCCTGGGACACACACAAATCAATACACACCAAGAACAGGAGTCCTACATTTTTTCTGGTTTGCTGTCTTCCACCCACTTCCCATATGTTCCCATATTCTTTGGGGAATCCCCAGAGATCCGATGTCGTGATTTGTTCAATACGGGGTCCCCAGAAGTCTCGACCCATTCCCCAGGACTGGTTTTTCATCCTGAGTCGTTTTTTGACGGTCCCGGGCCCGGCGAGGGCCCCTCGAGGCCGAAGAATGCGAAAAACCTGCGCCTTGATTTTTTCAATACGTTGGATCTCTGGGGATGCATTGTGTCCGTGTGTGTGTGTTGGTTCCCTCCTGCTCCTCGAGCTCCCCGGCCCCCGCGCGCGCCAGGGCTGCCGCGGCGGCGGCGGCGAGGGCGGCGGGGCGGCGCCCTGCCGAGGGCGCGCCCCGGCGGCGAGCCATCGCCTGGGGCCCCCAGGGGGGCCTGAGGCAAAGCGGCTGGGGACGGACGAGGACGAGGGGAGGAGGAGGAGGAGGAGGAGGAGGAGGAGGAGGAGGAGGAGGAGGAGGAGGAGGAGGAGGAGGAGGAGGAGGAGGAGGAGGAAGGACGAGGACGAGGACGGGGAGGAAGGAGGAGGAGGAGGAGGAGGAGGAGGAGGAGGAGGAGGAGGAGAGGAGGAAGACGGAGGAGGACGAGGAGAAGGAGGAGGAGGAGGAGGAGGAGGAGGAAGGACGAGGAGGAGGAGGATATGTATATATGTATCTATCTAATATATTATATATATATATATATATATATATATATATTATATATATATATATATATATATATATATATACACAACTATGTATATATATATATAGAGATATACTAAAACCCACGCGCGCGCGTCGCGCGCTTGGGTTCTAGCCACATCTGCGGCGCGGTTTGCGGCTCTCTCTTCTGCTCGTCTGATCGGCGACGTGGCGAAGCACTCCGCTGCACGTGGACCCTGCAGAGTCTCCATTCCTCGGCCCCCTCCCCCGCCCCCCCCTCGTAGTCGTCCTCCTCCTCCTCCTCCTCCTCCTCCTCCTCCTCCTCCTCCTTGTCCTCCTCCCCTGCGCTCCGGCTTCTGCTCATGATTTCCCTCCTCGTTACTCCATTTTCACTCCTCTTCGTCCTCCTCCTCCTCCTCTTCATCCTGCGTTTCCTCATCCTTCTCCTCCGTTTCCTTATGTCCCATGTCCTGCTCCTCCTGTATAGATGTACATACACGCATGTGTATGTATGCATACATGCATGCATGTATGTATGGATGTATGTATGGATGTATGTCTGTATACATATGTGCAAGAGTGAGGGGGCCGAACGGTCATTCGTTGTTCCTGGGCGCGTGGCCAAAGTGAGGTTCTGCGGTGCGGATTGGGATTGTTGCTGTTGTGGTTGCTGCTGTTTGCTGCTGTTGCCTGAAGTGCTAACCATAAATGATATATTTTCTGGCTGGGGCAGGGGATCCTTCTGTTCGGCGACGGCTAGCACTGGGCGGCCGAAAAGGGCCGAGGCGAGAGACGGCAACGAACACTCACGGCTGGCCAGCTCCACCCGCACTCGTGGGGAGCTGGACGGTTGAAGAAGCTGAACCAGCGAAGCCAGGAGAAGAGAGAGAGAGAGAGAGAGAGAGAATAAAAAAAAAACTGGGGGCTGTAGGGGGACGCACGCTGGGTGCAGAACGAGCTCGAGCAACCATGTCAACAGACGATGGTCGATGACTCGTTGTTCCTTTCCAGAGAAAAGCGCCAGATGATGAAATCTGCCAGCTTCCCAAGTGATGGGACGATGACTCCACCAAGCAAGCCTAGAGAAGGTGGTCGGGACCCCTGTCCAGAGCAGTGCAGAGTGGCGGCCAGGCCCACCCGTTCGTGCGACGACGAAGAGAACCAAACAGCAAGAAGGCAGAGAGACAGCAGCTGTTTAGGGAACCTCACCCTGGACTAGGAGGCGGCAGCCAAACCAGAAACTTGAAAAACATACATGCTGGCACTGCGCGGGCAGCTCAGCCTGAGGCACTCTCGCGCAAGGAGTTGGAGTGCAGATTTCCGCGTCCGTGTCACCGAAATCTCAGAATGGGCAGGGCGCTCCTGCGCCACTCGAAGGCACCTCAAAGGGAGGAGGGGGAGGGGGGGGAGGAGAAGAGAGAGAGAGAGGGGGAAGGGACAAACAGGAACGTACCGACGCAAGTGTGGGATGCGATTGGATACCAGAGAGAGCGAAACACTTCCTGGGCAATCTATGCACACCAGTGGCTATAGCAGCTCTCGCCGAGCGGACGTCATGGGCAGACGTGGGAGCGCGGGCCCGCAGCGGCTCCCGAGAAGGGAGCGGCCACGAGTCCCGGGCAGCGAAGACATCCGCCAGCACGCCCTGGCCGTGCAGGCGGCACCAGAGCGCCAACTGAAAGCCATGGCGACCTGGCACCCCGGACATCCCAGAGAAGGAGAAGCGGAGAGGGGGAGGAGGCGGCAGAGGGGGTAGGGGGGAGAGGCAGGAGAAACGCCCTCGACGAGCATCTCGGCTGCACCCCGGGGCCCCTGGTCGGCCCGAGCAAACATGCACGACGACTGACGGCCGAAACTCTGTGAAACAAGGCTCCACCACGCAGGACGAACGGTGCGGCACCAATCCGAATGGACTGCAGCGCCGACGGCGAACGCCTGCCAGAGAGGCGAAGAGCCACGGGTGGACAGGAGACCCGAGGGGGCGAGTCCTGTCTCGCAGACCTCAGGGCGGGTGGCCACTATCCGAATCCACTCGGGCAGAGGCTCACCGAGCAGGGCCAGGGCAAGGGCAAGATCACACGAAGGAGACGCTAATTGCCTGGTGATTATGAGAACGCGCACGGGCGGACAAATCCTGCCCCCCCACGCCGAAAATCAGTTCCGGCACCCACACTCTGTCATGCTCTCATCAGCACAAGGAGGAGGGGCAGAGGCGGAGGAAGAAGACGACGGAGGACAGGAAGGAGGGGGACCGCCCTCGACGAGCGCCTCGGCCTCAACATTGGCCTGCGTCCCGGCCGCAGGACGAGCGTCTCGGCCGCACGATGTTCGAAAACATGTTGTTGTGCCAGTCTAGCCAGGAAATCCAATCATTCACGCGCTCGCGCAAACCTGATACCATTTTCTGGTTGGGGCGGAGAATCCTTCTGTTGAGCGACGACTAGCACTGGGCCAAAAAGGGCCGAGGCGAGAGACGGCAACGAACAATCTCAAGGCTGGCCAGCTCCACCCAAACCCATGTTAAGTGACCTGCGTAAGCGAACGCATCGACGATGATCGTTGAAAGTCGAGGCCAGGAAGTGAGCGAGCTTTCTGGGATACGCTTGAATGATCAGCGTTCTCCAGGAAATACAACCTCGGCGATGACAACGGCGGGCTCCAGTGTGGACCATGGATGTGTCGAAGAAAGCGAACCAGATGGCGGTGGGTTTCTTCCAAGGGGGTTCCCACTGGCACATATCGGTAGTCATCATACTGCTAGTCCTATCAGACGTGAAGAGGATAAGCTCTGGCAGATTCCAGAGCAGGCTGCTCTGCGAGTTATCCAACGCGAAAGCGACCTTCCGAGACCAGCAGAGACGCATGATTCTCAGCGCAGCTCGCAGCACTAACTTCGCTTGCGCAAGCTGAGGGTGGCCTGCAGCCTCAGGCAAGCCCCGCGGGGAGCTGGCGGAACGCAAGGCTGGGCGACAAGCAATGCTGAAGGTCGTGCAGGGTGGTGCCATCATCAAACAATCGAAATAATGCTGACGGATCTTCCAAAGCAGCCTGCAAAGAACGCGTTTATCAACAAACGTCAAAGGCAGGCCCATCTTTGCTATCGCAGGTCTCCGCTCTGTGTCCCATCTCCGCGAAAGCATTGGACGCGCGGGCGATTCCCGCAAAGAGACCCAGCACCACCACGGGCCTTGGGCGGCTCCGTTGGACACCGGCTCTGGATTTGCCTCTGGACTTCGCGGCGCGTCTGGCCGCAGCTTGAGGACGCCCTTGGAGACCTGACCAGCCTTCTCGCTGCGGGTCACGCTCCTGCGCGACCTCGAGCGCCCTCTCTTCTGCACATCGCTCAGGGACCTGCGCCCGACCGCGGCATCCCACGACGCCCCCGCACGACTCGTGGAGTAGGGCGCCAGGTCCTCGACGTATAGGGCCCCCCGCCGCGCGGCGGATCTCTCGGGCCGGGTCGCCGAGCCCAAGGGCCCGCGCCTGGCCGTCTCGCCCGCCTCGCGCCACTCCCGGAAGCACCTCGCGCCACCCGCTGCAGCTCGGGCGCATCCCAGCGGACTGCATCGTCGAAGCCCACGGTCTCGGCGGGCACCCCGAGCGTCCTCGGGCGGAGAAGGACAGACCAAGCCGGCGCGCTCCGACCCGTCGGAGGAGAGAGAAGTCCGCCCCCCCCCTTAGCGCGAGGCGTCCTCCGGGTCGGAGGCGCAGGCGTGCGCCCGCGATAAGAGGAGGAGGAGGAGGAGGAGGAGGAGGAGGAGGAGGAGGAGGAGGAGGAGGAGGAGGAGGCGGAGGAGGAGGAGGAGGAGGCACGACCAGATCGAAACGAGTGCGCAGAGCGAGCGAAAAGAGGGGAAAAAGAGAAGGACAAAGGCCGAGGGCGCGCAACCCGACGATTAAAGAAGACAGACAGCCCGAGACGCAGCCTCAGGCTACCGCAGACGAAGCCAAAAGCAGGCATCGTCTGTGGGGAAGAGAGGGCGGGGCTCGCCCCGCCACTCGCCCGAGCGGGGGTCTTTACCAGCTACTAGGCGCTTTAAATAAGTGGCGTCCTTGCTGGATGCAATTCCCTCACACTGGCCCCACAAACGAGAGCGAGGGGCCGACGGCTGGGCCCTGGCGCCGCAGCGGTGGCAGAATGCAAGGGTCTCACCAGCAAGACTAATTTGATGCCCTCTAGCACTACTGGGCCCAACAGGGCCTTGAGCGGGGAGAGGGACCTCAGGGCGGGTGGCCTCACGCGCGACCCAGGAAGGCCCACCAGGACCCCCAAAGGTCCGAGGGCGCTTGGAGGGCGGAGGCCCCACAAGCTCCCCAGAGCCCGCAGGCTCACCGACGCCCGAGGCAGAGGGCGCAGCCCCCGTCCGAGGCGCCTTCGGACAAGGCCCCTCCAGGGGCCCACCAGCCCTGCGGTCCCTCGCCGTCCTGGCAGGAGCGGGGGGGGGGGGCGGTGGGGGGGGCTCTCGTGGGCCCAGGGAGCGTGCCTCTTTGGCGCGCCGACACACTTCCCCTAACTCAGCATCCAGCTGGTCCTCTCCCACACCATCCACCTGAAATCTCACCCGCTTAAAGGCCAAGGACCGCTCAAGACCCTCAGTCGCGAAGGGCGGCGGCCTCTCTGGCCCACTTGGGGCTTCAACACCCCGAAGCTCCAAGGAGGGGCCAACCGCAGAAGGGCCCGAGACGCACCCGCTCGGCCCGCCAGGGCCCCTCGGCCCAGCAGGGGCCGAAGCCGAGGAAGGCACAGGCGAAACACCCTCCAGGCCCCAGAGGGCCGCCGCCTCCGCGACCCTACAAAGAGCCCTCCTAAGCCTAGCAGCACCTTTCGGAGTCACCGCGTAAGCGGAACAACGATCACAACAATACTTCCTGCCTCTGAGCCGCACGCGATGCAGGAGCTGAGGCGGGCACGCCTGCTCACCTGCGGGCGAACCCGCTCCTCGGCGCGCCCTCGCGGCGCTGCCGCCTCCAGCGCCTGCCGCCTCCAGCTGCGCCCAGCGGCCACGCAGCTCCATGTCCCGCCTCCGTGGGACGTCCGTGCGGTCGGGGGCCACGGTGCCGTCGAAAATCATCATGGAGGCGTTTGCAATCCATGTCGCGACCGACCTGAGCGCATTCAGCGAGTCGGTGTACCTCTCGACAACGCCCAGAGGGAGGTCGTGCATCTGCCGACCCCTCTTCGCCGCTTGATCAGCCAAATCATTGCAGCGGCGATGCCACGAGTCCTCACAAGAGTGGCCCTTGACGTAAGAGAAACGAATCGGCCCTTCCAGGTCACCAGAAATGGAAAAACCACCGTGATCCTCAAGCTGGTGAAAGAGGCGACGCCACAGATCGACGTTCTCACGCCTCGGATTGAGGCACCAGCGCTTGCCACGCGCCAGCCCCTCAAGCAGCGGCAAGTAGTCCGTGAAGATGTGGAGCGGGGCCACGCCGACGGACAGCACCTGAATCACAGCGAAAAGCTCGCCCCGAGCGGACGTCTGGCGATGGCCAGGAAGCGGCCCAAAGACAGCTCCGTAGTAGCGAGAATCTCCCACAACCACGAATCCCCAGCCCGCACGGTCAGCAGCGTCCCAGTGAAGCAACTTCTTGCACGATCCGTCAGTGAACACCGAGCCTGTGACGACAAAATGTCCTTCAGACCGAGCTCCACGATCATAGCACCAAATGCCAGTATCGTTCCTGGGCGGCAAAGCGGGCAGAAAGGAGTTGGGGTACAGCCCACGAGAGTAGAGCAAGTCCCCAGGTGGTGCCCTCCTTGCTGCATCCAGGGTGGCTTCAGAAACCGCAAACTCACGAACGCCATCAAACACGTGGCATCTCCAATACCTGTGGTGAGCCGCACCGTCGACACCAGGGCAGTTCCTGCAGTCGGGGCAATGAGCGTATGCGTGACGGTGCAATCGCTTCTGCGTGAAGTGGCCTCCCATGACCGCGGTGCGTAGTGCAGCCCGAGCCAGCGGATCCAATACCCAGCGATTGGCCCTGGGGCCCGAACGAAGCAACGCACGTATGGGTCCCAACCACGCCCCAGCTGGGTCCTTGTGAGACGGGCCCTCAAGCTCTGGCATCACCTCTGGCCTGGCAGCCCACTGGTACCAGCCCACGACCTCAAAGTCCTTGAGCGCCAGCCATTTGACGCCTGACGGGGCCACCTCACGTAAGTCCAAAGTAACGCCTGCACGAGTACGCACACAAAAAGCTGAGGAAACAGTCCAGCCCAAGTACGTCACAGACCGCGCAAAAGCACCCGCAGGGCCCGCCACCAGCTTCCAGCTCACACGCAAATCAACAGAGGCCACCTTCCAGAACTGAGAGCGCCATGCCGTCTGCAACGTGGAGTGATCAACTTCCCCCGACTGAATCATTAAAGCCCAGTTGAACACAGGTCCAACAATGGCCATCGTCGCTGGTTGAAACTCAAAGCCATCCTCCAACCTCGATGCGATCCAGTGCGAAGCCCCCGAGGGAATGACGTTCCAGCCCAGCTTCGCCAGGGAGGTCATGCGCTTGACAAGGTGCGGCCCAGCTCCCAGAATGCCCAAGCCGTACGTGATAGCAGGGCCAACTGCAGCCTTGGGAACCTGCCTGAACTTCGCCCCGAGCTGGCTCAGCCCCCTGAAGTGTCTGGCCCGCTTCGAGACACGCCCGACCCGACCCCGAAGCACACGAGCACGAATGCTCTTGCCAGCAGCCACCTCCAGGCCCAGGACCTCCAACCAGGACCTGGCCTGGAAACCGTACCTCCGTAGAAACCGAGCCACGGCGGGGGCGGTGGAGTCGTCAGACGCTGTGAGAAACGCCTTCGGTTTCGCCACGGGAAGGCCAAGATCCTGCCGGGTGTCGCAGAGCAGTGCCACGGCGTCGGTGGCGATCCTGCACAAATCCGCCCGCCTGGCCACCACCTGCAGGGCAAGGTCGTCCGCGAAAACGTCCAAAGAAAAGGAGAAACGCATCTGCGCGGGAATGCCGAGCCCAACCGTGCAGACGAAGTCATCCAACGACGCGAGCATCAGCAGCTGCACCATGGCCATCGCGAACTTGCAGCCTGGCAAAACTCCCTGAGACACCGTAACAGCATACGACGTAGCCTGCTGCCACACCAACCTGCGAGGCGCACGGTACATCACCAAGGCACATGAAATCAACTGGCGCGGAAATCCGTGCTTGGCCGCCGCAGAAACCAGCCTCCGCCAACAGATACGGTCGAAGCACTTCTCGACATCAACAATGGCCGTGACGACGCCATCCTCGGCCGCCAGTGCAGCCTCGGCCCTCACCAGGGCCCGTGAGGCCACATCCAGAGTGGTCTTGCCTGAGGCCAGGGCGAAGAAAGGCCTGTCGTGCTCCAGCAGCCAAGTACGCAGCTGCCCGCTGCGGACCTGCGACCATACGCGGTAGGTCGCCTGCAAGAGCGCGATGGGCCGCCATCCACCTTTGGGCTTCGCCAGGAGCACAATGTGGACGGCAGCCATCTGCGTGGGCCAGCGCTCCCAGTGCTCCGCCAGCCAAAGTACATAGACGAGCAACGAAAGGGTCTCGTCCGTGAGCAGGCTGAAAGAGCGAGGGGCAAGTCGGTCAGCACCTTGCCCCGTATGCCACTTGGAGGACTTTGCCGCCGCACGCAACTGCCCAATCTTCGGCACAGGCAAGGAGGCGCGCGGCAAACGTCGAATATCCTCGAAAGGCTGGGCCGTATCAGGGAAATCCGCGAGGTGCCGCACCACGTAGTCGTCGGGCCCATCAGCCGCTCCTTGCACTTGATCGCGGGTGGGGACCATGGACGCTGGGCGCGCATTCCAGATGCCCGACCAACCATCCATTTGATCATCGGCAACATCCTGAGCAAGGGTGGAGGGCCTCTGATGCCGAAACACTTGGGAATGGGGAGCACCAGACGGTCTAGTGAAGCTGAATAGCGGCTTGATGCGAGACTCGCGACAGTTGGCAGCCCATCGCGCAAAGTCCCGCCTGCGCTCAGCCATCGCCTCCTGCTCCAGGCCGTCGGCGTAGGATCGAAGCCAACCAATGACAAAATTGACTGAATCCATCAGTAGGCGCTGAACGCCAGTGAGACCCAACCCCACGAGACCAGTAGTAGACCACCCAGCGCGGTCACCTGACTGCACCAAGGCCGCGCGATCCAACAGCTCCTGGAATGCAATGGGGGGCGCTTCAACGACCTCTCGCGCCAGCGGCAAAACGCCACGCAGCGTGGCCACCACGTTCTGGCACTCGAGCGAGCGAAAGGACCCTTCGGCGCCCAGAGAGACAAGCCTGTCCAAGCGCCGAAGCAAATCCAAGGGCTGCAGACCTGCACGCAGCGCGTCGTCCGTCGCCTGGGCCAGACGTCGAGCACGTCGAGCGTCAGGAGGTGCGGCAGGTCTCGCAGCTGCAGGCGCTCCCCCAGCTTGGCGCCAGCAGTAGGCCACCTTATCAGCACGGCCGCAGTAGCGAGGAGCGTCGCACACAGGGATGCCGCAACGCACAAGCAACTTCTCCTCCACGACGTTCACGAACTCAGCGTATAAGCGATCCAGCCGCGCCTGAGCCTGAACAGGACTCGCAGCTCCTCCCTGTGCCACGTCATCCTCGATGAGGTCGCGGGTACCCGCCGCCAGCACAGGCGTGACGTCCTCAGTCGGGGCTGCCTTCGGGAAAGCCTTCGGCGCCCGCAGGACGAGGAATTTGACCGCCTTAGCCCGCGCGCCGAGGGACGTCAGCATAGGGAAATGAGGCGACGCAGGCCAGCCCTCCACAGGGTGGGGCAGCGCTAGCGAACCCGCGATAGACAAGCTGGCCAGCCAGTAGTCGATGGTCGAGAAGGCTCCCTGAGCGCTGCGGGACGTGCCCACTGGATGGCGCCCTGTAGGAGCAGGGGGCCTCGCAACCACTGCTGCGGGAATGAAATCCAAGAAGCCATACTCCAAGAGGTGCTTCGGATCGCAGTTGAAATCCCCCGCCGCAAGAAACGGCCTGTTCCAACCCCGCAGCGCAGTAGCGATGTCGTAGAGCCGCATCACATTCACGGCATTCCATCGTCCCACCTCAAAGTTGCAAGACAACAGCACGAGCCCACCTTTGATGCCAAAATCCGCATGACATGCAACACAGAAGCTCGGAATCAGGTCAAAACCTCGCAAGCCTGGCAGCATCGTCACGCTGATGCGACGTCGAATGAAAAGACCAACTCCAGCAGACGGGCGCCCCGACTCCAGACGTCGGCATGCTGAGATAATAGCATGCCATCCAGCTCGAGCCGCCCAGCCTTCAGCGCGCCGACGATCGTCACCATCGATGCGCAGCTCCTGGGCCGCCACCACCTGGATGCCAAGGTCGCAGTGGGTCAGAAACTCCCTGCACGAAGCCCAGGACGAGCCGTTGCAGGTGACGAAAGAGGCCTTCACGCGGGCGCTGCCACGACGCCCACGATGTCTAGCCTTCCATGTCGGCCTCACCTGCGGCTTCCCAGGCGGCTGCGGCGGTTCCCCCGCCAGCGCGAAACGCGTGGGCAGCACCAGGAGGCAGCGCCGCAGCAGGGGGAGCCGTGGCATATGGCGAGGAACCTGCTGGGCCTCCTGCTCCAGTGGCGGCGGGGGCAGCCGCGGCTCCTGCAGCCGTGAGGGCTGAGGCGGCGGGGAACGCTGTGCCAAGCGCTGCGACCTGCTGCCCGATCGCCTCCAAGACCGTGATGCCCTGCCCACTGGCGACGCGCGCAGGGGCACTGGCGAGCGTGGCCTGGAGGTCGACCAGCGTGGAGGCGAGGGCTGCCAAGTCGACGCCACTGGAGCTCGCCGCCGAGGCCGCCACGGCGCGCTGGGCAGCCTGAACCTCCACCTCCAGGTTCTTGACCTCCACGTCGGCCACGCCCTGCTGCCTGCGGAGGTCGTCGACCTTCGCGATAGCCTCCACGAGGTCGTCCGCCACCTGGGAGGCTCTAGCCCGTGCCTCCTCCACACGCTTCTGGAGGGAGACCAGGAGCTGCTCAGGGGGCTGAGCACGACGCTCCTCAGCCTCCAGGGTGGCGAGCTCCTGTCGCGCAGCCTGGATGAGCGGGTGCTCGTCGGCGTAGCCAAGCTTCTGGAGAGCAGCCAATCCTTGCCTGGCGCGCACGACTGCAGGCCCAGCAGGTTCTCCGTGGGCTGCACCGACAGGAGGACCAGCACGACCGCGAGGAGGAGGGCCAGAGCGGCGGCGGCGGCCCGCGGATGCCGACCTCCCGCCCTGTTCCGAGGAGGCGGGCGACTCGCGGACCAGGCGTCCGAGGCGGTCCCTGCCGCACTTCCAGCACGACTCGCGGCTGGGGAAGTTGTTGCGGAACCCGCACAGCCTCGACGCAGCGCAGGGCCAGTTTGGCTGCTGGGGCGGGGCCGCGCCCTGCCTGGGCTGCTGCTGGGCCATGCCACGGCCGCTCCCACGGTCGCCGTGGTGCCCAGCACGCCTGGCGCGGGCCGCGGTGAGGCGCAGCACGACCCTTGCACGAGATTCGGGCGGCGAGCCCGTCGGTGCCACCCTGGGCTGCGCGAATGGGCCCTCGGGAACACGATGTGCGGGCGCCCGCTCGCAGCGGGCCGCCGGCGCGGGGGCTATGGCGCGGGCCCCGCGGCGCCCGCCCGCAGGCAAAATGGCTGCGGGGGGGCGTGGGGCGGGGGCCACGGTGCCAAGCCACCTAGGAGGAGGAGGAGGAGGAGGAGGAGGAGGAGGAGGAGGAGGAGGAGGAGGGAGGAGGAGGAGGAGGAGGAGGAGGAGGAGGAGGAGGAGGAGGAGGAGGAGGAGGAGGAGGAGAAGGAATCCCTCTCTGCGGCAGCCACGCGGCGAGCCCGCGCGCCACCGCCCGCGCGCGGGGGGAGGCCCAGAGCGGCCCCGGGGCACAGCCTCTGCGGCCCCGCGAGGGCCCGCCGCGCCGCCCCCCGCGCCATGCAGGAAGGCCTCCGACGCCGCCGACAGACAGCCCCCGTGGTGGCTGGAGGCCCCCTCCAGGAACCTGTCCTCCAGGCAGGCGGCCACCAGGGCGTCCAGCTCCTTGTCGAGGAGGAGGAGGAGGAGGAGGAGGAGGAGGAGGAGGAGGAGGAGGAGGAGGAGAAGGAGGAGGAGGAGGAGGAGGGGCAGCTCGGTCCAGCTCCGGATCCCGCAGCGGTCCCAGAGCCTCTTCGCGCGCTCCGCGCCGCGCACGTGGGGTGCTCTCGGTCGCGGCCCCCTCCGCGCCAGGAAGCCCTCGTCGGACTCGAGCCCCATCGGCGGAGCGCGTCTGCCCGCGGCCCAGCTCGTCTGTGCGGGCCTGCCGCGCTGCAGGCGACGCCCCCTCCCCCACCCGGCCGGCGGCCAGCCCAGGACCATGCCGACCCCATGAGGGCCCGCCCGCCCCCCCCCCCCCATCCCTGCCAAAAAAACAACACGGAACGCACTCTGCCTCCACATTTGGAGCATGCGCGGCCAACCCGATGCGGCCCCCCCCCCACCCCACCCCTGTCAAAAAACAATGCATCATGCACCTGGATTCAAAGTCTTGAGTCATGTTCGCGAGGCCCGCGAGCACTTTGTATTGTTTTTGACAAGGACGGCGGGGGTGTCAGCATATTCCCTTCTGCGCGCAGGGCAGCCATCCCTGACAACAGCAAAAAAAACTATACAAAATGCACCTCGCGGCTAAATCTGGATCATGCGCGGCCATCCCGCGATCATGTGGTTTTTGAATGGGACGGCGGGGTGGTGGCGCGTGGCCTGCTGCGCGCAGGCCCACCAAACACAATGATGGGCATTGGTTATCGACAAGGATAGCGGGGGGCGACACGTTTCCCGATGTGCTGCCACGTGCGCAGGCGCACCTGACGCACTCCGCACGTGCCCCGAACGTGGCGCACCTGGCGCGGCTGGAGTGTGCGGCACACCTGGCTCACCCGGAGCACGTGGCGCATCTGGTGCGCGGCTGGAGTGCGCGGCACACCTGGCGCACCCGGAGCACGTGGCGCATCTGGCGCACCAGGCGTGCCTGGCGCGCTCAGGCCCCCGGGGTGCCTGGCGCGCGTGGCGCCCTTGGCACGCATGGCGCACGTCGCCCAAGCGTCGCGCACCTGGGGTCGGCTTTGATTCCCAGTAGCTGTCCATCCAAAGACGACCGCTGAACATGCTCAGGCTCGGGTGTTACTTATGCGTTGGGAGGGCGGGTGGGAGTGAGCTAGACGGCTTGCGGGCGGGTGGGTAGCTTGACCCCTCCCCCTACCCCCTCCCCCTGGGCCTGGAGGGGGGGGCGCGAGTGGTTGGAGCATTTGTTTTGGCCCAAGATGGCGCCAAGACAGCCCAAGGCAGCCCAAGAGAGCTCAAGATGACCTCCAAGATCGCTCAAGATAGCCCTCGATGACTCAAGATGGCTCCGAACAAGCCTACACGAGGCTCCAAGACCGCCCCAAGACGGCCCCAAGTGGCCACGGAGCCTCCCAAGGACGCCCCCGAGTGGCCAAAATCCTTCAAAAGCCTAAGCAAATAAATGTTGTGTTGCCTTCTTGCCTTGTCTCTTTCAATGGGGTTTGAAGGCTTCAAGATGGCAAGACATGCCCCAGAGAGGCCCAAAACAGGCCAAAGAGCGCCCAAGAGCGCCCCACCAGCGGCCCAAGAGGGCCTCCAAAGGCGACTTCTCGAGTTCCGAGGGGGGGGGTAATTGACGCCGCGCTCCTTTTTGAGACGTGGCTTCCAAGATGATCCCAAGATATCTCCCAGACCCCACTAACGAGCCCCAAGAGGGCCCCAAGACCTCCAAAAGAGCCCAAAGGGTGCCCCAAGGGGCACCACGAGGACCCCAAAAGGGTCCAGAGACCTGCAACATAGCCCCTTAGGAGCGACAAACCCAGAAACGCCTTCATGGTTGCCTTCGTCGTCGTCGTCGTCGTCGTCGTCGTCGTCGTCGTCGTCGTCGTCGTCGTCGTGGTCGTCGTCGTCGTCGTCGTCGTCGGGTGCGTCGTCGTTATCCTGGTCATCGCCGTCGTCCTCCTCGTCGTCGCGATCCGCATCTCTCCTCGGCGTCGCACTGCCCCCCGTCCAGTGCCGTTTCTACCCCGCCCCCCCTCCGCCCCGACCACTTCATTTCGGCGTCGCACCGCCCCCACCGTCCCGCCCCCCCGACCTTTCCTCCATCCCCAGCCGCCCAATGCCCTCTGCACCCGTTCCCCCTCCGCCCCGACCACTGTACTTCGGCGTCGCACTGCCCCCACCGCCCCGCCCCTCCCGCCCCTTCACCCAACCACCCACACCAACCACCACCACCACCACCACCACCACCACCACCACCACCACCACCACCACCACCACCACCACCAGCGTGTCCCCCTTCGCCCCGACCACTTTATTCCGGCGTCGCACCGCCTTCCGTCCAGTGCCGCTTCTGCCCCGCCCCCCTCCGCCCCGACCACCTCATTTCGGCGTCGCACCGCCCCCACCGTCCCGCCCCCACGCCCCTTCCCCCCCAGCGTTCCCCAGCAGCCCTGTGCCCTCTCCACCCCTTCCCCCTCCCCCCCGACCACTTCATGTCAGCGCCGCACCGCACCCGCCGCCCCCCTCCTCCTCTGCCCACCCTTCCCCCCAGCGTGCCCCCCTCCGCCCCGACCGCTTTACTGCGGCGTCGCACCGCCCCCACCGCCCCGCCCACCCGGTTCGCCCCCCCTCCCCCCCCCCCACACACCGACCCACACCCACCACCAGCAGCGGGACCCCCCTGCTCCTCTGCCCACCTTTCCCCCAGGCGTGCCCCCCTCGGCCCCTGCCGTCTTTTTGTTGGGCATCGCACCTTCCCCACCGTCCGGGGGGGCCACCCACGACCCCTGAGAACATACCCGACAGATTCTGTACGCAAAGGGGCTGCCATGGACAAGCGTTCCCGGCACAAGCCGTAGCATGTGGAAATTGGCACTGCGAGCGTCAAGTAGTCGGGTCTGGCTTCCAGGGAGCCTCCTCAATGCCTTAAGCGGGCTCACGGGGTTCTCTTGGGACCCTTCGTGGATTTCTCGGGTGTCTGCTGGAGGCCTCTTGGGGCATGTTAAAGGTATTTGAGGCCATCTCGTGGGGGGCGCCCCATGGAGCCTCCTCGAGTTCGCCCTCTGGCGCCCTTCTTGCGGCCCTCTGTGGGCATTCCTTCTCCGATTTCTCGTCCCCTCTCTCCCTCCCTTCTCCTCCTCCTCCTTCTCCTCCTCCTTCTCCTCCTCCTTCCCCCTCTCTTCTGAGCAAGATTCATGGCACGCGTGCCACTTGTTCTTGATCCCCCTCTTCGTAACAATGCCTCTCCCAGGACTCGCACATTGTTACGTTTTAGCAGAAAAAAGAAATGGCATGTCACTAACCGGGGCCCCTGGCCCCCAGTTTACAACAACAGCGGCTCCCGTCGAATACTCCCTCAAAGTTATTCCCAAATCGCGCTCTCGCGCAGGACTTCCTCACAATGTGTACAGGAATCGCGCTCTCGCGTGGGACTTCCTCGCCATTTATTCAGACGCCGCGCCCTCGTCGACACTCAGGAGTCACGCTCTCGCTGTGGATTGCCTTACGGCTTACTTGGGAATCGCGCTATCGCTAGAAAACTCCTTGCGATCCATGCAGGACGCACGCTTCAGCAACCCGCCTGCTCGACCTGGCCGCCTGGGCCCGCCTTCCCGACCCGCTCATCAGGGTCTCCCGCCCGATCTGCCCGTCTGGTTTTGCCACGTGCTTTCTGTTCCTATCCACCCTCCTGCTACGTTCTCTCTCGTTTTTTTTTTCTCTCTCTCTCTCTCTCTCTCTCGTGTTCCATCATCTTCCCTCCCCCTTGTCCCTTCCTCCCATCCGTCCTCTCTTCCCCTGCGTTAGGGGCTGCGCGGAAACCACGTTGCAGGTGAGAAAGGAATACCTCTATGTTGGTATGATCGAAGACGAAGAGGGCGGGTATCGACGGCTTGGGGTATACGTGTTGAGTGGCACGCGAGCAGATAAGAGCGAACAGCCGTAAAATGAATGTTGTTGCTGTTGCTGTCGCTGCTGCTGTTCATGTTGTCGTTGTTGCTGTGGTTGCTGTTGTTTGGCGTGGTGGATTGTTGCTGTTGGTGGTGTTGTTGTAGTTGTGGTTGTGGTTGCGGTTGTAGTAAATGTTGTTGTGATGGTTGGTTGTTGTTGCTGTTGTTCTGAATTGTTGGTGTTGCTGTTGTTATTGGTGTGTGTTGTCGTTGGTGTTGTAATTGTGTGTTGTTATTTGTTGTTTGTTGTCGTCGCCCCCCCTGCAGACCCAGCCTGCGACCCACCCGCGACCCACCCGCGACCCGGCCCGCGATCCACCCGCGACCCACCCGCAACCCGGCCCACGACGCGGCCCGCGACCCACCCGCGACCCGCCCGCGACCCACCCGCGACCCAGTCCGCGACCAACCACATTGTTTAAACGAGAAAATCGGCGGCTGCGGCGAGCTCGTTGTGTAATTTGTAAGAATCAGGCTCCTGCGGCGGGCTTCTTCAGAGCCTCGCAGACTGCCGACGTCCCCAACCGCCACCTCGCTCTTGTCCTCAAGCGCGGGGTGCACGGTGTGTGTGTGTATATATATATATACACTCCTGGGGCAGGCCCAGCCTGGGACCAGGACGGGCCTGGACAGGGGCGGCGCGTATGTGGATATCTCGTGGCCATGAAAAAGGGGTCAACAACTAGCGATGCGACGCTGCTTGGGCAAGAGGCCGGGAGGGGACTTCGGTGGCACGGGGAGGGAGCGGAATGGGGAGCGAGGTAAGAGAGGCGAGGGGCGCGAAGGGGCGCGGGTGAGGAGGCCCAGGCGAGCGCGCGTCGAAAGGACCCCCCCAAAGAGAAAAGCCGGGAGTGGCACGGCGCTCGCGCGGCCGCAACCCCGCCGCGGGAAAGGCCCCCCGAAGCGAGAGAGGACCCCGAAGACAGCAGCCTCGCGGAGAAGGGCAGCGGCGCAGCGGCGGCGAAGCGTCGAGGCAGCTGGAGGAATGGACAAGGAGCGGGGATGGAGGGGGGACGGTTGGAGGGGAGGGGAAATGGGGGGTGGCCGCGCCGCGCGGGAGGGAAGAAGGGCTATGCAGGACTATGCAGGACAGGCGGCTCCAAGCTCGATGAGCACGGTGGCGCCTTTGGCGGCGAAGGGCACCTCGGCTGATCTTGATCCCATTGTACCTAGAACCACATCCCGGAAATAGTTTCGAGCACCCGGAAGAGTGTCGAAAGAGTGTCGAAACAGTGTCGGACGAGCGTCTCCCAGGGCCCGGTGTGCTCGAACTTTTTTCTGGTGCTCAAGGCTAACGTAGGTCGGAACATCCTAAACCTCGGCCAGAGGAGGCCCTGAAATGGGGAGCGTCGGCAGTCCGGCTGACGCCGGAAAAGAATTATGCTTAAGTCGGGCCTGTCCCCCTACAGGGGGATTTTCGACGAAAAAAACACGAATAGTCAAAAAATGATCCAAACATAATCTGGGCACTATTTTCTAAATTATGTTTTGGCCTTCTTGGGGCATTGTCGGGGTATTCTCTATTTCTAGTCGAAAATCCCCCTGTAGGGGGACACGCCCCGCCCGACATCAAATTACGCCCAGAATTTGGTGGTCTCCAAACCAGGTGGTGAGACACCCGGTGGTGAACCCGATTCCCCAAACAAATCATTCTGGGTCGCCACCGGGTTTGGGGACACGCGGTCGCCACGAGGTGTTGCGCTTCCTGGGCCCGCCAGCGCTCGAAAACCATTACCCGAATCGCCCCAAACTCACCACCGGGTGTTCTCACCACCACGTTTGGGGACCACCGAAGAATGGCAGGGGCCTCGCTCCCGCTTCCGGCGCTGGCGAGGGGCGCCTCCGCGCCTCGGAGGCGGGCGTGCGAGGCCCGCCTCCGAGCGCCTCTGCACCCCGCCGCGCCCTCGGCACGGGCGACGGGCGCCGCCGCGGAGGCCCGCAGGCGTCGGGCGGCGCTCGCGGCGTCGCAGGCCCGAGGGAGCCCGCGCAGGCCCCGCCCGCCAGAGGGGGACCCCACGAGGAGGGGGGACACCAAGTGGGACGAGCCACAGGGACCCCGAGCCAGGGGGGCCTGGCAACGGGGGGCATCCCGAGCCCGCCCTCACCCGGGTGCACCCCCCCCCCCCACCCCTCAGGGGAGGGACCCCCAGGGGGCCTGGGCGCTCCAGCCCCCCCGCCGCCCTCCGCCAGTCCTGCGGCTGGTCGCCGGCTCTATTTGTATCCCGCCGATACAGGCGGCGCCGACCTCCCGCCGGCTCTGCTGGCGGGGGCTCCCTGGCAATGCCGACGTGCTCATGAGAGAAGAAGGGCAAGTTGATGGAACAGAGAAAGAGAGATTGCGAATGGAGGCGGTTTGGAAGAAGGGCAGCGTGGCAGGAGGCGAGCCCGTGGAGCAGGTGAAAGACTGAATGCTTGAGGAGGGAAAGGTGGAGTGGAGGGGCCAAGGTACCAGGGAAGGCAGGGAAGGCAGGGCAAGGAGACCCGTTGCGAAAGGGAATGGTGAGCTGGATGCTGAGCAGGGTGGAAGTCAGCACGCACACACACAGCCCACGCCGTCAATGAGAACTTGGAGAGGGGGAGCTCGGGATTTCAAAACCCTTTCAAGGAATAAGACATAACCCCACGCCCACGATAATAATGTACCCCCCCCCTTAAGTCGTTAGAGTTTTTTATCGTCGACCAATAAGAGTTTGGTCGGGGGCGCGGGGGCGCGGAGGCCGAACTTCATTATCACGGGAAAAGTTCGCCATCGAGGTTACTTCCTTCTTATGTTGAGGTAACAACATCAAGCGAAGCGAACACGTTGTTTCAGGATGTCTCAAGCGAAACCAATGTCCTTCTGTCTCTTTGTAGTTCCTTCTGTCTCTCTTTCTTTCTTTCTCTGTCTCTCTCTCTCTCTCTATGTATGTCTCTCTATCTCTTTCTCCTTCCTGGCCTCTCTGTCTCTCTCTCTCTCTCTGTCTCTATATCTCTTTCTCCTCCTCCCCCCCCTGGCGCCCTGAACTTGTTTATCGCTGGGGTTGGTTATCCTGGGAAAACGAGGCACGTGAGCTACCCTACACGAGCAGATGAACATTTTAATTTTCATCAAGCGTTTACAAATTAAATACAATAAGTTTTAAACTTTGGATTTTTGCTATCTCCTTCTCCTCTCCTCCTCTTGCTCTTTCTCCTCCTCCTCCTCCCTCAAGGATGTCTCAAGCGAAATAAGCAATAATTTGAAGATGTCTCAAGCGAAACAGACAAATAGTTCGAGGATGTCTCAAGCGAAACAAGCAATTCGCTGAGGATGTCTCAACCGAGACAATCCTCAAGATATCTTTGGCTTTTTCCTCTTGATATCTCTTTATGCTGGCTCTGGCGGGCAACTTTTATTATCTCCCCGAAAACTCTGAACTTTACTATCCCTGGGGGTTTATTCTCGTGGGTTCAGGGTTATCTGCCAACGCGCTTGCATCGGCGTGCGAGGCCACCCATGATTGGAAGTGGCTGTAGATTGTGCGCTGCACGTCGTGGGTTCAGGGGTAAACGATAGCGAGTGCACCTGACCTCTCTCACGCCAGGGCCAAGGCCGTGATGACGACGAGTGCGCCCGCGCCCACCCCTGATCAGTCAACTCCACCGATGCCACCCCAGTCCCTCGATCGACCTCAACATCCCTCCCGAGCATCACATGCCCCCCCTGTGCTCACCGAGCGTCTCGTCCATGTTGGGCGAGAGAGCGTCCTGGGATGGACAGCTGCGGAAGCCCGCTGGCAACCGACACATAACGAAAGCTAGAAATGCCGAGGATACAAAGAACCCGCATTGACAGAATCTCGCCTGTAGGAAAAACGGTTTGGCCGTCTGCTCAGGCCGCCCACGGAAGCACGTACCGCAAGAAGGAATGAGATGAGGTGGAATGCAACACTGCAGAGGCCCGGGATGATTGGTCAATGTCTGCACCGTGTGAGGGTGCTCTTCGATGCGGCCCGAGTCGGATCTGTTTAAGCACCGCATGCTATCGCGATGGCTCGGCATATTCGGGGGCGACCAAGAGGGGGGCGTCCAAGAGGGGGGGGTGCAAATCATCACCGGCGGCATGTGCGCGGCCCAGGGCGAGGGCGGGGACGCAATGAAACAAGAAGAGGCGCCATGAGATCTGGCGAGATCTCATGGCCCCCGCCATGATACCCACCCACCCCAGTCATCACCCCCCTCTTTGCCGCCCCCGACAGATGCAGAGTATGGATGGCACTGCGCTCACACACCGCCCCTTGGGTTAAGTCGGGCGTGCCCCCCTACAGGGGGGTTTTCGACGAAAAATCAATAATACTCAAAAATACTCCCAAATAGTCAAAAAATACTAAAAAAATAGTCCCCCGACTATTTTTGACATATTTTTGAATCTTCCCCCTGTAGAGGGGCAGGCCCGACTTAACCCTTTGGGCCAGGAGGGGGGCGCACCGGAGAGGAGGCGGCGAGCGCGGGCGAGCGGCCGAGCGGACGCACCTCGGCCCAGCCCGCGCGCGCCAAAAGCAACCGGGGGGGTGGGGGGCCAGCGGCCTCGGCGGCCCCAGAGGCTCCCAAAAGGAGCCCCAGACAGCCCAAGAGGCCCCCAAAGAGGGCCCCCAGACGGCCTGAAGAGCCCCTCAGGCAGCACAAGAGAGCCCCAACACGGCCCAAGAGAGCACCCAGGAACCCCGAGGGGGCCACCGGAGGATCCCTACATCGGGAGCGGCCAAGAGGGGGGTGTCCAAGAGGGGGGGGTGAAAATCATGACCGGCGGCATGTGCGCGGCCCAGCGGGGGGGCCAGGGACGCAGTGAAATAAGAAGGGGCGCCATGAACTCTGGGGAAATACCATGGCCCACGCCATGATATCCACCCCCCCCTAGTCATCACCCCCCTCTTTGCCGCCCCCGACGTTCTCGGAAACGAACAGGAACTGCTGCCGGTCTTTGTGCCGATTCTTTCCGTATCTGTTTCGATGGTCCTGACCCCACTCGTCGGCGTGCCAGTGGGGGGGAGTGAGACGGAGAAGGCCTTCTCAGAAGGCGGCGGGCCTTCTAGTCATCACCCCTGTCTTTTCCGCCCCCGACTACATGGTCGGAGGGGGCCCCCCGAGGGCCCCCAGACGGGCCCGGGTCCCCACCAAAGGCGGGCGGGGCAGGGGCCCGGAGCGGGGCAGAGCGGCGGGGCGGCAGGGGGCGGAGGAGCGGGCAGGCACCCCGGGGGAGGCAGAGCAGGGGCAGGCCCCCCTGCCCCCTAGTCCCCTCCTCCCCCTCCTCCTCCTCCTCCTCCTCCTCCTCCCCCTCCTCCTCCACCTCCTCCTCCTCCTCCTCCTCCACCTCCTCCTCCTCCCCCTCCTCCTCCTCCTCCCCCTCCTCCTCCTCCTCCTCCTCCTCCTCCTCCTCCTCCTCCTCCTCCTCCTCCTCCTACTCTTAAAGTCGGGCCTGTCCCTCTTCGGGAGGAATCTTCAAAGATAGCCAAAACAAAAATCGTCGGGGGGCGCTGTCTTGCATTCTTGCTGGCCATTTTGGAACATGTTTGGGGTAGGTTTGAGTTTTCGCCCAAAATCGGCCTGTGGGGGGACAGGCCCCGACTTAACCCTACTCCCCTCCCTCCCTCCTCCCCTGCCGTCGTCCGTCGTCCCCGTCCTCGCCGTCGCCGTTCGTCGTTGCCGTCGTGTCGTCGGCTGCCGTTCAGCGCCCGCATGGCGCCACCCAGCCCACTTCGGCACACCCCTCACACGTTTCGTGAGCCACAGGGAGCTCCCCAGTGGCAGCGCCCGCATGGTGTCACCCCGCGGAATTTCGACACATTCGGGACATGTTTCGTGACCCACATGGAGCCCCACCGAATGCCCAAGAGGCAGCTCCCGCATGGCGTCACCAAGTCCAATTTCGGCACACCCCTCACACGTGTCGTGAGCCACAGGGAGCCCACCAGAGGGCCCAGTGGCAGCGCTCGCATGGCGTCACCCAGCCCACTTTGGCACACCCTCACACATTTCGTGAGCCAAAGGGAGCTCCACCGAAGCCCCAGTGGCAGCGCCCGCGTGGCGTCACCCGGACCACTTCGGCACACCCCGCACACGTGCCGTGAGCCACAGGGAGCTCCACCGAAAGCCCCATTGCCAGCGCCCGCATGGCGACACCCTGCCCATTTCGGCACACCCCTCACACGTGTCGTGAGCCACAGGGAGCTCCACCGAAAGCCCCATTGCCAGCGCCCGCATGGCGACACCCAGCCCACCTGGGCACACCCTCACACATTTCGTGAGCCAAAGGGAGCTCCACCGAAGGCCCCAGTGGCAGCGCCCGCGTGGCGTCACCCCGCAGAATTTCGACACATTCGGGACATGCTTCGTGACCCACGTGGAGCTGACCCACATGGAGCTCCACCGGAAGCCCCAGTGGCAGCGACCGCATGGCGTCACCCCGCCCATTGCGGCAAACGCCTCGCAAGTGCCGTGACCCACAGGGAGCTCATTTCGACACCCCTCACACGTGTCGTGAGCAACAGGGAGCTACACCGAAAGCCCAAGTGGCAGCGCCCGCATGGCGTCACCCCGCCCATGCCAGCACACCTCTCACCAGTGTCGTGACCCACAGGGAGCTCCACCGAATGCCCCAGTGGCAGCGCCCGCATGTCGTCACCTCGCACACCCTCACACGCGTCGTGACTCACAGGGAGCTCCGCCGAAGACCCCAGTGGCAGCGCCCGCATGGCGTCACCCCGCCCAATTCGACACGCCCCTCACAGGCTTCATGGTTCCACAGTGGGCTTCACCGAAAGCGCCAATGGCAGCGCCCGCATGGCGTCACCCCGCCCATTCCAGCACACCCCTCACATGCTTCGTGACCCCACAGGGAGCCCCACCGAAGGCCCCGGTGACAGCGCCCGCATGTCTCCACCCCGCCCATACCGGCACACGCCCGCACGTTTCACCACTGTACAGCGAGCCTCACCGAAGATCCCAGTGGCAGCGCCCGCATGGCGTAACCTTCACATTTCAGCACACCCCTGACAAGTTTCGTGACCCCACAAGGAGCCCCACCGAAGGCTCCAGTGGCAGCTCCCGCATTGCGTCATCCCGCCCATGTCGACACACTCGTCGCACACTCCGTCACCCCACCCTTGTTCCACCTGCCTTGCGGTACTCGCACTTGCATATGCTCGGGTCCTTCGCCAGGATAGTCTTCCTCCCACACCTCCGAAACGCCTGAGCCTGGATGGACGCTCCTGAGGCGCCGAGTTCTTCGCCGCGACAACGCATCATCCAGATCTAGGGCTAGACTTTCTGGCTACGCGAGCAGCCCCAGAAGGACGTTATAGCACCGTTCCAACCTCTCCTTCTTTTTCCTGCTGTCCTTTCGAGGGTAGCTGACCCCGCGCAAGTGTACAACTGGACATGCACTGCAAGCGCACAGATCCTCCAACGTGTCTGACAATGAGTATCCCGCAAGGCCGTTCCTTTTTCTCAATCATTGAGAAAAAGGAACGGCCTTGGGAATAGAATTCCCGGTGGACGTTATCGGTCTCTCGCCCCCCCACATGACTAACCAGACGCATCAGCAACTGGATCTTACGCCTTGGCCCCACCACGACCACACCCTCCAATGATGCGGCGCTCCACAGGGCCGTGGAGTTTCTTCTGACACCGAAGCGTCTGAACCCGAGATAGGCCACGGGCGGAGAGGGCAACTTCCGAGCATATACCAAACATGTCTGTTACCATAGGCTTTTCTTTCTGTTGGACGTCCGCTGGCACCACAAAGCGCGCTTGGTCAAAGGGCTACGTCGAAGGAGGCAGAACAAGATGAGGAGGACAATAAGGGACACAAAGGAATAAAACGATGGGTGCACATCCAGCCCCATTGGCGGGGTACTTCTTTGTACCTTCGCCCGCTTACTGCTCGCAAGCTTCACTCGGTAACCCGTATGTTTACCA
>CAUYUJ010009136.1:320000-356085 GCA_963575745.1 Prorocentrum cordatum
GAGGAGGAGGAGGAAGGGGAGGAGGAGGAGGAGGAGGAGGAGGATTCTCTTCCGGCGCAAAGAGCCCCAAGCCCTAGGAGCCGAACAGAGGAAGGCCCAACTGGCAAGCACCGCACCTCCACTCCGTGGAGCTATGACGGCAATCGCCCTCCATCCTTCTTCATCCCTCCTCCTGCAATCATCCAGCCGCAGTGGATCGCAAGTACATCGAAATCAAATCACACCGAGCTGGGTGAGCCCGGCATCGACGCGGATCGATCGAATCGAAGTTGGCCCTGCAAGGGGGCGAGAGGATGCGGGGCGCGAGTAATCATACCTTGGGGTTCTACTGCCTCTCCCCGTCCCCAGCCCTGGCCGATGTCTACCCGTGGCCCCCGTCCGCATCCCACCACTTTGCTCTTGTTTTATCTCTCGGGCTGTTTCCCCGGCTGCCTTGACAATCATCACCCGGTGCCTCGATGCCCGATCAACAGGAACTTTGGTCGGGCACGCGTTCTCGTCTCACCGTCCATCATCGTCTGAGCCGCACTTTCCCATTCCTCTGCTTACACTGCAACAGCTACTTATACTGACGAATGTCACACTTACTGCCTGTGCTACCACGACTAGCCCTACTACTGCTACGGCGACGGCGAAAATTAGTTATACGAGTACGTGTACCACTGCTACTCCTACTCCTATTACTACTACTACTACTACTACTACTACTACTACTACTACTACTACTACTACTACTACTACTACCACTACGACCACTACTACTACTACTACTACTACTACTACTACTACTACTACTACTACTACTACTACTACTACTACTACTACGACTACTACTACTACTACTACTACTGCTGCTGCTGCTACCACTACTACTACTACTACTACTACTACTACTACTGACTATACTACGACTACTACTACTACTACGACTACTACTACTACTACTACTACTACTACGACTACTACTACTACTACTACTACTACTACTACTACTACTACTACTACTACTACTACTACTACTACTACTTCTACTACGACTACTAGAACTACATCTACTACTAGATCTGCGAATACGACGACAACAACTACTACTACTACTACTACTACTACATCTACCACTACATCTACTACTACTACGACGACGACGACTACTTCTACTACTTCTACTACTACGACTACAACAACAACTACTACTACTACTACTACTACTACTACTACTACTACTACTACGACATCTACTAGCACGACTACTACCGCCACTGCGGGTACTACACCCATGCCTACTACCGCCACCGCTACTACTACCAGTGGCACCTCGTACTTGCAATCATGATGTTGCTATCGCTGCTCGTCTTCTCGTCCTTCATCCCCTGATTGAGATGGCGACGGCAACTACTGCGATCCGTTTTGCTCCCCTTTCCCTTCTTTCGATCCTTCTTCCCCGTGCGCCGGTCAGGCTCTGCTGGCGCCTCACTAAGAGGGCGCTGCGCCTCGGGCTGCCACTCCTGGTATCGCAACTCCTCCAGCTGCTGCTGTTCCCACTCGGCCGCCATCTCTGGCGGCACGAGCTGCGTTGGGGGGAGCAAGTGCGACCCCCGCTCCGCCGAGGGAGGCTGCTCAACGCGGTGCACGTCGTGCAGGCCGGCCGCGACTCGCTGCGCTGTGGAGGGCTCCCGGGAGAAGGACCGACCTCCGGCGGCAACGCTCTGCTCCACAGCCTGCAAGTAGCCCCCTTCAGCAAACTGGCCGACGGCGGCGTGGGGCCCTGGACCTGAGGGACCGTCGTCAGCCAAGCCGTGGGCGAGATTGAACTGTCTCCTCTGCAAGTCGTATCCGCTACCATGCCAGCAGCACGTCGGGGCGTGCTAGAATTCGCAGATGGCATCTATATACCAGTACCATATCTGGCCAGGCCATCCTGGGCCCTTGCGTCGTGTGCATTTCTGAACCCGGCCGAGGCCAAGAGGGTCTATATACCATCGTGGGGCCCAGGACGGCCCTCGTCAGGCACGGTGGTGGTGTATAGATGCCGTCTGCGGATTGAATCAGGGGTTATGTAGTTTTCCAGCCTCCTCCCCCAGGGCGCACCAGGTTTGGCATCTGGGTGCTCTGTTTCAGCTTCTGCACAGCTCCGAGACCGCCAACCACCGCCCCCCAAGACCACCCAAAGATGCCCCGAAAAGCCTTCTAGGGGCCCCCAAAAAGCCCCCAAGAAGCCTCAGGAGGGCGACTAATAATGAGGAAAACATAAACAAACAACGCTGAAAACAAGGAGGGGCGTTCAAGACCCGCGCCAGTTCAAACAGGGCGATCAACTGAAGCGGGCATAAAGCTCGGCCTCCTTTCTCTTGCGTTGCTGCGCTGGTACTGTAGCGGGGTTTGCCGCAGGCGGCTCGATATTTTGGCATTCAGGTCGTCCTGCGCCTTGCGAGTGGTGCACTCCACTGCCATGGCGTCGGCACGCCTGTCGATGAGCGACCTCCTGCGGGCGGCCTCCTGCTCCAGCCGGCACTTGTGCTCGTAAGAGCGCGCTCTGACCATCTGCTCCGCCTCGAGGGCCTGCTTCTCGATGGCAGCATGCGCGGCCTGCTCCTGGTGGCGCACGCGCTCGCGGAGCAGCTGTAGCTGAGCCTGGTGCGCCTTCTCCAGGCGCTGCAGATCCGACTGGTACTGGTCGTCGAGCCTCCGCTCGTGGCCCTCCTCCTGGATCTTGATGCTGTCGGGGTTCGGGAACCCCACCAGCAAGCTGGGGGGGGGCTCCGGCGGGGCCTCCACAGACCACGGCCGCGACGAGCGCTCCAGCTCGGCGGCGGTCGTGACGACAGCGGGCAGGTCTGCGTGAACGGGGCGGTACAAAGACGATGGGACTGTGACTGCCCACGGCACGGCGTCCCTGCGCATGCCGTGAAAGTCCGGACCTGCCACGGCCGTCCATGGCTGCAGCGCGGGCCCGTGAGAGCCCCTCGACAAGGACAGCGTGTGCTGTGGCAGAGGCACTTGTGGCGCATGCAAAACGCACTCGCTTGGATGCGCTGCCATTGCGTAGGCTGGAGGTGGATGCATTTGCTCGAGCTGGGCTGTTTGCCATGCCACCTGGGGTTCAACTGCAGCGCTGTGGTGGTAATGGATGCTGGTACTGGGAGGTATCGTTGTCATGCTTCGGAATGTGTCCCTGGGCGGAGGCAGCGACATCGCATTAGCATACATTTGAGAATTCCGCAAGGCGCAATAGGGCGCCAACGCGAATTGGGCCTGCCAACTGGCACGCTTCCCTAGTCCAAGAACTAGTGCTTGCCTGCTTGAGCCAAAATATCTAGAAAATGTTTCAATGGCATCGGGGGCGCGACGACAATGAATATCGCCGACGGTGACGAGCCGTGAGCATGACGGCATGATTCTGCTAAGATGAGCGCTGGGGGAATGTCGATCAGGGAAATAATAAATATGATGTCGATGGGGATGATGATGATAATGATGAAGATGAAGATGAAGATGAAGATGAAGATGAAGATGAAGATGCTGATGATGATGATGATGATGATGATGATGATGATGATGATGATGATGATGATGATGATGATGATGATGATGATGATGGTGGTGATGACGATAATGTACTCTCATGATGCATATCCTAGTCGCGGTGACGACGATGGTGGTGAGGATAATGATGTTGGCAGAGTCCGGACTACCGCATCGGCTGCAACGCAGCCACACCACGCAGGACATGACATAGCCCGATGGAACAGCAGAACAGTGCTGGGCCACTGAATCGTGGACGAACGCCGCTTCTTGCTCCCCCCTCCCTCCCCTCGGCTCGGGCACCAGGATCATGGGCTCCAGCTAACCAACCGCCTCCGGCCTGACTTCATCGCTTCCCCCAGCCGTGGTGCGCCCTAAGGCCCGGCAGCTCGTATTCTGCCTGCACCTCGGCGAGACCTCGAAAGGAGAAGGAGGAGGAGAAGGAGGAGGAAGAGGAGGAGGCGGAGGAGGAGGAGGGGGAGGAGGAGGAGGAGGAGGAGGAGGAGGAGGAGGAGAGGAGGAGGAGGAGGAGGAGGAGGAGGAGGAGGAGGAGAGGAGGAGGAGGAGGAGGAGGAGGAGGAGAAGGGAGGAGGAGGGGGAGGAGGAGGAGAGGAGGTAGGAGGAGGAGGAGAAGGAGGAGGAGGGGGAGGAGGAGGAGGGGAGGAGGAGGAGGAGGGAGGAGGAGGAGGAGGAGAGGGGGAGGAGGAGGAGGAGGAGGAGGAGGAGGAGGAGGAGGAGGAGAGGAGGAGGCTCGGGCACCAGGATCATGGGCTCCAGCTCACCACCCGCCTCAGGCCTGACTTCATCGCTTCCCCCAGCCGTGGTGCGCCCTTAGGCCCGGCAGCCTGTGTGCTGCCATCACCTCGGCGAGACCTCGGGCTTCGCCTCAGCCCGGGCTGCGAGAAGGGGTTGTTGGACAAGGCTGATTTCGCTGGACTCGAGGTCCCCCCAGCCCGATCTTGGGCGCTCCTCCTCCTCCTCCTCCTCCTCCTCCTCCTCCTCCTCCTCCTCCTCCTCCTCCTCCTCCTCCTCCTCCTCCGCGTGGCGAGCAGAGGTGCTGCCGCCCCCTCCGCTCGCCACGCGCCGGAGGCCCCGTGCGCGCCGAGCACGCCGACCGGGGCAGGCCGCTCGCCGTGCGCAGCCCGTCGGCGCCAGGCGCGGGCGCCGGCGCGGCCGCGGTGCCGAGCGACGTCCACCTCTGGCAGCACAGCAAGGCTGGCCTTCGGAAGTAGAGGGCCGAAGATCCCAGAGATCCCACGCCTTGGAAAAAGCAAGACCGCGGTGTTTCGTACTTTTCGGCCTCGAGGGGCCCTCGCCAGGCCCCAGGACCGTCAAACACGACCCAGGATGAAAAACCGGTCCTGGGGAATGGGTCGAAACTTCCAGGGACCCCGCATTGAAAAAATCACGACATCGGACCTCTGGGATCCACCCCGATAATAACCACCCCGACACGCGAAGCCGTTTAGCAAACGCGCCCAGAGAAGGAATCAAACAGGGCAGGGCTGTTTAGTGAACGTCCAAGGCCGTCCAGTAAACGCCGATTGTCTGGTCTGGGTGGTTTTTCTTTCCTTGAAGAAGGGCCTTCGACCAGGTGGACTTCCTTGGAGGGGACGGGGTCGGTCCCAATGCAGCCGAGCCAAGCGGCTCGCGGCAACAGGAAGCCCCGAGGTTGTGGAAGCCGCCGTGGCGAGCGCAGAGGCCGTCGCCTGGGACATGCGGCACCCGGGTGGCTTGAAGTTTCTTCGAGCCCAGTGAGAGCGTGGCAAACGCGGAAGAACAGCGTAACGACCTGGCCGCGGCCCTCTGAGAAACAACAGTGTTAGCTGGCGCGGACCCCAGCAGGAAGTGGAATCACGGTGGATGTGCCAAAACTGTGGTGCAACCAAAGAGTGTGTTGTGCAAGCTTCGTGGTGCCATTTCCCACGCCAATAGATGTATTGTCACCTGCACTGCTCGCGCGAACATCCGACCCCACCCCCCCAGCACGCTGCTTGGCAGAACCCATGCGGCCGCTACTGCGGTGACTGCTTGGCACCAACTGGCACATTTCTGCAGCCGCGCTGGCCTTCGCACGCTTGCGCGCAGAGCGGCCACCTGGTTTGGCACAACTGGTGCGGCCACGATGGCGCTTACCAATAGGAACTTCCCAGCGGGTCTCAGAGGCCGCGCCGGCGTGCGGGCACTTCAGTGCGGGTCGGTTGCGCGGGCGGGCGCGATGTCGTGATGACGTCGACAACGGCGGCCAGGATGATGACAGTAGTGATTGTAGTGACGATGATGACGATGACGACGGCGAGGCCAGCGACGGCCCCGATGCTGGTGACGACGATGACAATGAGCTTGTCCACAAGTGCCCACGTGTCGGTGGTAAAGGTCATTGGCTGGTGACGTCGGCAACGGCGGCGATTGACGATGGCGATAACGGCGGTGGTCCGATGGCGCTGGTGAGGGTGATGGTGAGGAAGTGCGCGCGCAGGAACTCAAGAGAGCTGGTACAGGCGGGGCGTTGACCTAAGGAACCCTAAATAAGGAACGAGGCCCCTTTTGCCCATAAGTTCAACCTCGATTTCCCATGGACAACCTCGGGAAAACCCGAGGCAAACTTTGAAACAATCAAGGAACACCGAGCCCCTCCCCAACGAAAAGGGTTCCTTCTTCAGCGCCCCGACTGTAAGGACTTTGTGTCTCAGATCACTCGTGTCTTCGTGAGGCGGCCACGGGCGGCAGCGCGGCGAAACCTCCACCCAGCGCAGCGTATGAGGCGGCCAGGGGCGGCCACGCTGCGAAGCCTCGCTGGACCCACCCAGCGCAGGAGGCGGCAACGAGGCGTCCACGGGCGACCACGTGGCGAAACCTCCCCGTGCCCACCCAGCGTATGAGGCGGCCACGAAGCGGCCACGGGCGGCAACGTAGCGAAACATCCCCGCACCCACCCAGCGTATGAGGCGGCCACGAAGCGGCCACGGGCGGCAACGTGGCGAGGCCTCGTTGGACCCACCCAGCGTATGAGGCGGCCACGAGGCGGCCACGGGCAGCATCGTGGAAAATCCTCGCCAGGCCCATTCACTTCTGTAGCAACGTAAGTGGCAAACCCGAAGTGCAAGCACTGCGGAAGGAAAAAAGAAACATGCCACAAACATAAAGTATCAGAGTTCTGCGCGGGTTTCTCGGATCGGCACAAGGGCCCCCTTGCGGCGCCTCCGGCGCTGCTCCTGGCTCGCTTCGCGCGCCAAGGAGGGGGGCTTAGCGCCGATCCGAGAAATCCGCGCGGACCTCGCAAAGTTCATGATTGTGCAGTGTTTCTTCTTCGGGTCCTGAAGGCCGTCGACCATCCCACAGCAAGAGCGGCAGAAGATCAGACACGACCAGTGTCCTCGTGAGGCTCGGCATCATCAGCGTTGGTGCAGCAACACGACACGGTCGCCGTGCTGCCTCGTCGTCATATTGACTGTCAGTGGTAGCTGTCGTTGGCGTGCCCGTCCCAGCGCGCCCGCGCGCGCGCCCCGCGCTGGTAATGAGGGCTGGGCGACTCTTGCGGCTCGGGGCCCTCTGTGGCCCACACCAGGTCAGGCAACTCCGCCACGTTCAGCTTCTTGCCTGGTCGGACCGTCGGCCACACCGTGTCCGACTTCACGCCCGGACAGAGGGCCACCAGCCAGACCCAACTCTGCTGCACCGACTCCTGCCGCAAGTTCTGTGCACGTGGGGGCGCGGGGTAGACACCCGTGCTACATGACCCTCTCTTGTCGGAGATGACCCTGCGACGAAGCCCGCGGTTGCGCCGTGCAAGACCGGGACGGTCGACGTGACGTCGCTCTCCAGGGCCAGATCCCAGACAGGTTAAGAGCATACTGCGACGCTTGATTTGTGCGCAGTGGCGCAGGAATAAACGCGACACCAAAGTACACGCCAGTCGGAAGAAGTGGGTAGAAACATGAAGTAGGAAGGCGGATAAAGTAGATTGGGTTCGGGCCCGCCCAAAGAACAACAAACAACAGCCAGACCATATCGATTATTTCCAACGGATGGTGTCTCCAAGGGAGGCGCGGCCGCATTGTGGCGAGAGAGCTTGGGCAATGTCACAGTCCTTCGCGAATGCGCTCTTGGCAATCGAGTTATAGCTGTATGGAATCGTCTTTTGCGGCGGTCAGTGCTTATGGCCCCGTCAAGGGCGATTGTCAGTGGTTGGATAAGACTCTTCATTTTGTTCCAAGAAGTTTCCAACGAGACGGCTCTCATTGGCGATGTCAACTGGAGAGCTCGGTATTAGTCACTACTTAGCCATGGTTGGCATACGGTGGTCCATGTCTGCCCTACGGTTTCGCCAAATACCAGCCCCACAAGATGCTTGAGGTGGATGGCTGATGCAGGCTCGGCTCCGACTCATCTCAATTCACGGTTTCCCAAAACAGTACGTTTACTCGAGGGTTGCTAGTTCTTTCCGATCAGTTTAGGGGTCTTCAGAATTTTCGCCCGGTGTACGCCCGTTGCTACCTCGTCACCACCTCGGAGGGTGGCTGCGTTTGCCAGGGGGAAACAACCGAAGGAGGAGGAGGAGGAGCAGCAGCAGCAGGAAGATCAGGAAGGATATGAACGGCAGCAAGTCAAAAGGGGACCTCGCCCCTCGCCCCTCCATCAACTGCCCGACAGGAGTGACCTCCACACACACACACAAACACACAAACACACACAGACAGACAGACAGGCGTACACAAACACAAACACACAAACACACACAGACAGATAGACGGGCGTACACACACACACACACACACACACACACACACACACACACACACACACACACACACACACGCGCACGCACACACATTCACACACCCAGACACACCTACTCAAACAACACACAAAACTTACCCCACTGCTGCGTTCTCGCTGCCTCATCCGCACCCGCTACCTTGACGACCACTTCTCGAGATGTGCACACGGATTTTGTTCCGTCGTGCTGCCATTTGCTCGAGCCACCGTCCTTCACATTCTTCACCCTGACCATGATGGGACGCACAGAGACATACTAATACTAGATGTCCGCCTTGGAGGCGCACATCCGACCCGAACATATAGTTTACCCATCTTGAAGTATATCGTTTCTCGAGCGGTGTGGTCAGAAAGCGCCCGCCACGACGCATATACTGTAAGATTTCTCGGTGCGCGCGTCGCCCCTGGGGGGGCGACGAACACATAGTATAAGTATGTTGGGGGGACGCCGATATGATGACGATGACAAGCGCGACCCGTTTTGCTGCTCTTGTCCTTCTTGCGACCCTTCTTCCCCTTCCGCTGGTCAGGCTCAGCGGACAGTCGCTGCTGCTCGGGCTGCCACTCCGTGTACTGCAGCTGCTCCATCTGCTGCTGCTCCTAAGGAGCCGAACTCTATACACCGACGCTTTTTCTGGCCCCGCACCGAAATTCGCACAGGAAACCGGATCCTGGTGTATACGGGGTTTGGGTGTATACAGGTTCGTTCTTGCCACGGGAAGACGGGGAAACGAGTATACACCACACCACCCCGACGTCGCCCCCGACCCTCCAAAAAAGTCCTGGGACTGAGAAACGGCCCGCCACTGGCAGTGTATATGTTCCGGCCTCCGAACTCCATGTGCTGCAGCTGCTCCAGCTGCTGCTGCTCCCACTCCGCCGCCATCTCGGGCGCCACGGGCTGCGCTGGGGGCGGCATGCACGACCCCTGCTCCGCCGAGGGCGGCTGCAGCGCGCCGCGCACGCTGGGCAGGCCGGACGCAGCTCGCTGTGCCGCGGACGGCTCCCGGGAGAGGGGCCGAGCTGCGGCGGCAGCGCTCTGCTCGATGGCCTTCGACTGGCCCCCCTCCGCGGACTGGCCGCCAGCGGCGTGGGGCTCTGGGCCCCAGGGGCCGCAGCTCTCATCGGCTAGGCCGAGGGAGAGACCGAGCTGTCGCCTCTTCAGCTCGTACATCTGGGCCTGCAGCTCCTCCTGCGCCTTGCGGGTGGTGTACTCCACCGCCATGGCGTCGGCCTGCTGGTCAATGAGCGACCTCCTGCGGGCGGCCTCCTGCTCCAGCTGGCACTTGTTCTCGGAAGAGCACGCCCTGAGCATCTGCTCTGCCTCCAAGGCCTGCTTCTCGATGGCAGCATGGGCGGCCTGCTCCTGGTGCCTGACGCGCTCGCGGAGGAGCTCAAGCTGTGCCCGGTGCGCCTGCTCCAGCCGCCGCCGGTCCAGGCTGTACTGGTCATCGAGCCTCTGCTCGTGGCCTGCCTCCTGGATCCTGATGCTCTCCTGGGGCGGGCGGGCGCAAACGTGCCAGTGAGCTACCCCGCCCACGGCCCCAATCCCCTCGCAGGAAGAGGGGGGAGGGGCGGGAGAGGGGCGGGATAGGGGCGGAAGAGTCGGCGGAGCGAGTTGAAGGACGGGATGGTGGGACACGGCAGGTTCGCGTCGCGGCGACCTGGGCGTTGGTTCCTGACGCCGCGTGGATCGCTCAGCCTTGAGCGATCGCGGCATCTCTGACAGCGTGCGTCGCTCGATGCTGGCCGCTATCTGGAACCCGGCGCCGCTCGGCCTGGGAACACCCCGGGCCGGGGTCGCCGGCAGGTCGCCGCGGCGCGAACCTGCCGGAAGCGCACGCCTTCCGCCCCCCGCGTCTCCGGGGTCGGAAACCCCACGAGCAGGCTGGGCGGCGGCTCTGGCGGGGCCTCCACGGGCCGCGGCCTCGGCGGGAGCTGCGGCGCGGCGGCGGGCACGGCGGCGGGCGCGCCTGCCTGCACGGGGAGGTGGTGCGGAGGCGGCGCGACCGCGACCGCCCACGGCACGTGCGGGCCTGCCACGGCCTGCCGCGGCTGCAGCACGGGGGTGCGGGGCCCCGGCGCCAGGGGCAGGGCGTGCTGCGGCGGAGGGGCCTGCGGAGCCAGCAGCGGCCGCACGCCGGCGTGTGCGGCAACCGTGTAGGCTGGGAGTGGGTGCCCTTGCTCGAGCTGCGCAGGCTGCCACGCCGCCTGAAGTTCATGTGCAGCGCCGCGATGGTAGTGGCTTGCAGAGGTGGGAGCCAGGGTCGTCACGCTGAGGAACGTGTCGCCACGATAAGGCAGCGACATCGCGCTGGCTTGTAAGCCAGGGTCTCTTCCTCCTCCTCCTCCTCCTCCTCCTCCTCCTCCTCCTCCTCCTCCTGCTCCTCCTGCTCCTACTGCTCCTACTCCTCCTCCTTCCCCCCGCTCTGCCTCCTCCTCCTCTTCCTCCTCACGAAGTGTCCTCTTCTTCCCAGTCGCCTCTGCAACCTCTTCCTTGCCCTCCTCCCTTTCCCTCCTCCTCCTCCTCCTCCTCCTCCTCCTCCTCCTCCTCCTCCTCCTCCTCCTCCTTCGCCTCCTCCTCCTTCGCCTCCTCCTCCTCCTCCGTCCTCCCGCACAGCGCCGCAGGAGCGAAGCCCAGGGCCACCCACGGGCGCTCCCACCGTGGCCGTGCAAGGCGGCCTCGCTGCACTCGGGCCGAGGTCACCGCGGGCGGAGGGTGCGGATGAGATTTTGCAAGGGAAGGCGCGGAGGAAGAGGGGCAGGGTGAGGAGGAGCCGAGGATTATGGATGGAGGGGAGGATGGTGGAAGAGGGGGGCGAGGGGGATGACAAAGTGGAGGTGGGGGTGGAGGTGGATGGGGGAGAGGAGGGGGGAGAAGGATGGTGGAGAAGGGGAGGAGGACGGTGTGGAAGTGAAGGTGGAGAAGGGAGTGGAGGATGACGAGGAGGGGGAGGCGAAATACGATGATGATGATGATGATGATGATGATGATGATGATGATGATGATGATGATGATGATGATGATGATGATGATGATGGTCAGGATGGTCAGGATGATGATGATGAAGATGGAGATGATGATGCTGATGATGCTGATGATGTTGCTGATGATGGTGATGGTGATGCTACTGATGATGATGATGATGATGATGATAGTGCTGATGATGATGATGACAACGAGGATTATGCCGATGATGATGACGATGATGCTGACGATGATGATGATGCTACTGATGGTGATGCTGATGCTGACGGTGATGATGATGCTGATGATGACGATGATGATGATGAGCATGATGATGGTCGTGGTGATGGTGATGATGGTGAGGATGATGATATTGATGCTGATGCTGAAACTACCAATGATAATACGAATGAAACGTTTGATAATAACAATAATAATAATGCTGATAAAGAATAACGATGATAAGTAATAGTAATCATAATAATAATGGTAAGAATAAAAATGATACTGATACTACGAATCATACTACTAGTAATGGCAATACCAATTTTATTGATGATGGTGATGGTGCTGCTGATGTTTATGATGACGATGACGATGCTGAAGCTGGTGCTGATGCTGATGCCTGTGCTGCTGCTGATGATGATGATGATGACGACGACGATCAAGGTGGTGGTGATGATGACGCTGCTACCGCTGATGATGGTGATGATGAGGGGCAGCAGGAGGAGGACGAGGATCGTGCGCGCATCAAACCGACCCGCGTGCGAAAGCTGCGCTGGTCGGGCGCGGCCTGACCGACCCCTTCCGTGATAGGCCTCTTCCGTGACGACTCTCTCACCCTCGAAGCGGCTCCCTACTTGCCCTGTTGTGAGAAGACAGGCCGAGAGCATCGGCCCAGGACCCCCTTTGGCTGCCCCACGGCACACCCCCGCAAGCCTCCGAGTGGTCTCGGCTGCGGGGGCTTTTGGACCGCATCAAGCTTGGCAGCCAACCCCCGTCGGGGCCACCGGCGGAGGGCATGCGGAAGTCGAGCGGCGGCAGCTCCGCCGGCGGAGGGGCAGCAGAAGGATCAGCCGACCCACGGGCTCGCGCGCCAGCTCCGGCGGGGGCGCCATGGGCCGCGTCGGCTACCGCCGCGCCAGATGGGGGTCGTCGCACTCCGCCTCCGCGCGCTGGCTGGCCTGAGGCGCCAGCGCCTCGCCGAGCGCCTCGGCCCAACCGCCGAGAAGAGCGCGTGCGCCGCCCCCGCCGCCGCCGCCGTGGCTGCGCAGGCCAACACCCCGAACTCAGCTGCGAGCCACACGCGATCGGTGGATGCCGCTCCACTCGTGAAGACACTGCGCTGCCACCACAGCGGACATGAGACACGCAACAGCGAAGCTGCAGCTCAACCTTGGCCTCCCAAGCACTCGGCGCGGCGCGCCAACAGCTAGAGCCAAAATGATGATGAGAGATGACGAAGGCAAGGAGGACTAGTAGGCATGCGTAGGAGGAAAAAAAGAGCAGGATGAGGGTGACGACGCCGAGGATGACAACGAAGTGGAGGGAGAGAAGGTCTGCGCTGCAGAAGCGTTTCCTGCCCTTCACTGGCGTCCGGTCTGGTGTACTCGAACATCATGTGGTTCCCAAGCTATATGTCTGCTACTGGAAGATCGCCCGTCCACGCCGCAGGGACGCTCGCCGTCGTGCCCACACTGGCGTTGGCCCCGCCCCCCCCATTGGAAAGCGGCCTTCTCATCGTGTTGGTTGTCCGTTTCCAGTCCCTGCGCCTGCCGCGTTGGCTCCGACAGAAAACCTCGCACTCTGCCACGGGAAACGCCGCCCTGTAAACCCTCAACTGCCCAGGGAACTTCACTCCAGACTCATGACCACTCTGAACGGCCCCGTCAAGGCCCACGACCGCCCCCGGAGGTCCTGTCCCGAGACGGCCCTGGAACGGCCAAGCGCGTCTTCCGGACGGCCCAGGACGGGCCCGGCCCGGCACGCCACACACGCGCGGGAGCCGCCGTCGAAATCTGCATCGCCCTGGGTTTGCACTCCTCTCGCCACGTCCTGGCCTGGTCGTCCCCCGCTGTCCCCGCACTCCCCGCGTCCCTCCGCGCCTCGCCATACCCCCGCGGGGGCGACAGCGGGGGCGAATGGCGCAGGGGAGAGCAATGCATGTGGCGGGTTCGGGAAACCCTGCACCCCAAAAAGTTGCCACCCCTTGAAGGGCAACGTTTTACTTCCGCCAGCTTCCGCCGGCGGGGGTGGCCCCGTTTTACTTCCGCCAGCTGCCGCCGCCTTCTGCCAAGAAAGAGATGTCAGCTCCTTCAATCCTCGAAGGCGTGGCCCCTTGTTCACGGTGAGGACATATGTTCTCCCCTCACCTGCCGAAGTACTTGCTAGCATGAATTCGAGAACGGCCACCAAACATGGTGAAGTAGGCCACCGAACCTCGCCCTGCGAGCGCCCGCGGCGCCCCGCCGAGACGCGGCCGCCTAAGAGCTGCACGAGCAGCGCTCGCAGGTCGCGGCAGCGTTCGTGTAGCGCCGCAGCCACGTCCGGGCCGCTCGCGCTGCCCTCGAGTTGGTCGAGCGCCTCCGAAGCCCGCTGGAACTCCAGCTCCAGGCGGCCCCGCCCGGCGTCCGCGGCAGCCGTGTCCGCCGCCGCAGGCGACGCGGAGGCCGCGCCCCCCGCGCCAGCAGCCGCCGCCGCCGCTCCCGCCGCATCCGAAGCCGCGGTGCCAGCGAGGCTCCGCCGCGCCGCCTACCGCCGCGGGCGCGGGGGGCGTCGACGCCGCGGCGAAAGCCGCGGCGGACATCGCCGAACGCGCCACGGCCGCGACGGTGCGCCGCGGAGCGCCCGCTTTGGCCGCCGCACTCACCGCCCCCTCCACCAGGATCGCGGCGTCGCCGACGGCGAGAGCCTCTCTAGCGAAGCGCGGGGCGTCCATCTCGAGGGGGCCGACCCGCGCGCCAGGCCTGCCACCGCTTGAGCCAAAATGGCGGCGAGGGTTCTTGTTTACTCTTCAAGGGCCCCGAGGGGCCCGCGCGTGCAAATGGATTCTTCCCGCCGGCAACGTGCGCGCTGCACTCGCTAGCCCGCGGCACACCTCACGGGAGCTAGGGCCACTGCGCCTTCCGCGCCAGCCACAACGCCGCAAGCCTGCGGCTCATGCAGCGCTGCCTCAGCGGCTCCATGGCATCCACCAGCTCCGTCACTTCGACGGGTTCCCGGCCCCGCGGTCTCTTCGTCGATTTCTGTAAGCCCGACGCTCGCTGAGCTGCCATCTCCAAGCACACCCAGCGCGTCAAGCAGCTTCAACGCCTCGCCCTCGTACTTCATGTGTTCCAAGAGCGCCCCATGCCCTCAGCCTTCACGTTGTCAGAGATCGCCGCCGCCCCGCACAGAGCGATATTCACGATCGACTCGATGTCCTGTCCGAGCCTCGCCAGGTAGTCGGCAGCAGGCTGCGGAATGTCCCTCGACTGCACCTGCAAGACGACCTGCACGTGCTCGCCCTGCTCGCAGGAGCGCGGCTCGACTCTGTCGTCGTCCATCTCCTGCCCATCGTGGCCCTCGGCCCCCGACTCGAACCAACAGCGGGCAATGCTGGCCCTCGCGGCCCACCACCTCGCCTGAGCAGCGTCAGCAGGAAGGGAGGAGGGAGGCAGCACACCCATACGCCCATCTCCTGCTCCTTCACGTCCACCTCCCCAAAGGCAACTCCGCCGAGGGGATCCCCGTCTGCATCGGCGGCAGCAGCTGAAACGCCCTCGACACCGTCGCGCACGTACTCGAGCTGCTTCACGGAAACGTCCTCGGCCCCGTACATATCCTTCGCGCCCGTCGCAGCTCCGAACCCCGCCAGGCGCCAGTCCGCCTCCAAGCCGTCCACGCAGCCTGCGGGTGCGGGTTGGGCGAAAGCCACAGCCCAGGCGCGAGCTCCGCGCACACGGGGTCGACCACCGACGGCTTCTCCTTCACGTCGTACCCCTTCGCGCATTCACCTTCCGCCTGCAGTGCGAAGGCAAGCGCGAAGCAGGGGGCCTCCACGTTCCGCTCCGTCGGGCCGAAAAACATCGACCCGAGCGCCGCGGCGTCACAGAGACCGATATCCGCCTGGACCACCCGATGGCTGCACCGGCCGGCCAGACCGGGGCCGAGGCGCGGACCGCGCCGCGCCGCTCGCAGCTGGCGCGGGCTGGCGCGCGCCACATCAATTCCCTCGGCCGCTGCTTGGAGGGCCACGCCCCTGCGCAGCTTGTCCACGGGCACGGGGTGGATCCCCTGCAGCAGCGCGGCGAGCGCGGGGGCCACGGCGACCAGCCGCTGGACCACCTCCTCATCGCCGAGCGCGTGCAAGATCGCCTCGTGCTCCGCGCGGCCCGAGGCGAGCTCCCGCGCGAGCCGCTGGACCAGCGCGTGGGCGGAGGCCCGAGCTCCAGCAGCACCGCGAAGACGCCGTCGGCCCCCTACCACTCCAGTTGCTGCACACGCCGCGGGCGGGGCGGCGGCAGCATGTCGCGCCATCTCTGGTCCCGCGCGCCGAGCGGGCGGGACACCAGGCCTTGAGCCAAAATGGCTACGGACGCAGTGAGGGCATTGGATACGGAACCCTTGGATGAGGAATCTAAGGTCTGGACGCTGGGGGGAACTCCGATCGTGGGTTGGCCATGGATATCACCGCCGCCCCCATCAGATAAGGAATGGCCCAGGGTCGGCAGGCTGCTGGGCACTTTCCTGAATCGACGCCCCCACAGTGCCCAGTGGCGCCGATGGTCCATGCCGTCGGCGAGGCTCTCGGGCGAATGCGTGTAACGCCCGCCCCTGGGTTGTTCGCCCTTCTAGTCGCCTCCGGCCCCCCTCCCCTTTGCCGTCCGTTTGCGATGAGGACGCTCCGGCGCGCGAGCCCACGGCCAGCCGGGCGACGTGGCGCGATTGGAGGAAGTCGGTGGCCTTGCTAAGGCTCCACCTCCAGGCGTGCCCGCGCGTCACTGCTGCTCCTGCTGCTGCTGCTGCTGCTGCTGCTGCTGCTGCTGCTGCTGCTGCTGCTGCTGCTGCTGCTGCTGCTGCCCGTCGCCCTTCCTGCCCGGTGTTCCGTCTCCTTTTCCTTCTCCGTCGCCGCCTCACCTCCATCGTCCGCGTCCTCCTGGCACCCCTCCGCCTCCAACCTCCCAAGCGTAACATGCACATCCTCCTGTTTTGCCACATTGTTTCTCCTCCGCCCCCGCCTCCGCCTCCGCGTCCGCCTCCGCCTCCTCCTCCTCCTCCTCCTCCTCCTCCTCCTCCTCCCCCTCCTCCTCCTCCGCCTCCTCCTCCCCCTCCTCCTTTCCTCCTGATCCTCCTCCTCCTCCTCCTCCTCCTCCTCCTCCTCCTCCTCCTCCCCCTCCTGCTCCTCTTCCTCGTCCTCTTCCTCCTCCTCCTCCTGATCCTCCTCCTCCTAGATCCCATTCCTCCGCTTCCTCCTTCTCCTCCTCCTCTTCTGCCTCCTCCTCCTCCTTCTGTTCTTCCTTCTTATCATCATACTATTCCTCCCCTTCCTTCTTCTTATTATTATGATTCTTATTAGTCGTCGAATTATTCTTAGTATTATGATGAGTCGTCCTCTTATGGGCATTCTGAATATTATTATTCGCATTCGTATTATTATGCATGTTATTACTATTCTTTTTTTCTCATTAGTATTACTATTATCATGTTAGTATTGTTAGTATTCCTCTTCCTCCTCCTCCTCTTCCGCCTCCTCCTCCTGCTACCCCTCCTCCTCCTCCGCCCCATCCACCGTCTCCGCCCTCTTTATCCTCATCCTCCTCCTCTTTCCCTCATCCTTCTGTGCATCCACTTCCTCATCCTCACCTCCTGCACATCCTCCCCCTTCCGCTCATCCTCTTCACCGTGTTCCTCCCTCTCCTTCATGTTCCCCTTCTCCTCCACTCTCTCAGATTGCTTACAGTTCGCTTCGTGATCCTCCTCCTGTTCCTCCTCCTCCTCCTCGTCCTCCTGCTCCTCCTTGTCGTCGTCCTCCTCCTCATCGCCCCGTCCCCTTGCTCCTCCAACACGCAAGCGTGCCATCCCTCTCGTGTGCGCACCCCTCCCCGTAGTCCCTGTCCTTTTCCTTCTCCGACTCATCATCCTTTTTCATCCTTCTCCCCCAACCCTGTTTCTTACTAAAAGCTCCTCGTCTTCGCACCGTCAGAAATGTCGGTCGATTGTCTGGGTGCTTCACCCGAGACTCTCTCGCACCGTATGGCCCCAGATGTTTGTATACGTTTACGGCTACACGGGGTAAAGGGCGATTCGTGTTCGAGATGTGGGCCTCGCTTGCAACGCGCCCACACTCGTCTCAGAAGTCTCCAACAGCTGCAAAAGATTGTGGTTGGGCCGTTTTTTGTGCAGAGTGTGGCCTTCGCAGGAAGACTAGCCTGAACAAGTCCCAACTCTCACATGGGTGAAGGGCGGCTCCTTTTTCACAATGGGGCTCTCGTCAGCGTGGACCCCGAACAATGGATGTTCGCACCTGCGATGTGCACAATGTGATTTGCCACCTGTGGGGTGTACCTAGTTTTTGTTCGCAATGAGTTGTCAACCCCTGCTCGCGCAATCATCCTGCCCACCCGCCCGCAACTTGGCTTGTAAAATTCATGCGGCGGCGATTGCGATGGCTGCTTAGTGATTGACTGGCGCATCGCTGCGCCCGCGATAGCGCGCGCAGGCTTGCGCGCAGTGCGGCCAGCCAATCTTGCGCGACCGACGCGGCCGCGGTGGCGCTGACCGCTTGGGACTTCCCAGCGAGTTTCGCAGGTCGCGCTGACGCGGGAACACTTCGGTGCGAGTCTGTGACTCGGGCGGGCGCGGTATCATGGCGACGTCGGCAACGGCAGACACGATCATGGTAGAAGCGGTGCTGGTGACGATGGTGGTCATGATGACGGCAAGGCCAATGACAGCGCCGATGCTGATCACGCCGATGAAAATAGTGGTGCCCACCTGACCGTGACGAAGATTTCTGGAGGATTTCGACATGCATGCGCGGCAGATGGGCGCGAGTGGCCCGCATGTTATTAGATGACAGAGGTCGTGCCCCCCCCCGCAGGCGTTCGAATGATGTCGACACGCACACGCAAGGGGCCCGTCTGGTCGCGGTTGATGAACAAGAAAGAAACCGCTGGTTCTCGTGGGAGTTCGCAAGAGCGCGCGCAGACTGTTGTTGAAAAATCTCGTTTCGAAGCCATTGGAGTGTTACATGTGTTTGGGAACCTCGAGCAGGCATTCCTTGCGAGCCATGGTCTTTGAAGACTGTCAGCGTGTGCGCTCGACGACGCGCGCGCGCGTCGACTTTGTCATATGTCCGTCGCAAGGGATTTTGTGGAAACAGCTGATTTTTGATAAACGAGTGCGCGCGCATACTATGATTTGAAGGGGTTGATAGGGGGGGGGCGACAAGGCCACTCCCAGGAGTGGAATGAATTCGGAATTAAAACGAACAGGGGCGCACAACCATACGTAAACTGTACTATCCCAGGTGGAACCAATAAGACCGGGGGGGTGGGGGGGGGGGTACATCCTAATTTCTTCTGATGAGTCTAATCTGAAATGAACTTTCAGTTCCACTGCCCGCGCAAACGTCCCACCCTACCACCCGCAACTTGGCTGGCAAAACCCATACGGCCGCGAAAGCGGTTGCCGATCGCCACCTGCGAGCGCACCTCAACGACCGCAGCGGCGCAGGCACGCTCGCGTCCAGAGCGCCAGCTGGCACGGCGCAAGCGGCGCGGCCGCAAAAGCGCTTGCCGATGGGAACTCCCCGCCGCGCCCTAAAGGCAGCGCCGGCGCGCGGGCGCCTCAATGCGGGTTGATGGCGTCGGCGGCAGTGGCAACCGCGATGGCAATAACGACAGCGGGATGACGGCGGCAAGGCCAATGACGGTGCCGATGCTGGCGGCGACGGCGACAATGATGATGTCCGTGCGCTGGCGATAATGACGGCGGCGCTGACGAGGGCGATGGCGACGAGGTGCGCGCGCGCAGGGTTTGAGGAAATGCGGGGAACATGTTCTTGAACAGTATATGGTTTCCATCTGGTGTTGAAGACATTGGCCATGTAATGCAGAATGTGCGTTTCGCATGGCGTTGGGAAGATTTCCACGCGCGCACGCGGCAGCGAGCGCGTCTGGCCCGCGCAATTGCACGTGGTTTCTCGCCGCGGGTGCATGCTAGATCAGCGCGGACGCACCGCGCGGCGAGATGAGAATGCGTGGGCCATGGACGAGATTGCATCAAGCATGCGGTTTTCTTCTGATTGCTGCAATAGGCGCAATATGTTGGATAAGTGCAAGTGGGTACAACGTTTGCAAGACAAATGTGGCTGGCGAGACTTCGACGCGCGCTCCCGCGCGGAGTTAGTGGCATCCTGATGCGCGGGAGTATTGTGGCAGGGCTTTTGAGGTAAGTTACTGTGCGCGCATGGTCGCATTTGTCAAGGATGATACCCGCTTTCCTGGGATGGCGCGATACCGTGCGCACAATGAGCGATGAGGCAAAATCGCGTGCACATTACAATGCGAACAGAAATGGATTAGCCCCCGGCGTGGGACAAATATCACCTGTTTCTGCGACTGTGGACTTAACTCAACGCAGGACTTGAAGCCGTCAATTCTACTGATCACGCAAACATCGTACCCCCTGCCGATTTGCACTTGCGAGCGCATATCTACGATGCGCCCTCGAGCGCAGAACGACCACCTGGTTCGGCACAGCCGATGCGGCCGCGATGGCGCTCATCGATGGGACCTTCCCACCGCGTCTCCAAGGCCGCGCTGGCGCGCGGGCACTTCAGATCGGGTCGGTAACTCGGGCGGACGCGATTCCCTGGCGACGTCGGCAACGGCTGCGACGACGATGCTAATAGCGATGTTGGTGGCGATGATGGCGCCGACAACAGCAAGGCCAATGACGGCACCGATGCCGGCGGCGACGATGACCATGGTGATGTCCATGCGTCCGTGGTGAAGGTGATTGCGCTGACGATGGCGGCAATGGCGGCGATTGACGATGACGATAACGGCAGTGCTGCGGGGGCGCTGGTGAGGGCGACGCAGACGCGCGCGCAAGAATGCAAGAAATGCGCCAAACGGTCCGTTAACAGGCATGTGGCTATAATTGTTTTTGAAGGGCTCAATCCTGCAACGCTTCGAAATTTAAAAAGATATTGGAAGATTCCGACGCGCGAGCGTCTGCGCGCGCAAGTGGCACGCGCGGTATTATTTGTTGCGGGCTCGTGCACTGGGCGCATGCTACATCTACGTGGATGCACCAAGCGGTGAGATGAGGACGCAAGTCATGATCGAGATTGCTAACATCATGTTGATTTCTTGTGATTTCAGCAGGTCCGCGCAGGCAGAAATCTGCAGCGCTTGCACTTCGTTTTGCCTGGTTTCGACACGCGCGCACGTGAGTGGACTTTGTTTTACCTGATGGGGAAGATTCTTGAACGTGATTTTCTGGGATAAACGACTGCGCGCGCATGGGATCGTTTGACAAAGATGGCGGCCAGGTCTATGCCGGCCCTCCTGGGATGCCATGCCTTCGCAAGCAGAACGAACGACGTGGTAGAATCATCTGTAGTTTGCAATTTCCTGGGTGAGGAAGCATGCCCGACCTCGGAAGGGCGGTGGGGTCTAGCCCGCTGCACACAAAATATTCACCTTGCTGGCGCCCGCGCGTGATATCCCACCAGCGCACGGGCCACTCGTTCGTGAAATGGAACTGGCGCAATTGCGCGAGAACCCTTCTCATGCAGATCCACGAAGCAGGCGGGCGGATGCTGGCGATGGTAGCGATGGCGGCGCCGACGACGAAGGCGACAATGACGACGAGGACGATGATGACGATGGCGACGGAGATGGCGGTGAAGACGGTGGCAAAGGCGACGCTGGCGATGATGACGATGACGACCATGGCGCCGAGAGCGACTGCAACGACGATGGCGAGGGCGACGTTAAAGAAGACAGTTGGGATGATAACAGAGACGATGGCGACAGCGATGAAGATGATGGTGATGCTGGTGGCAATGACGACGCTGGCGATGGTGATGACGATAATGCTGGCGCGGATGATTAGGAAGTGCGCGCGCGCAAAAGTTCTGAAACCCTGACGCACCTTGCACTAAATCGCCAGTGTGCTTTCCTCTGTTGAGCACACATGTGTTGTGAATTGCTTGGTAAATCAAAACGGCTTTGGAAGGACTTCGACGAACGCGAGGAGACGCGCGCGCGAGTGACCCGGATTGTATTTTTCTAGAGAGGTGGTAGGTGGCTGGTGATTGTTAGAGATTTTCGACATGCGCGCGCGCGTGGCCCGCGCGGGCTCGTTCGACAGAAAGGCCAGCAGCCTGCTGTTCCATCGCGATTCCAGCAAGCGCGCGCGCGGACATCGGGCAACTGTTCGTCGAAGAAACAACGTTTCTAATGGGTACTTAGAATCGAAGTTTGGGGGGTGAGATCGCAGTGGAACGGAGACCCCCAAACGGGAAGTCGTTTCGTTTCGTTATTGTCGCGCGTGCGGGCGAGGCGAAGCTGCGCGGGCGCGCGAGAGGAATGAACCCGCCGTTGCTAGGGCGAAGTCAAAACAAATGATTCTCCCCCTCCCGCCCGTGCGGCGGTGGCTCGCGGTGTCCCGCGGTGTCCCGTGGTGTCCGCCGTTGCTAGGGCGAAGTCAAGACAAATGATTCTCCCCCTCCCGCCCGTTCGTCGGTCAGTCCAGCGGTGGCTCGCGGTGTCCCGTGGTGTCCCGTGGTGTCCGCCGTTGCTAGGGCGCAGTCAAGACAAATGATTCTCCCCCGCCCGCCCGTCCGTCGGTCCGTCCGGCGGTGGCTCGCGGTGTCCCGCGGTATCCCGTGGTGTCCCGTGGTGTCCCGTGGTGTCCCGTGGTGTCCCGTTGAGTGAGATCGATAGTGAGATCGATCGTGCGAATCATAATGAGAGCGATACTGAGATCGATGTGGTGCCCCGAGGTGTCCCGTGGTGCCCCGTGGTGTCCCAAAAAAGTGAGATCGATAATGAGATCGATAGTGAGATCAACAGGTGTCCCGTGGTGTCCCGTTGAGTGAGATTGATAGTAATATCGGTACTGAGATCGATACTGAGATCGATGTGGTGCCCCGAGGTGTCCCGTGGTGTCCCAAAAAGTGAGATCGATGATGGGTTCGACAGGTGTCCCGTGGTGTCCCGTGGTGTCCCAAAAAGTGAGATCCATAGTGAGATCGATAATGAAATCGATGTGGTGCCCCGAGGTGTCCCGTGGTGTCCCGTGGTGTCCTATGGTGTCCCGTTGAGTGAGATCGATAGTGAGATCGATAGTGAGACCGATAGTGAGATCGAGAAGTGTCCCGCGGTGTCCCGTGGTGTCCCGTGGTGGCCAGTGGTGTCCCGTGGTGTCCCGTTGAATGAGACCGATAGTGAGATCGATAGTGAGATCGACAAGTGTCCCGTGGTATCCTGTGGTGTCCCGTGGTGTCCCGTTGAGTGAGATCGATAATGAGATCGATTGAGTCAGATGTTGGTTCCCCCCTCTCCCCCCCCACCACAACCTCCTTATCACCCGAAGGGTGGTCGTAGAGGTATGATGAATTGACGTTTGAAACGCTTGCTTTTTGAATGACTTTGACGCGCGCGCGTGGCCCTCATGGCACTCGTTGGTCGGATTTCCAGCAAAACGCGATTTTTAGATCAACGCGCGTGCACCACATGGTAATAATGGACAAGACATGATTGGGGCGCGGCGCCGCGTCGGCTGGCAAGGTGTCACTTGATACTTATCGCGAGCGATCGCGCAGACTACATGGTGCGAAGCGTACACAGGCGCGAGCGAACACGTCCGTGTAAGCCTTAGATGTGCTGTGCGTACAAGGGTCTCTGCGGCGCAATCGAGGTGCGATTAATTTGGAAATCTCGAAGGCGGCAACCCCAGTGCCCAAGCAAACGCCCGCCCACGCACAAGTTGTTGGCAGTGCCCCAAGAGGCCGAGGGCGCAGTTACCTGTCAGACCTTATCAGATCGAACGGCCGACGACGATGATGATGCCGATGATGATGACGGTGGCGATGGCGGCGATGATGGCATCGGTTGGCAGGGAGTGAGCCCGGCATACTCTGGACCAGCAAAGCGCTTGTATCTCAGCTGCCCCGATACGCAGTACGCAACACGTACCGTATTGATACGGAGCTCAACACGTAGGCTGAAAACGTAGGTCCGACGTGATACATTCGCCAAAACGTGGTCCAATACGTGGAGCCAACACGCAACGTATTGACACGGACGTCTTGAGCACGGGACGTGTTGCGTTAAAAAAACGGGCGCATCGAGGCAACTGAGGCTTGCATGTGTGTGCTCGCTTCGGGGCCACCAAAAGCCATTGGTGGTTGAATCTATTCGACGTGCGCGCGCGGGGGCGCGCGCGTGGCCCGCGCGACGTCATTCCACGACGGCGATGGGGGAGATGCACAGCCCATGAGTTCGGCAATGCAGCGCTGCTTTTCTCGAAGGATTTCGACGCGCGCGCGGGGCGCGCGCGCAGCCCGCCGGGTCGGGCTGCGCTTGGAGTCCGGGGCCCCGTGGTTTAGCACGCGCACGCGCAGCACACCTGACAGACATGTGTTGCTCAGCGGCTGTGTTTCTATCTTATCTTATATTTCTGTGCTGTAGCTTACGTTGCTTCTCGTGTGTTCATGTAGATGCCCGCTTCTTCAGGTCCTGAAACATTGGATGTAGTATAAAATGCAATATTTTCTTAATCTGTCCCACCCATTTTAATATATGTCCACCTATGATATTTAGCCCATAACCTATGTGCTTGGATCGATCTATCTTGGAAATGCTCCGAACACCAACGGGCCAGAAATGGTCTCGGCGTGCGCGCGCGGGGGCGCCGGCGCGTGGGCGGCCCGCACGGCGCCGCTGGCCAGAGAGGACGGGGCAGTCGATGCCTGTCATTGCTGGGGCGGTGTGGTTCCAGATGTGGGATGCACGAACGCGGAGGATAACGAATCCAGGATCTCACGGTCCGTGGCCTGCTGTTGAAGCGTCGTCAGTCGTCGAGGCGTATGCGCCAGGGCCTGTCCCTCGCGGGGAGATTCCTCCTTCGACGCCCCGAGCGTGCATGCCACAGGCGGCTGGTCCGCAAGCCGAGAGCCCAGAACACAAGGAATACTCTAGCGAGACAGCTCCTGGCTCTGCGAGGGCTCGGGGGGGGGGGGCACGGCGGGAGCTTGGGGACGGTGGAGGGTAGGAGGGCGAGAGAGAGAGAGGTGGGCGATATAGAAAACCAGGCTCGGATGGCGAGGCCAGGGTGCGAAGGGAAAGCGAGGGGGGAGGAGGTCGGCAAGGAGTGGAGAGACGTGAGAAGAGAGATGCATCGACGGAGCACAGAGTTACCTGTCATCTGCATGAACGCGAACGTGCGAGGCTCCGCGCGGATGTCCTGGCTCGGCACTGGAACCAGCGCCGGAGGCCCAGCGCCGTTCCAAGCAATCTGCGCGGAGCTCCAAAGTTTATGCTTATAAGGCTTTTCCTGCTTCGAGAAGGGGAGGGGGTGGGAGGGAAAGGGGGCAGTGAGAAAGAGAGAGAGAGAGAGCAAGAGGGATGGAGAGAGAGTGGGGGAGAGGCTCAAACAAGTAATGCGCTGGAAGGAGACATGGATCGCCGCCAAAGGGCTTCCTGTACTTTCGCATCAGGTACGCCAGCATGATGCAGCAAGACCTGCGGTGCCCGATCATGTCTGATCTCCTCATAACACCTTGCTCGCCGTGGCCTGGCGCAAGTCTGCCATTGCTGGGCGGCGGGCACGAAGGCTGCGACTGCTGGTGTGGCCCAGTCCCCTTTCCCTCCTCCCCCCGCCCTCCTCCATACCCTCCTGCTCCCCGATCATCCTCCCCCTTCCGCCTCAGCCCCCCCGCTCGACCTGGGTGAACAAAGGGAGACCGATAGTTACAGCACCCCTGGGACCTCTCTCCGGGTGCGCTCTACCCTCCGCCGGCGGAGGCGCCCTCGTTTTGCTCCCGCCGACTTCCGCCGCCCTTCCGCCGAGGAAGAGACGTGAACAACTCGATCCCTCGAAGGCGAGGCCCTCGTCGGAAACGCGAGCTGAACGGCTAGACGCACGCGACTTGCAGACATTTGCTCGCGAGCCTCTGAAGGCTCCGACTGCGCGCAGGAGGGTGAAGCAGAGGGAATGGTGCAGGGGAGAAGAGTGCAGAAAGGGATGGAGGGAGGCAGGAGGGAGGCATCGGGGAGGATAGATGGAGGATGGATGAGGGAAGGAGGAAAGGTTCGGTTCGGTTTTCCCCGAGAACACCATGCATGTTTAGTGTCAGCCAAGGGAACGTTCAGCTTACTGAAGCTCCACTGTACATCCGACCCTGTTACCGATGTGATCGAGGAGGAAAGGAGAAGTGAGGAGAGAGGAGGGAGGTGATGGATGACAGTATACCTCCATCGAAGCGAGGGATTGCATCTGGGCAGTTAGCGGATGTTGAACACGGTGGGGCATGTTGTCAAGAGTGTCGGACTCTCCTTTCGTCATCAAACGAGATGTTGACATGCTCCCTGCAGAGCTGCAAAGGAGCGAGTACAGTGAGGTCCTCGCCGCAACATGTATAGTCCCAGCCTTCGCCGCATGCACCAACTCGGCGGAGTCGGCGGAGTCGTTGGAGAGGGTTATCGTTTTCTTCATCGTGTCAACTGATCTGCAAAAAGAGGCTGATGTCGTGATGATTGTGGACGTGGGTACGACCCGTCCTGCCCGTGGTCATGACAGTCCCATGGATCACTGGCACAATGATCCTGTACCAGGTGGTCCAGCTGCTGAAGGGATCCCCGCAGGATATTCCGAAGACTTCATCGGTTTGGGCGCGGCTCAGCTTCAGATGACCGACGCGAGCTTAGGTGGAAACTGGCAGCTCGGATCGAGCCCGGCGAACTCGAAGTTCGAATCGGATCGATCGTCTCGGAATGGATCCGACTGCCCTTAGAAGATGGAATACTGCATAAACATGAACTCCTGTGCGTATCTCGGCATACAACGCATGGAAGTACGTATCAAAATTGTCTTACGGCAGCAAGCCCGTCGCCTCCAACATCAACCCAATGGTCATCGCAGCTGCCGGGGGCGGTGCTTTTAAGCACTTGCGCAGCAGGGCACAAATTTCCAAAACACTCTGCATTGTCTTCGAGCTTTTCTTCGGCTCTGCGTGGCCGCCCAAGAGCCTGCCCGACGGCCGCGTGATTGGAGGACTTGACGGCGGTGTCTCAGAAGAGCGTGCTGTACGTGAACATCCTTATTGGATGCAAATTCACCATGGGGGGCATGCTGTGCTCATATCGGAGTGCTCTGGACGGCTCTCAACATAACTTTGGTCCCCTTCCACGAGCATGACGACATCTGCGTGCGCTGCGGCCAGGACTTTGAGTCGGTCGCACATCGTCTTTGGCAGTGTCCTTGCAACCAGGAAGAGAAGCAAACTTTGGATGCAGTTGCGCCCAGGCTTACATTATCTGACGATCTACCACCATGTATAGCTCGTTGCGGACTGATCCCGGCCACGTGTACAGGGCGGCATGTACATCCTGTCCATGCGATTGCAATTTCGTCTTATGTTATTCGTGTTGATGCCGTTGCGACACAGGCGTTGGTTGACCACCGAGCTGGCAGGCGGGTGACGCTTACCTTGAACCAACCACGCTCCAGGCCACTCTTGGACATGTACCGTTCTGCTCTCACTCCACTCAGGCGCCTCAAACCCTGGTGCAGACAGCGGAGCTTTACGACGAGCAGCTGCGCTGGCCGAACAATTTCCTGAACAACCAGATCGTGGCATATTTTCTCCACCATCCATCCTCACACTGTCGTGTGACGGATCAGCAAGATCTGCAGACGGGGAGGACGTTTCTGGTTGGGGTTTCACTGTGGCGGTCCCTGGTTGCCAGTCCCAATCGATCATTGTGGCCCCACGGTCGCAGACCCCAACGGTGAGTGCTACATTGGGGCCGGCCAGGACACCAACAACGTGGGTGAGCTCAGCGCTCTGTTTTGCGCCCTCTCGTGGTTATTACGGGAGCACGGAGGAGGAGGAGGAGGAGGAGGACGAGGAGGAGGAGGAGGAGGAGGAGGAGGAGGAGGAGGAGGAGGAGGAGGAGGAGGGGGAGGGGGAGCGAGCGAGCGAGCGGAAGCCGAGGGGCAGCTGGATCCAGAGACAGGGAGGGAGGAACAACCCTCACAACCCCCCCCCCCCGCGCCTACACGGTGGAGCCCGAAGGCCAGGACCACCTTGCAAGCACCAGGGCGGGGCGGGGGGGCCGTTCCTACCTCAAAGCAAACGCGGGCGGCCAGGGAGCACGGGGCCTGCGGCAGGCCCGTGCTCACTCGCACGAGGCCCGCCGAGGCGACTAAGGGCTCCTCGAGGGCTCCAGGCGCCTTGAGCAGGTGCAACCACCAGACCCAGTCCAGCGCCAGGGCAGCGAACGCCATGCCCACGTGGAAAGCGCCGCCGACGTGGCAATCGAAGGGGGCGCGGAAAAACAGCGTCTCGATCGAACCACGGCAAAGCAGACTGGCGCTCCCGCCACTTAGAGAATTCAAGGGCCAGCAAGGCTGCAACCTCAAGAATCTCGGACTGAAGTCACCAGCCTGGCGACGAACGAACCTGCCGCCCGTAGGGCACAGGATTTGAAAACAGAACAAGTTGTAGAAGCCACCGAAGATCAAACTCCACATCATGGCTCCAGATCGGCGTACAGTCCACGCTGCACACTCACTCCGACTCTTGGTCATCTTCATCATCTTCAGGAATGTGGCCTAGCTTAGCTCCACGGCCTCGCGAAACTCGAACCCGCACGCCAGGAGGATGCGCGATGTGTCCAGGAGCCTCTGCTTCTTCAGTGGGGTCCGAACTGCACTGCTGCTCAGCTCCAGCTCCCACTTCTTGGTCACTCTGACCATGTTCCGTGCTGGCCCAGATGGCGACCGCGGGGGCTCGAGCCTGACATGGGCTCGAATCGCCTGTGGATGCCTGAGATTATCCGAGTGCCGACGGTTTTCCACTTCACGGCCACCTCCATGCTTGCCTTTACACTTCTGAGCCAGCCCCCGATGATTCTTGGAGTCTGAACAGAAATACTGGCAGCACGTGGAACATAACAAAATAAAGTGTGGCGAGTCCACCATCGGATATTCCACTAGGCTGTGCCCTGCCACATGCCATGGCTCCAGGAAACCGTCTAGCTCATCTTCCAGGACCAGTTCGCAATGGGGCTCATTGTCCACCATGGCGGTCAGGGACTGATGAAAGGGGGCCCCCTGCTCCCCATCTGCTTTCAACGGGAAATGGTAGCCCAGGCCCTCTGCGTTACAATCATACAGCCACGCTTGAAAACTCCCCAGGCACTGCAGTAGCATATTGTGCAACTTCCTGCAGCCCCGAACGAAATCCACGTGCTCGTCCTCTGGCATATTATATGCAGCCCCACGCTTCGCCAATGCGTCCGCCGTGGAGTTGACCGTCTTCTCAAAATCAGACAACACACCTTCAATCACATCCGTCGGTGTCGCATGGCCCTTCACATGCTTGAACGCCTGCCGATGAAACTCCTCATTCTGAGCAATCAACTTCCACGCATTAGCTCTTGGATTGCCGGCTCCCACGGCCAGGCTAGGCGAACGGCAGTACGACAGCGTGCCTTTGTAGTCTGAGAGCACCGTGTATGATCCCAGAAATTGCCTGCTAACGATCAGCATCGCATAGTCCTCACCACACTTGGCCACTTGAAGCGGGCACATATCCTTTGGCACTGCACCGAAGTATCTGGCCACCCTCCTGCGTTCATGGTCGTATACAACGACTGACCCACCAGCGCTTCTCATGCGCGGTATGTCCGTATAGAAACCACTCCCGTCAGTGAAAACAAAGCCACCGTCAACATGCACAACACCTTTACGATCCATATCATAGTAGTGGTGAGCTGGGTTCCTGCTCGAATAAGCAAAGGCTTGAGCAGGGTCAGGAAGAAGGCCACGGCAGAAGAGAATCTGCAGGGCCTCGGGGGCCTGCTTCATACGCCTGTCTGCATTGTGGAGCTCCTTCGGGAGCCTCTCCTACCTGAAGAAGTGGCACGCGTCGCACTCAAAGAACCAATGATAGAAAGTTCCTGGGCAACCTTGGCACCGAGGGCTCCCCGTTGAAGGACTTCGAGACCCTGTACTGGCACCAGTGAGCCCCCGAGCACAGGCCCCTGAGAGACCTCCTTTCCCTTGGCGGCAACTTACTGCGCTTTGAATGCAGGACCTCATTCATGGGTATCTACGATAAGGGGGCCTTGAGGGACTCGTGAGTCGCCATCTCAGATGGCGACTCACGAGTCCCTCAAGGCCCATCTGCGAGCCTGTGAAGAGCTCCCCTATCGACGTGCCTCCGAACCCCATGCTTGACCATCGAGCTCAGTAGGGCGGGCGGAGTGGTCCTGAAGTCCCAGAGCTGCTCATCGTCATCTCTGATGGTGTGGACGTCCTCCCAAGACCACCCAATCCTGTGGAGCGAGAGGAGATGCGCGGCAATCGGGTTTTTGCACTTGGCCCAGCGTTGTGGGTCCAGTAACAACGGCCTCGCTTCTTTGAGCAGCTTGTCCACGACCGCTCATGTGACGGCCTGCGAATTCATGACGACAGCAAAGGTGTGGACCGCGTCCACCGTCGCAATGACCAAGGGGTCCTGCTGCCAGCCGCACTCTGCCGTCAGCAGCGACAGACCCACAGACGCGCCTGGCTTGTACTTGCCAACGTTCAAGTACGACACGCGCAGGGACTGGATCCTCGAGCTTGCCACACCGCGGGCACTGGAGCCCCAGGGAGATTTGGCCAGGACCCCAGCTCGATGCACTGCAGATTTTTGACGACCCAGTCCCTGCAGAGCTTTGACACGCACCCCTCGCTGAAGAGCCTCTGAGATCCTCGAAACCTGAGTGATTATCCTCCTCATCCTTCCGTCTTTGGCATCTCCCCCTAGATCTCTATGAAAGACATCGCGACCAGGGCAAGGAGCATCTTCTGGCCAAAGATGTCGCACATGCGCTCTCACTTTGCGGAAAACTTCATCATCACTGCACAACATGCCACACTTGTCTCACGAAATCGGGAGCCTGCGGTCCTCCATGCCTCTTAACAGCATTGTTAAACCAGTAATCGCCTGCTCTGCCACTTGGGTGGGCCCTCCTATCACGCGTGGGCTGATATCGCCAATCAAGTTCTTGATTCTGGTAAGGTTACACTTAACCCCATATGCTCCTGAGCGCGGTGATCGCCATCAACTTAGCCAACCCTGCTGCGCAAGAGCACCCTGCTATGATGGACCCGTTCGCGCTAATGACCTCCGAAACCGATTGTTGGTACACGGCCCTCCTTGGGCCTCTGCACAGGGCACACAAGGGCCTCAGAAGTGCCAGGGGAAAACCAGTATCCCTGGCAGCGCACAAGAGTTCCTGGTGGCTGACCATTTCATAAAACTTGCGGGGGTCTACAACCGCACTAAAACTGACAAAGCCTAACTGGGGAGCCACATCCGCCAGGGCGCTGCGAATCCAGGCGGACTTGTCACATGAGGTCTCACTAGAGGCCCCCAAGAAAAGAAGGGAAACAAAAAAAAAAAAAAAAAAAAAAAAAAAAAAAAAAAAAAAAAAAAAAAAAAAAAAAAAAAAAAAAAAAAAAAAAAAAAAAAAACACTCGGGCAACTTGGATTCCCACTTGGAGACCTGCTTGTGTCTCAATCTAGACCATACTCTAGCAAACAAGGGCAGCAGGCCCATGGGTCTCTCCCCCCTTGAGGTTTGGGGAGGAAGACGATGAGAATGAGCCACATGTCAGTGAGCTCTGGCTCAGCTTCCCACCGATGCAAAATCAGGATGAACGCCGCTATTAGAGCCTCAGGCAACTTCTCAATCCACCTCGGGCGAAAAGAATCCCAGCCTAGACCAGTGTTGGGCCTAAACGACCCTAGTGCTGCACGCACCGCTGCTGGCTCTGGCTCGGGAAGGGGAGCCGCGTCTGAAACATCCTAGGAGAGGGGGCGGGGCTCAAGGTCCCTGGACGGAAGCTTCCAAAGCGAGACCCAAGCCCCCAGCATGGCCTTCAAGGCCTCATGGCCCACGACGGGCAGCGAGTCAGCAAGCGCCGGTTGGGAATTGTCCTGAGGGCCCCGAGAATACTTGTGAGCAAGACCCCCTCCTCTCTGGAACGCGAGCTCTGAAAACTCATTCCAAGACTGTCGGGCCGCCGACGCATCCTTGCCCGTTTGCTGCTGCACACGACGCTGAAGCACGTCGCAAACATCGACACGAGAGTCGGGGTCCTCCAGACGAGCAAGGAAGGCGGCATGCGAGCTTGGTGACACAGGCTCCTGAGTCGACACAGCCTCCTCCTCCCCCGAACCCGTCCAAGCGCCACCGACCTCCTCCATACGTGCAACAGCGCTGCTGATCGCAGCATCCTTGTCTGGGGCCGTGGAGTCTTGCGCGTGGAGCCACTGCATTGTCACTCTGCGAAGCGTAAGCCACTTCTGAGTTAGCGCACTGGCCTTTCTTCGGACACTTTTTCCCCAGGCGCAAGACATCGGCACTTTTGCCAGACGGCAACCAGCAGCACGACCTGAATAACGGTGCCTTTCAAACTCAGGCAGCGCCGTGTACATGCACAGATAAAGCTCAGCGGAGGAGAACCACCTGCGCGCAGGACAGCCCACGGACCCCCCCTGCAAGAATTTCAAAACCTGGCCAGCCCGATATGTCCCCTGGAACGAAAGCCCCCCCTTTCTTTGGGAGCCTGAACGCCTTGGGCTGGATTCGCCTGTGAATGTAATTGTGGCTTCCAACCCCCGACATCCTGAGGACAACCGCTTTGCGGGGCCCCACGGGAGTGCCATGCCGAAGGCTTATGCTTCGGACAAAGGGCACAAGCACACCACTCATCGCAAAAAAATCAACGCAACTGTCGTTGCACGCGGGCTGTTCAACGCTCACAACCTCCGCGTGCAACACGTTCAAGAAACCATGCCTAAGAAAACCGTCGGTCCCAGAAAGCTCAGCTTCGATGTTCCAGCCCCCCGCAATGCAGAAGGGCAGGCACGAGGCCCTAACGGCCTCAATGAGAGCCCCCAGGAGCTCCACGTTACCCTTGAGGCCCACCCCCACCTCCCCGTAAACCGAAACGAAGAGAATCTGCATATCTCCTAATACAGTGCGCTGAAACTTAAGCCTGCTCTTAGGGTGTGCACATGCTGGCATGTACTCAGCAACAGGCATGTGAGCACGTGTGCACAGGCCTACCCCGCTAGACGTCGACAAGGTCGAGCTGCCAGTGATCGCACACGGTGACGCCTCCAGCCTATAGCCCCGAGCCCTAGCCCAGGCTTGACCGCATCGGACCTGCTCGCCCGCTGCGAGGCGCAGCCCCTGCAGCACGAAGATGTCCGCCTGCAGCAACTGGTCCAGCACGCACCACTCCATGAAACTCTGTGCCGTGGCCCAGGAATTGCTATTGTAGCAAACCACCGTGAACTCCGTACTCACCCCGAACGATCGGATTGGCTGCTTGCCCCCAGCCACCTGAAGCTTGCAAAGCGCTGTGCAGGTAGAACTCCGACCGAGCGACTCCACATCATGAACAGGAACGGGCTCATGTAGTTCGCCAGGCCCAGGTGAAACTGGGTGTTGCCCCACAAGCTGCCCAGCAGGAAAAGGCACCACTTCCTCTGATACCTCTTCTCCGTTCAGATACTCGCAAAGGCGCAGGCAGCTGTAATCAGGGAAATGCAGGCCGCCGTAGGTTGCTTGTCGCAATCGCTCGTCGTACACTTCGCCCCCTTTGACCGCATCCGAGGAGGACACGAGGGGGCACTCAATAGTTCGGATTGTGTAGCCGCTTGGGTTCGAAGCCTCCAGCTGCCAAAAGACGAGATTTGGCTCGAAGCTCACCCTCATCCTCTCCTTCGTCAGCCAAGGAGCCGACATCCTCGCGCAGCTGCTCCACCTCGATCGTGTCGATGTTCCATGCTGTTGGGGGCGGCTCAGCTGGTTGACCACCACCCGCTGCCACGCGGGCTCGCTTGTCGGGCGGCTCCTCCAGCACCTCGGCCGCGCAGGATTTGAGCACCTCAGCCAGCCTCGGCGCCAACTTGCTGGCGTCGGCGACTCCCTCCATCGTGCCAAGCGCTGAAAGCAACTTGGCCTCGTCCAGCTTGATCTCTGGGCCCGTGAGGTCCATCGACTGATGCTGCCCTGGCTCTTCCGCTGGCTGCGAGGATGCGAGAGCACGCACTTCCTCCTCCAGCTGCATGCAGACCTTCTGGCGCTCCCCGACCACCAGCGCAGCTGCCTTGGCCTCCTCCTGCGCCTTGAGCAGCTTCTGGTCCGCTGCTGTCTTGTCCTGCTCCGCCTTCTGGTAGCGGATGCGAGCCTGCTCAGCTCGTCGCGACAACGCCGTGAGCTTCGCTGGCAAGGGCTTGTTCTCATACAGCTTACGACGAGCTCCCTCCAGCTGCTCTCGAACAGCCTTGAGCGGTAACACCATCCACGGGGAGCGGACCGACTCCAGCCACTGCACGTGCTTGCCGAGGCCGTCGATCTCATCCCGTAGCTCTTCTGACTCATTATTCTCCACTGCCGCGTCGCCTCCGCCAGTGTCAGCCGAACCACGCAGCTTGGCGTTCTCGGCCTCCAACTGCTGCAGGCGCTTCTCCAACTTGGCAAACGAGGCAGCAGTTGCATCGAAGGTGCCGTCGGCCTTGCGCTTGCTCCGGCTGGGGAGGTCCGAGGGGGCGACGCACTTGAATGCCACACCCTTGTGCAGCTTGCACTTGTAGCACTTCTCGTTAACCCCATAGTTAATGAGAGGATCCCCAGTCCGACGAAACGTGCAAAACTTACACATCCAGTCTTGCTTGGGCTCCTGCTGCTGCTTCCCACTCCATGTCCACGGCGCTGGCGCCATGGCGACGTCTTTGCTGTGCGTTGGGCCGCCAGAGAGCCCCTGCGGTACTGGCTGAAAGAAAAGCTGTCGAGCGCAAGCGCTCTGGCACTGCCGCGGACTAGCGGTATCCACTTTGTTCCCAGGGAAAACCAAAACCTTGAGCCAAAATGGCTACGGACGAGGGGGAGGGGGAGGAGGAAGAGGGGGAGGAGGAGGAGGAGGAGGAGGAGGAGGAGGAGGAGGAGGAGGAGGAGGAAGAGGAGGAGGAGGAGCACTACCGCACGTGGCAGACTCGTGGAAGCCTCGGGTCTTTCAACGCTGTCATCGAGTATGATTCGGAGTGCGCGGCTGATGTGGTCCGGCGCTGGGCTCGTGCTAGGCTGAACCTCAGGTTGGCCCTGAGTGCACGCCACATGTTCGACGAACTCTCTTCTCGTATAGAATGGCACAAAGTTCAATCACAGACTGACAAGTTCTTGAATGAGAGAGACGATCACCTCGCGAACTGCGGTGCGAGGGGAATGTGTTGTGGGCTTCCGGGGGTCGTCCAGTGGGCCTGGAGCTCTTCGAGCACATCTTCATCATAGAGGACAGGCAGCCCCTGTTCACCTCGGCAGACGCATCAACATGAACTTCGAAGGACCGCGCGGATTTCTTGAATCGGCGCTGGACCCATGTCTCCAGCACGCAGAGCATACCAGGGGCGGCGCCAGAGGCGCCGCCAGGGGGACCGGCGCCGATCCACAGAATCTGCGTGGACGTCCGCATGTTGACGTACATGGCGACTTTTCCTCTTCGACTGCCACCCGTCCTGCCTGGACTTTCCCGGGGAGGACTCCCCAGGGACGAGAGTGGACGGAGGACGCAGGAGGGAGTGGGGACGGACAGAGAAGGGAGGAGGAGAGAGGAGGGACGGGAGGAGGGAAGGTAGGAGAAGCGAGGAGGAGGGACCTGGACTCTCCCAGAGACGAGTGGATCAGGACGCCCTCCTCCTTCTGGAGCGCGCCCTCCACAAAATCGAACACTTCATTGATCGTGGCACCGTCCGCATCCAGAACCCGCCGGCCCTCTTGGTGGGACCACTGGGCAGCAAGATCCAAGCATTAGAGGATGTATCTAACTACAGAAACCCTGGGATCCTACATGCTGGCGTCTCGCCTTCACTCCCACCACCTTTCTTCGCATGGGGGAAGCGGATCCCGAGGGAAACGGGCCCTGGACCCTGTGGCCTCCCAGGATGAGCTCTTCATCTTGAGTGCTTTTCTGACGATCCCATGGCTGGTGAGGGTCTCGGGAGCCCGAAGACGACGACAAAACCTCAGGACCCGTTCCCTTCCAGACCAACTTCCCACGGCGACGGCGACTTCCGCTGGCCCTCGACGCCAGCCTGCGCCAGAGGGCCCGCCGCCGCTCTGCTTTCGCAGGCTGCCGCCCTCCTCCGAGGACGAGGCGCGCCGAAGGAGAGGCTTGTCCTGGAACGCCCCACATGTGTGTGTGCGTGTGCGCGTGCGTGTGCGAGTGCGTGTGCGTGCGCCCGCGCGTGTGCGTGTGCGTGTGCGTGTGCGTGTGCGTGTGCGTGTGCGTGTGCGTGGTTGTGTGGTTGTGTGTGTTGTGTGTTGTGTGTGTGCGCGTGTGCGTGTGCGTGTGCGTGTGCGTGTGCGTGTGCGTGTGCGTGTGCGTGCGCGCGCGCGTGTGCGTGTGCGCGTGCGTGTGCGTGTGCGTGTGCGTGTGCGTGGTTGTGTGGTTGTGTGTGTTGTGTGTTGTGTGTGTGCGCGCGTGTGCGTGTGCGTGTGCGTGTGCGTGTGCGTGTGCGCGTGCGTGCGC
>CAUYUJ010009136.1:356185-361185 GCA_963575745.1 Prorocentrum cordatum
ATCATCATCAACATCATCATCATCACCATCAGAATAATCATCATCGGGACGCCATAATCATCATCAACCTCATCATCATCAACATCATCATCGGAACACAATCATAATCAGCATCACCAAAACATCAACATCATCAGCATCATCATCACCGGGACACCATCATCGTCATCATCATGATCATCAACATAATCATCATGATCATCATCATCCTCATCATCGGGACACCATCAGCATCATCATCATCATCGTCATCATCATCACCATCATCATCATCGACATCATCATCATCATCATCATCATCATCATCATCATCGTCATCATCATCATCAGCAGCATCATCGGGACACCATCATCATATCATCATCATCGTCCTTATCATCATCAGCATCATCATCATCAGCATCACCATCATCATCATCGTCATCATCATCATCAGCAGCATCATCATCATCAACATCACCATCATCATCATCATCATCATCATCATCATCATCATCATCTCATCATCACCATCATCATCATCATCATCATCATCATCATCATCTTCATCATCATCGCGGGCCACCGCGGGACACCGGCGGGACACCGCGGGGCACCGCGGGACACCGCGGGACACCGCGGGACACCGGCGGGACACCGCGGGCCACCGGCCGCCCGGAAGGGAGTCATTTGGTCCGCCGCGCCTCAGCCACACGGGACACCAGCGGGACACCGGCGGGACACCGCGGGCCACCGGCCGCCCGGAAGGGAGTCATTTGGTCCGGCCGCGCCTCAGCCACAGGAGACTTTCTCTCGCCCGCCCACGCAGCTTCGCCTCGCCCGCACGGCACGCACGAACACGAAACCGAAATCGATTTCCCGGTAGGGGGGCTCTCCGTTCCACTTCGATCTCACCCCCTCACCTCCGATTGATACACCACATGACTTGCACCACATAGATTGCACCACATAGTTGACACAACCTAGCTTGCACCGCGTAGGTTGCACCACCTAGCTTGCACCACACAGCTTACAAAACATAGCTTGCATCCTCCAGATTGCATCACATAGCTTGTGCTACATAGCATACTCCACATAGTTTGCATCACATAAATTGCGCCGCGCAGATTGCACCACATAACTTGCACCACACAGATTGCCGCACCTAGCATCCACCACATAGTTTCCACCAAAACATAGCTGACACATACACAGTACAAGAACTTCCTGTTTGGGGTCCACGCTAGCTAAAATCAGAAATTCTGCTGTAAGATATCTAGGGGCAATTTGTCATCGAGCTCTGAGCTTCCTGAAGTGCCCCAAGGCTTCTGTGGGTCCGCATGGGCCACTGGGGTATAACAACTGTCCGTGCGGTACCTGCTGACATGTTGGTATTTTAATTGACGTGCCTACTGTACCCCATGCGCTCTTCCTCCTTCCGCCCTCCCCCCTATCCTCTTCATCCCCCATCTCCCCTCGCCTCCCCCTCACCCATCTTATGACGAAGGCAGGATGATAGCACATTCGGATGATGATAAAATAAGAACACCTAGGAACCGGCGGGTCCGGAGTATCTATCGGGCGCCGCGGCCCGTTCCGGAGACGTCCGGACCGCTCTGCGAGCGTTCTGGAACGCTCTGGAGCGATTGATCCTCATCCCAGGCCTGCCTGACATCTCTCCCACAGCAAGCCGCTGAGGCTCTCAAGGCGCACTCCTGTAGGATACTCGAGGGACGCATACGACTCTGCCTCCTGCAGGTTTCTTGGAGGGCAGCACTTCGGGGCTGGGGCTTCCTGTCCTTTGGTCGGGAACTGCGGAAGAGCAGGAGCGGGAGAGGAGCATGGGCGAATCGCACGCGGGAGGGCGTCACGCGTATCCCCAGACGGCGATTGCCCAGCTACTCGACGATTCTGCAAAACGAATGCGTGACCTGCCACAGCCTTCGGGTTTGGAACGACGTGCCCTCCTGGGAGCAGCTCCTCATCCTCCTCCTAATCCTCCTCCCCCCTCCTCCTCCCTCCTCCTCCTGCTCCTCCTCCTCCTCCTCCTCATCGTCCTCCTCCTCCTCCTCCTCCTCATCATCATCATCTCCTCCTCCTCCTCCTCCTCCTCCTCCTCATCATCATCATCATCATCATCATCATCATCATCATCATCAGCATCATCATCATCATCATCATCATCATCATCATCATCATCATCATCATCATCATCATCATCATCATCATCATCATCATCATCATCATCATCATCATCATCATCATCATCGTCAGCATCATCATCATCAGCAGCAGCATCATCATCACCACCACCACCACCACCATCATCATCATCATCAGGGTCATCATCAGCGTCATCATCATCATCACCATCATCATCATCAACATCATCATCATCATCCTCCTCCTCATCCTCCTCCTCCTCCTCCTCCTCCGCGTTCCTCCACACTCCTTCCCTCCATGCTCCCTCCTCTTCTTGGACATGCCGCGAAAGCGAAGTCTTGAGGTGCCCGCCCACTCCTCCTCCTCCTCCGCCCCCCCTTCGTCCGACCCTCTGGTAGGGGGCCACATGCGAACCCTACCCCTACTCCCCACGATTTCTGAGGGGGAGGGTGGGGTTCACTGCGCTCGGGAGCTCTCGAGCGAAGTGAACCCCCCCCCCCCTCAGAAGTCGTGGGGGGTAATTAGGGGCAGGGTTCGCGTGTGGCCCCCTATCTGGGGCCGCGAGCCTGTAGGTCAGGTACAGCACCCCGGCAATCTCCCACCGATTTGGCGTCCGCGGGCCTCCCGCCCTGGCCACGCAGACCAGGAGGCCAGGGGCAGTCCCGTAAGCGGAGCTGCTGGGGGGGTGCCGACTAGGACGACGAGGAGGACGGGGAGGATGTGGAGGGGGGGGGGGGGATGAGGAGGGGAAGGGGACGGGGAGGACGGGGAGGACGAGGAGGACGGGGAGGACGGGGACGTGGAGGAGGAGGAGGAGGACGGGGAGGGCGACGAGGAGGACGGGGGGGGAGATGAGGAGGGGGAGGGGAAAGGTGAAGGCGAGGGCGGATATGGACATGGACATGGAAGCAGAGGGGAAGAAGGGTAATGAGCACGACACAAGGGGGAGAAGCCAGGAGCAAAAGTACAGCGACGGTGAGGACGAGAGACGAGGAGGACGACGAGGACCAGGAGGAGGAGGAGGAGGAGGAGGAGAAGCAGCAGCAGCAGCAGAAGGAACAGGAGAAGGAGCAGAACAGCCGTTGGCATGGGGAGCTCTGTGTGAGAAAAAGGTAGAGCCCAGGGGAGATGTCGCCTCCTCCTCCTCCTCCTTCTCGTTGCCTGTCTCCTCCTGGCAGGAGGACGAGGAGAACGAGAAAGAGGTCGAATCGGAGGCGAACAGCTTCCTTTCTTGCTCTCGATGCCGTCACCTCTGGCTTTCGTGATACGTGCCATATGGCATCGGGAACTCAGGAACGGTGATACCCATCACATGGCATTAGCGGCATCAGAGGAATGCAAAATAAGTAACAGTGCAGATGCGGTGCACATGAAGGTCGGCACCTATCTTCCATCCTAGACCTTCGCCAATTATGGTTGCAACGCGTCGTTCACAAAATGCTGCGCGATGTAGCGAATTCAACAACGTGGCAACACAGAGCGGCAAATGCCAGCCCTTCCACACCCAACACCAGAACATGTCCGACTGGTGGATTTCAGACAAACAGCAAACAGCGAGGCACCGAACGGACAGGAAATAAGCCCCGCCAGAACTGTTCGCAACCATAGGTCCCACCGCCCGAAACCTTATCCGAATGATCAGTCGTGGCACATCGGTCTGCAAAGCAAAAGTTGCGTTGGCATTGCCATCGAAACTACGCGAGCGAGAAAATCGTGAGCTTCTGCGAGCTCTCTGGCCATGGCGTAACCGTAGCTAGCTCGCTGTGTAGCGCAAAAGATGCGGCGCTAAAGCTCCGTAGCAAACTCAGGGCGTTCTTGTATGGTTGCGATGAGAGCGCACGTAAGAGAGGAGGCCTCAACAAATCGTCACGCGTCGTGGGGTCTTCTGGATACTTCCCCCCTTCAATCTGAAGCTAGACCGTGTGCAGATGGCATGACATGAACACACGAGGCTCGGGCGGGAGTCATGGGGGGGCAGGAAGTGATCCGAAATTGACCCTACAGCGCTCCACAACTGCCACCCCGGCTGCACGAGATGCTGGAAATACCACCTTCTCCACTCCACGCTGAGTGTGGAAGAAGAGGATCAAGAAGCCCAGCACGCCCAATAGCCGTGGGATAGAGAGACGATGATGCCGAAGCCGAGCCGAGGCAGCGATGGTGGAGGGAAGGTCGATGGTGGACGGGAGGGAAGGAGAGAGAGAGAGAGAGGGTACGCTTCTGGGCGTCGCAGCCGCGCGCGCAGCGACGCGGCGAAGTCGGGCAGCAAGCAGAAACCGCAGCCGAGAGCGCGCGCTGGGCCCCCCACGCAGCAGCCAGAGGCGGGGCAGCGCAGGGCTCGCCCCCCCCGGGGAGCGCCACGCCGCGCGGGGGGCTCCCAGACAAGGGCCTCCTCCTCCTCCTGCTCCTGCTCCTGCTCCTGCTCCTGCTCCTCCTCCTCCTCCTCCTCCTCCTCCTCCTCCTCCTCCTCCTCCTCCTCCTCCTCCTCCTCCTCCTCCTCCTCCTCCTCCTCCGGGACGCTGTCCATCGCCCTGACGTCCATTCCCTGTGTTTTTTTCGGTTTCGTGTGTGGATGTTTCGCCAAATGAGCAAGGGTGCTCCTCGACGGGCCTCGCCGAGGAAAACATGCACGCGTCTGAGCGATGCCAAGGACGGTGGGGGGCCAGGGGGCCCGACAGACGGCAGACCGAGGAGCAGGGCCGGAGGTGTAGGCCGCGGCGAGGCCAGGAGGCCGAGAGACGGGCGGGAGGCGCAGTGCGAGTGGGAGGAGCGACAGGGCAGCGGTAGGGGCGAAGCGGGCAGCACAGTCGGGGGCTACTGCAGGTGCCCCCGGCCCAAGGTACACCCAGCTTTTCGCT
>CAUYUJ010009136.1:366185-371383 GCA_963575745.1 Prorocentrum cordatum
TGCGCGCGCGATTGGCACGTTCGGTAGTATGTGGTGAGCATGCTGGACAAGCACAATAACGGTTGTCTTAAGAATTTGCACGAGCGCGAACTCAGGCTATTCTGAAAATTAAGGTTGCAATACCTACCTGGTATCGTGACACTCGGTCTTGAAACCCTTGCTAAACTCCAGGGGTCTCAAACATCCGGGCACCCGGGCGCGACGACGCGCGCACGCACTTCGTCCCATGTTTTGCAACGGGTGTTTGCGACTGTTCGAGCGATTTCGACACGCGCGCGCGAGAGGCACGTCGAGTAGAATGTGATGAAAAAGCTGACAAACCGATACGTTTCTTAAGCGATACGTTTTTCTATACAAAAAAACTCGCACGGGCGTGATCGCAAGCTTTAGGATTTACAAAGAGTGATGGTTGCAAAGCCACTGGTGGTTTCAAATGATTTCTGGACAATCGGTTTTTGAACTCCTGACGCCAGGTTTTGGTGAATTTCGACACACGCGCGCGACCACGCGCGCGCGCACTTCGTCCCATATTTTGCAAGGGTTTCCTACCTCACCACGCGCGCAAGGGCGTTCGAATGAATGCGACATGCGCGAGCGAGAGGCACGCGTGGTAACATGTGATGAGCATTATATATATTATATATACATACAAAACACACACACACACACACACACACACACACACACACACACACACACACACACAAACACACACATAAAAAAACGATGCTAAATGTGCATGAGCGCGAGGTCACGCTTTCAGCACAAACATCACGCCGCAAAGCAATATGGTGTTTATTTAAATGTGTTCGGGACACTCGATTGTGATAGCCCTGCGAAACTCAAGGCTTTTGAAGGATCCTGGCACGCGCGCGCGACGACGCGCGCGAGCGCACGTCGTCCCATTTTCTGCAACACTGCCTCCCCCCCCCGTGATCATGCGCGGCGGCACCGCCGCCCATCCCGCGCACTGCTATCTCGAACGCCTGACTTCACGAGCCGGCGGCGCACGCTGCCCGTCCTTCGATCGGAACGCCCTCGACCGCCCCAAATGCGCACGTTAATGATGTTCTCGCTGCAGCGCTGGCCACATGTTGGGACGGGCCACGCGCCCCCGCTGCCCGTTTGGCGCTCTCCCCCCAGCGCGGGCCACCGAGCCGCAGCCCCTGGCCCAGGCCGGAGGAAGACAACGCGCACGGCCGCCTTCGCGGGCCCGCGCGCGCAAGGCGGCGGCGCTGCAGCCCAGAGAGGAGACAAGAAGAAAAGGGAAGGAGGAAGAAGGAGGAAGAAGAGGGAGGACGAAGAGGGAAAACAAGGCGAGTTGACGCCAATATGCAGGAGGAGAGGGGGGAGGCAGAGGTAGCAGCAGGAAAGCGCGCACGTTGGGGGCGGGCGGGGGAAGGGGGAAGGCGGGGGGCGTCGGCGGCTGACGGGGGTCGTCGTGGGACGGAAGGCGTCGGGGTCGTCGTGGGCGCGGGGGTCTGGGGTCCGCCGCGGCAGGGCCCGCCGGGCGTCAGGCGGGGCGGGCGGGGTCCGGGGGGTCGTCGCGGGACGTCGCGGCACTGGCGGTCTTCGTGGGTCGTGGGAGTGGGCGGCAGGACGACGTGGGCCAAGGGTCGTCAGGAGAAGGGGGGGCGGGGGACCGGCTGTCGCCGTCTGCGACTCACACGGCGTCCGCCGCGGCCGCCGCCGCGGCCGCTGCGAGGCGTGCAACCGCCGCCCCGGTCGACGGCTGCAGCCGCCGCAGCACCGCCCGCGCACTCTCCCGATGAAGGGAGATTGAGAGTTGCTGGGCGCGCCGGTCCGCCACTTCGGCGGCCTCCTCCCCAGTGGCGTCAGCCACACGCTTGGCCGGGATCACGACGGCTCTCCTGGCCTCGCGCCCCCACCCGTCGCCGTGGGCCTCCACCACCGTGGGTATGAAGGTGAGGCCCTGCGCCGCGCAGTGGTGCTGCGTGTCCTGGCGCAGCTGTTTGAACTCCTCGCAGCGCACGCGGCGGAGGCGGGGAGGAGGTCGGCGCGAAGCCTGGAAGTGACGGCGAAATCCCAGGCTGCTGGCACCCCATTGCGCCACCTGGGCAGGTAGACGTCAACAGGGCGGCGGTCGCCAGCGCCAAAGTCCTGCCCGTCCACCTCGCCGCCCAGCGGCCCCTCGTTGGCGGCGCGCGGACTCGGGAGCCCTGGCCGTTCCAGCTCTGCGCCCGCGAAGCCGGCCGCCTGCGCGTCGAAAAAAACCTTGGTTCCAGAGCGCGTTGTGCCGCTTTGTCCTGTCCCCTCGGCAGGAGCAGGCAACGGCGTGGTCTAGCCAGACGTCCATCACCCTCCGCACGCGGGGCAGAAGTCCCCGCGGTCCGGGAGCTGGACTCGGAGTCGTCGCTGGACAACCACCTGGCAGAGGCCGTGCTGGAGGCAGGCGCCAGCGCCGGGCGCCTGGAGCAGGCTCAGGTGCGCCTGGGTGGCGACCGAGGCGCCAGCCTGGAGGCCACACTCCTTGATGAGATCCCGTCCTCGCTGTTGACCCCCCCCGCTCCTCCACCTTCCCTTAGCCCTACCACTCCTCACGTTCATCCAACTCCTCCTGCTCCTAATCCTCCTTCTCCGGCGGCGGACGCGTATTCCCGCGCCGCCCGGAGGTTCAGTGATTGGGAGCAGGCAGACACCTCCGCCGTCATTCAGGGAGGGCGGCCTCCCCGACAATGGCCAGCCATTTAGGACGGCGGCCAATCCCAGGGGAGAGGGGCCTGCCGGCCAGGGCACACAGACCCTGTTGCCTGGGGGCGTAGCCAGCATCGTGAGGAAAGATTATTCCGCATATCAGAACAAAGGGGGTGGTCTGATTTAGGAGGGGGTCTGATTTGAGCTGTCTTGGAAGGTCCAAGTGGGGTCTGCGCAAAAGGCTGCATTTTCATTGGCTGGTCTGAGGGGCTGAGGGGGTCTAAAACTGCTCGTCTGGGACGCTTGTGACCCCCACCCCTAACTTATGAAATTCGGAGTAGCCGCTGTGGGCACCAGGCCGCCAGCGCACCAGCCTGGCCAGCTGCGGCCGCCCGCCGCCCCAACTGCGCCCGCGCCCCCCGGCTCCCGGGCAGAGTCGCGCCGTCGCCGGCCTCCCCTGGCGGTCTGGCGGCGCGCTTTGGCCGCCGCCGCCCAGCGCCCCCTCGGCCCCCGCCAGCAGCCCTGGCGGCCGCGCCCCTTGGCAGTTCGCGCCGCCGCCGCCAGGCCCGCATCGTGCCGCCGCCAGCCCGGCGCGCGCCGTGCAATAAGAAGAAAACGTTTGGCGCAGGCCCTCTAACCGGAGCGTCGGGCCCCGCCATCGCAGACTTGCCCGCTGTATTATTTGCCCGCGGGCTGTCGGCAACGCGAGACGACCCTCCATCAGCTCCCGACTCCAACCTCCTCCTCCTCCTCCACCTCCTCCTCCTCCTCCTCCTCCTCTCCTCCTCCTCCTCCTCCTCCTGCTCCTGCTCCTTGCTCCTGCTCCTTGCTCAGCCCTAGCTCCTCCACCTCCTCCTCCACCTCCTGCCTCCGCCTCCTCCTCCTCCCTCCTCCTCCTCCTCCTCCTACTCCTCCTCCTCGTTCTCCTCCTGCCTCTTCTCTCCTCCACCGCTTCCATCCTCCACCTCCTCCTCCTCTCCTCCTCCCCTCCTCCTCGTCCTCCTCTCATCCCTCCTCCACTTCCCTCCTCATCCACCTTCTCCCCTCTCTTCTCCTCCCCCCTGCCTCGTCCTCCTCATCCCCCCCTCTTGCCCTGCTGCATATGATTTTCATGGTCCTCTCCTCCTCCTCCTCCCCTCCTCCTCCTCCTCCTCCTCCTCCTCCTCCTCCTCCTCCTCCTATTGATGTTATGAGTGCGATTGGTAGGATTAGTGTTGTGAGCGGTAGCAGGATTAACAATAGTAGTATGATTACTACTACTCCAACTGATATTAGTATGAGTGTTACTAGTGTGACCAGTATGAGTATCAGTGTTTCTAGTCCGCCGGCCCCCTTGTGGGGCCACCAGGCTGCGAGGCGCGTGATTCGCAGTTTCCTGTACCAGTTGTAGTTTGTAGTTTCCAGTGTTACAGTTCTGCTTCTTGCTGGTTATTGTAACTAGTTGACTTCTTGCTGGTTACTGTAACTAGTTGATTGACCGCGCGAGGGGGGGGGAGGCCCAAACGGGATGTTTAGCGCCTCCTGGGCGCGTTGTCTGAATTGCTGGGGGGGCTCGAAATCGACACCCCTCACGCAGATCCGCGGGGTCAGGGTCCAAAAACACAGGGGATTTGCCACATTTCTGAAATTCGGCGCCACCCCTCACGCAGATCCGCGGGGTCAGGGTCCAAAAACTCAGGGGATGTGTTACATTTCTGAAATTCGGTGCCACCCCTCACGCAGATCCGCGGGGCCAGGGTCCAAAAACACAGCGGATTTGCCACATTTCTGAAATTCGGTGCCACCCCTCACGCAGATCCACGGGGTCAGGGTCCAAAAACACAGCGGATTTGCCACATTTCTAAAATTCGGTGCCACCCCTCACGCAGATCCGCGGGGTCAGGGTCCAAAAACACAGGGGATTTGCCACATTTCTGAAATTCGAACCCATCACGCACATCCATCGCAAGGCGTGGTAACCCAAACTGCGAGAACTCCCTCGGCCCTTTCATCGCAAGGTGTGGTAACCAAGCCCTTAAACCATACACGTCTTACCAATCGCCAGGTGTGGTAACCCCTCTTGTGATCAGTTGGTGTTGCTGATTGCGACTCCGCTTCGCATGAAGTTTCGATACTGCTTCACGACAGCGCCAAGGCCTCATGACTTAGCTCTTCCATGGCCCATTCTCCGAGAGGGGGCCGGCGGCAGGGGGCGAAGCCCTTACGGATATGAATGGTTGTATCAGTGTTGTATCAATATTGTCATCACTTATGTATTGAAATACTGGTCGTGTAAGGAACATGTTTCTTATGTATTCTTATAATTAACAATCATATTATATGTAGCGTGATTGTGCTTGGCAGTGTTAGTACTCGTACTGGCATGCTAGTTTTTAGGAGTACTAGTCTTAGCATTCGGATGTGTATCGTTATGCTTACATTGGTTAGTACGATTGCTACCATTACGAATAATACCAACACTACTGCTACTACTACTACTACTACTACTACTACTACTACTACGACGACTACTACTACTACTACTACTACTACTTCTACTACTA
>CAUYUJ010009136.1:371483-423983 GCA_963575745.1 Prorocentrum cordatum
AGGCCGCTGGGAAGACACAGCGAGGCGAAGAGACCACATAAGGGCACGAAACCGCAAGGCACGCGACGTCCAAAACAGTTGTTGTATGAGAAATAGAAAAACAACGCGTCGAAAGAGCAGGGCGAACAGGCGAAGTAGGACGAGAGCTCGGGGGTGCGGAGGCCTTCAAACCGCGGCGCGCGTATCAGGTCCCACACGAGCCAAGGGCACTACAGCTACGCAGGGCGCAGCAGTTACGTGTACTCGCTGTGGTGAAATCCCGGTAGCGGTGTTCTGCTGGCACGATTCAAGATCGTCAAAACACAACAATCACGTTGATTCGTGGCGTTGGGTCCCGCGAATGGTGTATTGGCACGTATCAAAATCTTCAAACGGTTGCCTTCCAACGGAGCAACTCCTTCAGTAGAAAAGAATTATTGCAGGGGCTTTTTTAATAAAGAATACACCTTGAAGGAGGGTTTATTCCAACATCGTTGATGACTCGTGGGATTACACTGGTCCTCGTCCTCCTCCTCCTCTCCTCGTTTTCCTCCACCTCCAATCCTTTTCCTTCGAAGTAACTTTTCCGCGTCGGACCCCGAGGCCGGTCGATAGGGCGGCCGGGCTTTTCGCCTTAGATTTCCATACAACTAAGGACCTTGAAGCTTTAAACATTGGCAACCGTGTCGCACATTCAAAACGAAGGGGTACAAAATGCCAATCTCGCCTAAGCGCCGCGCGCAATCGTTGCAACAAACTGCAAGAGCTTCACGGATTGAGGCGGGCGGTTTTCACAATGTAGCTCTCGCCTTAGCGCCGCGCACATTCCTTCCTGCTGAACTTGAAAGAATTTCACGGATTGAAGGCGGTTGGTTTTCAAAATGCGGTTCTCGCCTTAGTGCTGGAACACTCGTTTTTTGATAAATGTGCAAGCACTTCATGGATTGAGGGCGGCGGGTTTTCAAAATGCGGTTCTCGTTTTGGTGCCGCGCGTACTCGTTTTACGCGTTTGCAGAAAGTTTCACATATTCCCATGGTCAACGTACCAGAAAGTATGTGCTGGAAAGACTCGGGATTGCAAGGGTGCAACAGTTACGTTGGTTCGCGGTATCGAAATCCCCAACAATTGTGTTTTAGCGCGGTTCAAGATCGTCAAAACGCAACCGTCCGGATGATCCGTGGCGTTGGAATCCCGAGAACTGTTGTCTCACAACGAGGCAAGCTTCCTCTGCGGAAATGAACCACAGTAGGGACCTACGGAGAGGGAGCTTGGAGGGAGGGATTATTCCAACATCGTTGATGAGCCATGGGATTGCAAAGGTCCTCCCCCTCATCCCCCTCCTCCCCCTCCTCCTCCTCCATCCCCCTCTCCCCTCCCGCTCCTCCTCCCTCCTCCTCATCCTCCTCACTGCCTTCCTCCTCCTTCTCTCCTCCTCCTCCCCTCTCTTCCTCCTCCTCCTCCTCCTCTCCCTCCTCCTCCCTCCTCCTCCTCCTCCTCCTCCTCCTCCTCCTCTCCTCCTTCCCTCCTCCTCCTCCTCCTCCTCCTCCTCCTCCTCCTCCTCCTCCTCCTCCTCCTCCTCCTCCTCCTCCTTCCTCCTCCGCCTCCTCCTCCTCCTCCTCCTCCTTCCTCCTCCTCCTCCCTCCTGCCCTCCTCCTCCTCCTCCTCCTCCTCCCCCATCCTCTCCTCCTCCTCTCCTCCTCCTTCTCCTCCTCCTTCCCTCCTTTTTTTTTCCTCGTCCTCCTCCGTCCTCCTCCTCCTCCTCCTCCTCCTCCTCCTCCTCCTTCCTCCTCCTCCTCCTCCTCCTCGCTCCGCCTCCTCCTCCTCACTCCTCCTCCTTCCCCTCCTCCTCCTCCTCCTCCTCCCTCCTCCTCCTCCTCCTCCTCCTCCTCCTCCTCCTCCTCTTCCTCCTCCTCCTCCTCTCCTCCTCCTCCTCCTCCTCCTCCTCCTCCTCCTCCTCATCCTCCTCGTCCTCCTCCCCCCCCTTCCTCCTCCACCCCCCTCCTCCTACACGGCTGCCTGCGCAGGAGCCCCCTTTCCCAAGGAATTGGGAGGCAGGCGATTCTCGCGCGCAGAATTTGCATCGCGTATCTATTCTACAAGCGACCCCCCCTTGCGGGGCGGACTGCAAGTCCCTCGAGGCGTCCAGGTCGCCCAGGAACAGCCCGTCCTTCACCTTCAGGCCGGGCCCCGCCATCGGCCTTGAGGGGGGCAGGAGGAGTTGGCGGAAGGGCGAGGAGGAAGGGGGGGGGCGAGACGAGGGAGGCGATGAGGGGGAGGAACGGGAGCAGAGGGAACAGCTGCGGAGGAGGGGGGGGAGAGCTGGGGCTGGGGGAGAGTGAAGGGAGCAGGTGGAAGAAGGGCAACGATAGGGGGGCGAGAAGGAGAAATTGAAGCAGCGGCGAGGGAGGGGGCGGGCGGGCGGGCGGGAGGAGGCAGCGGAAGAGGAGGAGGAGGAGGAGGAGGAGGAGGAGGAGGAGGAGGAGGAGGAGGAGGCGGGGGAGGAGGAGCGAACATAGCTGACGGCCACATTCGTCTGCTAGGCAAGCCACCCCGCGGCGCGCGGGCCAGGCCTCCGCCCAGGCTAGCGGGGGGGCGGGAGGCGCGGCGGGCGGCGGCGGTGGCGCTGTAGAACCCGCTCGGTTCCGTGACGATGGAGTCCTTCATGAGGCGGTACTCGCGGGTGGCCGAGCTGGCGACCCCGTTCTCGCCGTCGCGGGGCGTCTGGAGGTCAGGGGGGCCATGCGCGCCAGGGCGATCTCGCTCAGCTGGCCGCGGCGGCGCGCAATGGAGTGGATCATCTCTGGGCCTGGAGGTAGTGCTGGATGGAGTCCGGGCGGTCACATCCGCGCGTGCACTGGCGCCTCTGCGGGTTCACGCGCACGCGGTCCGAGGTCGCCCATGCACCCGCAAGGGCTTTGAGCATAGCCCATGTCCTCGCAGGAGGCTGGGCCGCCAGGAACTTGCAGAGGCGGGCCCAGCGCTCAGCCAGGTCCGCGGGGATCTCGCGCATCTGGACCAAGTCTGGCTCAGCAGGCTCCGCTTCTTCGTCGCGTTCGTCGCCCCCGCGTGAGAGCTGCGGATCGGACACGGCTGGGAAAAGGTCGCGCTGGCCGCGCGCCCAGCGGCGGCGGGCGCGATGCTCGGCGCCGGCGAAGCGGCGGAGAGCACTCTCACGGCGAACGCTTTCGGGGTCGCCGCTCATGTCGCCGAGGAGCGCAAGTTCCAGGCGGCTGCGCGCCACGTTGGACGTCGCCCAAGCATTCTCGCAGACCTCGACAATGAGGCTACGGCGTTTGCGCCCGCGTGCGGAACAGCAGCAGAAACATGTCGGTGCAGAGCCCGTGGTAGACGCACTCCACGCTCCCGCTCCAGGAGCCCCAATCATTTTTGTCATCGATGTTGCGGTCCAGCACGGGGACGTCTGGGATCCGTGAGCCTGCCCGGTGCGCGGCGCGGTTTGGGAGCCGCCCGCGCGCAGTTTGCGCGCGCTGAACCGCCGGATCCCCGCGGCTTTTTTTTGAGCTCCACGCTCTGTCCGCCACGTTTAGCGAGGCACCCTACGGCGGGGGGAGGCTGGAGAAACCACGCTTGGAGGCGCTTCTTGATCGCGACTGCGGAGCGCGTCAGGGCGGGAGGCGCCCGCGCAGGGCCCACAGATGCGCCTTCTGCGGCGAGCGCCTTCTGGCGCGGAGCCTCGCCAGGCTGCGCGCGTCCCTGCAGAGGGGCAGCAGGGCCGCGGCGAGCAGCGTGCTTGCGAGCAGCAGCGAGGGCGCCAGCAGCGCGCTGGGGCGAGCCCAGCGATCGGACGAGGCGCCTGAAGCGCGAGCCCGCAGTCTCGACAGAGAAGGTCGAGTTGGCGATGACCGCGAGGCGCCGCACGATGGAGATCGGGTCGGCCCAGCAGTCGGCGCGCCAGCGACCGCTTTCGACGGCGACCATGCCGAGGCGATCGCAGGCCGAGCCGCGCAGAGAGTTGGACCTTAGGTTCCATCCCTTGATTGTTTGGTTGGCGGCTCTCCAGAGCGCAGCGGAGAGCAGTAGCTCGATGTCGTTGAGAATATCGATGTTGGCCCGGGGGCCCATGCCGAATGTGTCGGAATTGGCGAAGGTGCTGGGCGCGACGCGGAGTAGCTTGTGGGGGAGGAGGAGGAGGAGGAGGAGGAGGAGGAGGAGGAGGAGGAGGAGGAGGAGGAGGAGGAGGAATAGAGGGGGGGACGGAGGAAAGGGAGCAGTGGAGGGGGGCGCGCAGGGAGCAGGGGGAGGCAACGATAGGGGGAGACTTGGCCCATGGGGGGTCACATCGGCCTGGAATCGGCAATACACCGCCAATCGGTAGACGAGTTGCCCCCGATAACGAAACCGCACTCCTGGGCGGGTTGGGGCTATCGTGCCCCTAACGGCGATCAATGGGCGATTGGGGGTCCATGCATCCCCCCCTTTGCCTTTCCCAACCCAACTATCGCCCGCGAAAGAAAGGGAGGAGGAGAGGCGAGGTCCAGGGCCGTCGCCGCCGTGAGCCGGAGCCGCGGGGGGCTGGGGTCGAAGCCGGGACCAGGGCCAGAACCGGGCCGGAGCCCGGCTCGGGGCCGCGACCGGGTCTGGTGCTCGGACCTGCGCCGCGCCCAAGGTTGCGGCTGGGACCGGGGCTGGGAGAGCTCGTGGCGCAGCTCGGGCTTATCTGCTGTTCTGTATTGTTCGTCAAGAGTCGGCCTGTAGGAGGAGGGGCGGGGAGGAGGAAGGGGAGCAGTGGGCGGGGATCCATGCTCAGGAAGATTCGAAGTTATGGCAGCGAGGGTCACGAGGTGAGCCCTCCGAACTGGCAGCACGGTGAAGCATCGCACGAGGGCCACCCGCGCCAGTCGCTGCCCAGGAGAGTTGTTCCCTCGAGCGTTGGGGGGCTCGGAGCCCTCGGCGGTGCGCGTTGAGTCGGGCGTGCGGCTTCTCGGGCACCACGCGGAGGAGGGCCCGAGTGGTACGGGCGTCTACCTGGACGGATGCGGATGGGATTGTGCTCGCCTTCAGGCGCAAGGGGTGGTGCATGCCTTCGCTGGCTGCCGATGGTCGGCCGCGCACGATGTTGCCCCAAGTGCCGCAGAAGGGGAGGAGGAGGAGGAGGAGGAGGAGGAGGAGGAGGAGGAGGAGGAGGAGGAGGAGGAGGAGGAGGAGGAGGAGAGGGAGGAGGAGGGAGAGGAGGAGGAGGAGAGAGGAGGAGGAGGAGTGAGAGGAGAGGAGAGGAGGAGGAGTAGGAGAGGAGGAGAGGAGGAGGGAGAGGAGGGGAGGAGGGAGGGAGAGGAGAGGGAGGAGGGAGGGAGGAGGAGGAGGGAGGGAGGGAGGGAGGGGAGGAGGGAGGAGGGGGAGGGGGAGGAGGAGGAGGAGGAGGGAGGATGAGGGAGGAGGAGGAGGAGAGGAGGAGGAGGAGGAGGAGGAGGAGGAGGAGGGCGGCTGAAGGGGGAAAAACGGGGGGCGAGGAGGAAGGGGGAGGGGCGGGAACCACATTGCATGATGGCGCACGCTCAGCAAGGCGTCACAAGTATGGAATAACAGTTCGGCAGCTTCCACACCGGTCCCTGCGCCAAGTTCGCTGGCCATGTCTCCTGTATGCCAGCGCCACGCGTCGCCGACCCTGTGGGAGGTCAAGTGCGAGTCGGTCGGCGGATGCCGACCGTCGGCTTGAGGAGAGAGGGCTGGCGGAGCACAAGCTTGTCAGTATCGAGGTAGATCAGACCCTTCTCAATGCTTCGCGCCTTGGGGTCGCCTGCCACAGGTAAAGGGCCCCCAATGCGAAAAAGGTGACGGACTTTCGCCTCCCCTGCAATGCCACAGGGCCCCACTGCACAAAAGGCCATCAAAAGGATGGCCGAGGAGGTAATTCCTGGGGCTTTAGCGGAGGTTCCCGCCAGACTGAGTTTCCTGTGATCACTCCAGACGGGGGTCCTACAGAGAAGGAGGAGGAGGAAGAGGAAGAGGAGGGGGCCCGAGGAGGGGGGAGGAGGGGAGGGGAGAGGGGGGAGGCATGGGGGGGAGGAGGAAGTCAGGGAGGGGGACACGAATCCTTCGCTCGTGGACGTGGAAGGCCCAGGAACTCTCATTGACATCGGGTATTGAAATCGTCGGCCGGACTGTCAGCAAACCCCTTCCCCCCGACTTCGGCCTGGACCGGCGGCCATGGAACGATCTGGCTGCCTCCACTGCTTGAGAAGGATACGGCGGTGGTTCGGAAAGACTGAAGCTCCAAGGCAGGGGGGCAGAGAGAGAGAGGCAGAGGCAGACAGACAGGCAGACAGACAGGCAGACCGACAGACGGACAGGCAGAGAGTCGGGGAGGCCCATACGTCCCCCATGGGGGCGAAGACGCGGGATGCGACAACTGGGAAGGGGGGGCACACAGGACGGCAACCAAGACCGTAGAGACCGAGAGGAGGAATAGGAGGACGATGACGATGGGAACGAGGAGAAGGACGACGACGAGGACATGGGGCGACGACGATGGGAATGCGGAGGGAGTCTGGGCTTGGCGCTGGGCAGGTAGAGAGTCGGACAAAGTGAATGGGAAGGACTCGTGCCAGTGATAAGACGTCCCAGGACAAGAGGGCTGAGGGCACGTGACTCCGAGCAACCATGCCGCCTGACTCCGCACCCCGCGATGCGCGCGACGCGCTTCATCACCCTCCGCGCCCCCGCGAGGCCACTCTACCGCGACTCTCTTCGCGTGGGGTGGGACGGAAGGGCAGGATGGTAAAGGACAGGGCAGAGAATCAGCTCACCCAGCTGGTTTTCCTGGGGCCTCCTGGCGCCAGGGGGCGCCCATGTATCGAGGAGTGGGCCCTGCGGCGGGGCGGAAACCGGCTGCATGCAGCGGATCTCGAACCACCCCCGTTCCCTGTCCTACCCTTGCGTCCGGCCCGATTCGCGCCCCAGGGAAGGATGTGCCAACATCAAATCGAGACCTAGGGCTGACACGAACGTCGTTTTGAACATATTCCCTTAAACTGAGCAGCCGTGGACAAGGCCCTTGGGGGCTTTGGAGTTCGCGATCACATGGTTCCGAGTCGTTAATGAACAAGTTGCGAATATCCGACCACGAACATGCTTTCACCCTTCCGAACACACCATGGGGCACGCCCAAAAAGACATCAGATCGAATCGGAATGTGCGTCGGACTGGGCCGCATCGGCACGGAGTCGAAATCGGATCGGATCGGCTGCACCAGGACGCACGACAGCGCCATGCAGGAATCTGGCCGCACCGGATCGCCGGAACATGAGAACCAGGCTCGAGCCCGCCGAAATCGATATCGAAAAGGACCGATCGGATCGACATGGACCGTGCGGGGGCGGGGTCCAGGAGCAGATGCCTCTCGGCGGCGCGCCCATGGGGGAAGGCGGAGTGGGGCCGGCCTTCTCAGAAGGCGGCGGGGCTTCTCAGAAGCCCACCCGCCTTCTGAGAAGCCCCCTGCGGCTTTGGAGGAGGCTCGCGACGAAGCCTCCTGGAGTGTTGGAGGGCTTCCGAGAAGCCCCGCCGCCTGAGAAGGCCGGCCCCCTTTGCCCGACCCCCTGGGCGCGCCGACGAGCCCCAGGGTACCCCCAGCCGTGGGAGGGAAGCACATCTCCAAATCCGCGGCCTGGCAGGCCGGGCATGGACACGATACAGTCTGGGTACAATGGATAAGGCGCCCCTCGATCGGGAGTCCAGGGTCCAGAATTTGAAAACCTGGTGATTGGTGTTTGCGAAATTCTCATGGAATGGCCCACCCATCTGGAGATTGGTGGGCCGCTTTTTCCAGACCCGCTCGATCAAGAAAGCTGACGTGCCAGGCCCAAAACATACCCCTACGTGGGAGGGCACCAGCTGGTGGCACCCCAATCGAGGCCCGGCCATGAGATCTCACCGCCGCCCTCATCAGGCAGGGAACTCCCCAGGGTCTGAAGCCGGCCCGGCCACACTCCCTCACGAACGCCCCCACCGCACGCGAGGGCATGGCCGCGCATGCCCTCGCCGCTCCTGGCCCTGGACCCGCGCCCGCGCGGGCGTGGCAGCGGTGCGCGGCCGCCTCCCCGGCGGTGGCTGCGGCCACCGCGGCCGTGGGGCGGCCAGCGCCAGCGGCCGCCCGCCGCAACGGGGCGCCCACCGCTCCTCGCTCGCCCCACGCGCGTGTGCCGGTGCCTGCCGCCCGCCACGCCGCACCCACGCGGCGCCCACGGCCCGGCCACCGCCCACCGCCCAGCCCGCACCCACCGCCCGTCCACCGTTCACCCCCCGCGGCAGCGCCGCCCGCCCCTTCCGGCCACGCCTGCCGGCCCACGGGCCCATCACACCACCCTGCGTTCACCCTCGTGCCTCCTCCGTCCTCCCGCCCTCGCCCCTTCCCTCCCTCCCTTCCCCCCGTCCCATCCCCAAAGGCCCGAGATCGCCGAAGAGGGTGCTCCGAGACCTCCCAAGGAACCTAGAGGTAGTCCATAGAATGGGCACCAAGATGCTTCCACCTCGACAGCGCCAACTCCACGAATCCATTGGTTGGGGATGGGTTGTGGCAAGGGGCGAAGATGCGAAAGTACTTACGATGTGGGCCAAATGGGGCTCGAACGTATTCATGGTCTCCGCCATGGAGGACACGAAGTTCAGGGCGGGAACAGCCAGCACCGAATCGAGAAATCGGATCGGAACGTGAACGTGAACCGGATCGGGCCACAGCGGCACGGAGCCGGAATCGAGTCAAAGCAGCCGCGCCAGGATGCATAACAACGCCATGCAAGCATCGGGCCGCATCGGGCCGTGGGAACATGGGAATCCGATCGGATCTAGCCGACCAGAAATCGCATCGAACCGATCGGATCGAGATGGACCCTGTAGGGTGGTTGGGAACTTGATGCCCCGCACATGCGGCGTAGCGTTGTGGACGCCACGACAATGGACACCCTAACAGTCCTATCATTGAATTACACATGTGTTTAACGTGTGTAAGACATGTTCTCAACATGTATTAAACCTGTGCTTAAACGTGTTTAACACATGTTGTGGGCGTCTGGAAATTGTTTGGCAGCACGCTTTCTCTCCATTAATCGTCCTCCACAAGCGTAGCGGCACTGAGCTTCCAGCTGGCCTGGGGCCCCCCCTCCAGCGGCAGACTGCACTGCGTACAGCTGCTCCTTCCTCCGTGGATCTGCGCCCCTCTGCCTGTCCTCCTCCCCCTCGTCCTCCTCTTCCTCCTCGTCCTCCTCTTCCTCATCTTCATGATCCCCCTTCAACCTCCTCCCCCTCCTCCTCCTCCTCCTCCTCCTCCTCCTCCTCCTCCTCCTCCCTCCTCCTCCTCCTCCTCCTCCTCCTCCTCCTCTCTCCTCTCCCTCCTCCTCCTCTCTTCCTCCTCGTCCTCCTCGTCCTCCTCTTCCTCCTCTCCCTCTCCCCCCCTCCTCCTCCTCCTCCCACCACCACCACCACCACCAACACCTCCTCCTCCTCCTCCTCCTTCCTCCTCCTCCTCCTCCTCCTCCTCCTCCTACCTCCCCTCCTCCCTCCTCCTCCCTCCTCCTCCTCCTCCTCCTCCTCATCCTCCTCCTCCTCTCTCCTCCTCCTCCTCCTCCTCCTCCTCCTCCTCTCCTCCTCCTCATCCTTCTTATCATTCCAACCTCCCTACCCTTTCCTCCACCTCCTCCCCCCCCTCCCTCTCTGCTCTTGAGCGGCGCCAGCGATCCGCCTGCGCTGACAGCGTGCTCCGGGCTGGTCTTTCCGCGCGGGGCGAAGCGGGGGAAGCAGCGCGCGCCCGCTCTTCGTCTACGCCAGCGGACTCGTATTGACCCCACGGCAGAGCTTCTTCCTCCTCTGCTCCTCCTCCTCCTCCTCCTCCTCCTCCTCCTTCTCCTCCTCTTCCTTCTCCTCCTCCTCCTCCTCCTCCTCCTCCTCCTCCTACCCCTCTGCAAGGCTTCTTCCTCCTCGTGCTTCCTCCTCCTCCCCTCCTCCTCCCTCGGCTGGGCGTAAGAGTGGCCCTGGACAATAGTGACCTTTGGTGCGCAGCTTTTGGGGGCGCGAGGGAGCCAAACCCAAGGAGGCGGGCCGCTTACATCGCATCGCGCTCGGCGATCGGGGGGAGCCCGATGAGTCCGCACCAAAGGTCACTACGGCGAAAGGTCACTCTTACGTGTAGTCGGCTCCCCCTTCCCCCTCCCCTCCCCTCAGCCCGGCTCGACTCAAGGTCGCACCAATCGCTCCGCCGCGGCCTGCCGAAGCCGGGGGCGGCGGACGGGCGTCGCCGTGCCGTGGAGGCCTGGCGCGCCTGCCCCAGATGGCCCTCGCCGTGTTCAGCCGTGCTGGGAGCTGCTGGATTTGCACTGCGGGCGCTCAGCCAGTGCGGCAACAAGACGAATCCATCGGCCGAAGAGCACATGTCTTGACGGGAAAGGAGACATTCAAACGATCGCCCACTCGGCTGCCGCGCGACGCCGGAGCAGAGCACGCGAGCTCGCCGACAGGGAGAGAAAAACAGCTCCCCGTCGCCTCTGACAGTGGCTGTGGCCTCATGTGTTGCACCCACCAATCTTCCGCCCATCACTTATCCCCCCCTCCTCCCTTCACCCCTTCCCCTCCCCCTCCTTCACCAACAACTCCAACCCCCTGTTCCGCCGCCGCCTGCTCCTCCTCCAACCTCCGTCCTCCCTCATCCCCTCCTCCGTCAGCCCTCCTCCTCAGCCCTCCTCCTCCTCCTGCAGGCGGCCTGGAGAACTATCCCTGGGCGCCCGACGCCATCTTCCTCTCTCCTCTGAGCCTCCTCCGCCATCCAGCTCTTGCTCCATCCCCCGTCTTCCTCCTCCCCACTCTACAATGCGTCACCGCGTGCTCCACACTCCCTACTTCCTACTCCCTCCCCCTCCCCATCCCTCCATCACCCTCCTTCATCGTCCTTCCCCCCCGCCTCTTCCTCCATTTCCACGCCATCCTCCCCTTCATCCTGCTCCTCGTCATAATGATGTTCACCATCGCCATCGCTAACGCCATCATCGTCGTCATCATCACCAGCCGGATTGCTTACTCTTACAAGCACGCTGGCTCCGCGTCGCCAGCAGAAAACTCTTCTGCAATGGAGGCGCGCCTGCAGAGAGAGGGTCGGGGGCGGCAGGTCTCCCGAGGGATACACCTGCAGCTCTGCACACCGCTGGTGCTCTCAGCTCCCGTGTGCGGCAGCGACCTGTGGGTGCCGGCGCTGGAGCAACTCAACAATCAGAACGTTGCGCACTCTCTGCAGTGCGTCTGGATCACGAGGATGCGCCATGAGGACAAAAAGTCCTGGGCGTCTAAGCTGAAAGGGTATCCTGGCTGGCCAGCCACAGGGCCCAAGGACTGACCCAAGAGCCAGGGAGGCAGAGGCGTCCGCCTGTCCCGCGCGCCTGCCCCGAGGTACTTCCGCATCTGAAGCCGAGCTGCCATCGGAGCCATCCGGGCACGGCAGGGGAGCCCTGGCCCGCGCGATGTCCCGAGTGCCGTTCTCGTGGGGACTCGCTGGCCTCAATATGGTGTGGATGCGTTTTTGCTCGCGAGCGACGCAGGCAGCTGCGCGCCGTCCAGACAGGTCGTAAAGCGAAAATCAGGCACAGCGCAATTGACGCCGGCAACGCGCGGGGAATCTCTGGTGGGGATACGCGAAGAGTCAATGATGAATACGACAACTTACGCACCACAGCTTACGCCTCGCAGTTTATTACACCACCCAAACTGAACCGCTCAACTTACACCACATCGGTTGCACCACGAATCTTGCACCGTATAGCTTACACCACGTAGCTTACACCACACGGATTGCACCACCCAGCTTGCACCGCACAGCTTGCACCATTCACAGTTCATCACAGTGTGCACCACATAGCTTGGACAACACTCCCCTGTACAGTAGCATACAGCTTGGGGTCCATGATAGCTGACGCTGTTGTGATAATACCCTCTTCGTCAGCAGCAGCATCATATTCCTGCTCCTTCTCCTTCTCCTCCCACCTCCCTCCTTCCCTCCACCTCCATCATGATTCGCTCCTCCTTCGTCTCACCTCATCACCCCTCCTTCTCCTCCTCCTCGTGTACCGTCCCTTCCCTTTATCTGCCAGATCCCTCTCTCTCGTTCTTTTTCTCCCGCTTTCTCGCTCTATTTCGCTCTCTCTCGCTCTCTATCTCTCGCTCTCTTTCTCTCTCTCTCTTTCTATCTCTCTCGCTCTCTCTCTCTCTCTCTCTATCTCTCTCTCTCTCTCTCTCTCTCTTTTGCCCTCCCCCTTCATCCCAGACCCGTTCCTCTTCCTCCTCCTCATCCTCCTCTCCCTCCTCCTCCTTCTCCTCCTCCTCCTCCTCCTCCTCCTCCTCCTCCTCCTCCTTCTCCTCATACTCATCATCAACATTACCTGTGACTCTCGGGTTTTGACGGGTCGATACCTACTATTCCTTATCCTCCACTGCTTCCGCCTCGTCATCGCCTCCTCCTCCTCCTCTTCCTCCTCCTCTTCCTCCGTCTCCTCCTCCTTCTCCTCCTCCTCCTCCTCCTCTTCCTTCTCGTCCCCACGCCCTCCGTCATTCCCTCCCATCCCGCCCCCGTCGTGCATCAGTGACACCAGTATGGTTCCCGTGCTCTCTCGAAATTGTTTGGATTGCTGTTCAGCAGCGCTCAGTGCTCGTCCTCCTCCCAGCACGTCTCCCAATTGTCGCTCTCGAGGCACCTTGGTCACGGCAGGGGGCTAATCACACGGCCTTGAACTCATCGGCTTCCCCCTCGTCCTTCTAGAATCCTCGGCAAAATCCTCTCCCCCACCATCGTCCCCCTCATCCTCCTCATCCTCCTCTTCCTCCTCCTCCTCCTCCACATCATAACACACACCCTCATCATCAGCAGCACCACCATCACCATCGCGATCACCACCAACATAACCTTCCTCATCACACCAAGTGTACTCGACACCATCACCACGACCACGAATTAGCATGACCATTGGCAACTTCACCTTCATCTGCACCATCACCTTCACCTCCAGCATCTCCGGCACCGCCATCGTCATCGTCATCGTCATGATCATCAGCAGCAGCAGCATTATCACCACCACCACAACCACTTCATCATCATCAGCATTATCAGCAGCAGCATCACCATCAGCAGCATCATCATCACCAGCAATAGCATCATCATCATCATCATCATCATCATCATCATCATCATCATCATCATCATCATCATCATCATCATCATCATCATCATCACGGTCATCATCATCATCATCATCATCATCATCATCATCATCATCATCATCATCATCATCATCATCATCATCATCATCATCATCGTCATCACAATCAGCAACATCATCATGATCATCATGGTCAGAATCACCATTATTACTATCATTATCATCACCTACTATCACAATCATCATCAGCATCATCATCATCAGCACCAGCATCAATGATCAGCATCATCAGAATCGTCATCATCAGCAGCATCAGCAGCATCATCATAATCAGCCTCATCATCAGCAGCCTCACCACCTTCATCGTGGGGCGGTCTCGGGCCATTCTGCGGGAGGGCAGGCTTCCTAACCGTGCTGCCTGAGTCTGAGCACGCCAGCGTGCGTCCACCGCCCCCCCCCCCCCTCGCGCGGCACCGCCGCCTCCGCGGCCAGGCGCGGCCATGCGCGGCGATGACTGCGCCCTGCGGGAGCCCGTGCGGTGTCCGCGGAGTGGCCGCCCGCGCGTGCGCCCCCCGTGGCCCGGGATACACGGTGCGGAGCAAGTTACACCGCGGTGCGCCGCGCCCAGGCGATGGCCCCCTCGGAATCGAGCGTGCTGCAGGTGCGCGCACGCACCTATCACCATCATCACCACCACCACCAGCATCATCATCATGAGCAGCATCATAATCATCATGATCATCATCATGATCATCATCATCATCATCATCATCATCATCATCATCATCATCATCATCATCATCAGCATCAGCATCAGCATCAGCATCAGCATCAGCATCATCATCATCGTGACCATGGTCACCATCATCATCAGCATCATCATAACCAGCATCATCATCAGCATCATCATCCTCATCCTCATCCTCATCAGCATCATCACCGCCACCACCAACCATCTCCATCGAACCATCACCAACACCAGCATCACTATCATGACCATCATCATCAAAACCAGCATCAACAAACCATCAGAATCGCCACCATCACAATCACCGACCCATTACGATTCCAATCACCATCATCACCATAACCATTATCATCATCAGTATCAGCATCATCATCATTATGATCATCATCTTCAGCATCAGCATCAAAATAATCATCACCAGCCTCAAAATCCTCATAGTGATCCTCCTCTTCGCCACCTCCACCACCAACTATCACCATCGAACCATCATCACCATCATCACCATCATCACCAGCAACAGCAAATAATCATCACCACAATCACCATTATCGAACCCTTACCATCATGATCATCTTCACCATCGTCATCCTCATCATCCTCAACACCCTCATCATCATCATCAACACTAGCATAATCATCCTTATCATAGTCCTGATCACAGTCATCATCATCATCAGATTCATCATCACCACCACCACCATCACCATCACCACCAACAGCGATCACCATCGAACCATCATCACCATCATCAGCACCATCATCACCATCAGACTCAGCATCAACAAACCATCATCACCGGGCATTGCCATCATCATCATCCTCAGCATTCTCGTCACCACGATCATCCTTCTCTTAGTCATGGTCCTCATCATCATCATCATCTCCACCACCACCACCAACCATTTCCATCGAACCAGCATCAACATCTGCATCAGCATGACCACAATCACCATCAGCATCAACAAACAATTATCGTCCTCATCGCCCTCATCATCCTCATCACCATCATCATCACCAACGAACCATGACCATCACCATCGAATCCTCATTACCATCATCATCACTATCCTCATCATAATCATAATGGTTATCATCATCGCAGTCATCCTCATCCCCATCATCACCATCATCTGCACCACAACGACCACCAACCATCACCACCAACCATCACCATCGAACCATCACCATCGCGATCGCAATAATCACCTGCATCACCACCATGTACACCAATAAACCATCCTCCCCACAATCATCACCAGCGTCGTCACCATCATACGCCTAATCATTAGCAACCAAACCGTCATCATCACCATCATCCACACGATAATCGACCAATTACCATCATCACCATAATAATCATCATCACCAACACAATCCGCATCATCATCATCCCATCGCCCTGATCATCGTCATCACCCCCATCCTCTTTCTACTTCTCATCATAATCTTCACCATCATCGTCATCATCAACATCCTCATCCTCATCCCCGTCATCACCGCGCCACCACCACCAACCATAGCCACCCGAACATCACCAGCATCAATCACCATCACAACCACCATCACCATCATCATCCTCACCCTAATCATCACCATCACCCTCATCCCCATCCTTATACTTACCGCCACCATCACCAACACAACCATCAAAGACCATCATGATCGACCCGTCATCCTCACCATCAGCTCAACCATCATCATAACCAACAATCAGTCACCGTCATCAACGTCATCCGCATCATTACCATCCTCACCATCGCCCTCATCATCACCCTCGCCATCATCAGCATTACTATCAGCATCATCCTCATCAGCAGCACCATCATTAGCATGAGCATCCTCATCATCCTCGTCAACAATACAACTACAAACCATCACCAACGAACCATCATCAGCATGACCAGTACCATCATCAGTATCACTATGAGCATCACCAGACCATCAGCATCACCATCACCATTACCATCCAACATTCGACACCACCAACATCGTGACCACCGTCATCACCATCACCCTCAAAAAACCATCCTCATCACCATCATCATCATCGCCATCATCACCATCGCCATCAGAATCCTCACCATCATGATCAGCATCATCGTCGCGATGTCCCCCTCCCCTTCGCCACGATCATCAGAATCACAATCACCAGCATCACCACCACCAGCAACAACCATCGCCATCGAACCATCATCAAGAAAACACCATGAGCATTAACAAACCATCATCACCACCACGACCATTAGCACTGAACCATCACCATCGCTATCACCATCCTCACCACAATGATCTACATCACCATCATCAGCCTCATCATCCTCATCACCATGTTTTTCAGCATACCCCCACCATGATCCTCATCATCCTCCCCAGCAACATCCTCGTCAAAATCATTACCAGTTTAATCATCCTTCTCCTCATCCTCGCCATCATCATCATCTCCACCGCCACTACCACCAACCATCACAACGAACCACCATCAGCATCCCCCTCAAATTCACCATCATCATCAGCAGCATCGACAAACCATCATCACCATCATCACCGCCATCACCCCCGCCGAATTATTACCATGACCATCACCACTATCACCATCACCATCAATCATCATCGCCATCAACATTCCCGCCCTCATTCCATTATCAGCGTCTCATCCGCATCAGCATCATCATTATCATCATCATCCTTATTTCCATCCTCATCATCGTCATCATCGTCACAACCACCAACCACCATCAGCGAACCATCATCACCATCATCACCATCATTGCCATCAGCATCGGCATCAGCCGGACATCATCATCACCATCTTCACCACCGAACTACTACATTCACCACCATCATCAACATCAACAAAGCATCATCCCCAACATACTCATCAGCATCCGCATCATTATCAGCATCCGCATCATCATCATCGCCATCACCCTCATCACATCCATCATACTCGTCATCCATGCCCACGCCACACTCATCATCCTCATCGCTCTCATCGCCGCCATCCTTACCCTCATCACCCCCATCATCCCAAGCATCATCATACCCCATCGCCATCAGACTCCATCACCAATCGCATATCATCGCCATCACCATCACCATCAACAGCATCATCGCCAGAAAACAAACTACCACCGTCGAACCATCATCACCATCACCATCACCATCCTCAGCATCATAATGATCAGGATCATCAAAACATTATAACCACCATCAAAGTCAGAATCACCATAACCATTCACCCAATTACCATCACCATCACCATCCTTGCCACCATCATCATAACCCGCATCATCCTCGTCGGCCTCATCATCATAATACACATCATCCTCATCATCCTCGCCCTCCTCATCCTCAGCATCCCCCTCAGCATCCGCATCCTCATCATCAGCACCAGCAACCCCGACATCACCATCATCCTCTCAATCAACCTCATCGTCACTGTTATCATCACCCTGATCACTATCATCCACGCCATCATCCTCATCAGCATTACCGTCACGATCACCATCATCACCAGCATCAACACCATCGTACTCATCCACTTGCCCATCATCGTCACCATCACCAACACAAGAACCACCAGCCACCCCTATCGAATCACCATCATCGCCACCATCACCGTCATCGGCAGCATCAACCAACCATTATCATCATCACCATCGTCATCGTACCATTACCGTCACCATCACAATCCCCATCATCACCGGTATCCACATCACCCTCATCACCCATAACATGCCAATCATCATGATCGTCCTCATCCTCATCATACTCATCGTCCTCATCATCACAATCCACATCACCATCCGCATGTTCCTAATTATCCTCGTCACCATCATCATCATGAACATCGGCATCATCATCGTCTTCCTGAATCACCATCCGCATCCGTATCGTCATCATCATCATCCTCACCATCATACGCATCCGCAGATTCATTCGCATCATCATACCCATCCTCACACTCATCCTCATCATCATTACCATCATCATCCAAAGTATCATCATCAGCAGCAGCATCATCATCAGCATCACCATCATCATCATTAGCACAAACACCATGGCCAACGTCATCAGCGACGAACCATTACCATCACAGTCTCCACAATCATCACCGCCAGCATGACTGCCAACATTACTCTAGTCAGCCTCACCATCATCATTCTCGTCACCAGAATCGTCACCAGCATCATCCTCGTCATCTACCTCAACCTAATCATCCTCAGCAGCCTCATCATGCTCAGCATCCGCATCATGCTCATCATTCGCATCCCCATCATCATCACCCTCACAATTACCAACATCCACAAACCAGCGTGGCCGTACTTATCCGTATCCTCATCATCACCATCGCCGTCGCCATGATCATCATCAGTCTAACCAGCATCCCCATCATCATCACAACCGCCACCATCATACACCACGATCGAACCATCATCACCAGCATGCTAACCATCATCAACATCATCACCAGCATCAACAAACCATCATCGTCATCACTTTTCTTCCCATAGGTCCTCATCGTTCTCGTCACCATTATCGGCACCAGCAAACAATCATCAACGGAATGACCATCATCATCAAAGCAGTACCATCTCATTCGTAAGTATCAGCATCGCCAGCGTCATTATCACTGTCCGCATCATCATATCCGTCCTCATCCGCATCACCATCATCACCTTTGGCATCGTCATTCTGATCATCAGTAGCGTCATCCTCATAATCATCACCGCCCGCATCATCATCGTTATCATCCTCACCATCATCATCCTCATTCCCATCATCCTCATGACCACGATCCTTATCATCGTCACCGCCATCGCACTCACCAATACCCGCAACGTCACGACCCATAACCACCAAACCATCATCGCCATAATCATTGCCATCAGCACCAGCACCATCCACATCAAAAAACCACCACCATCACCACCATCATCGAACCATTACCATCACCATCATCAGCCAAACCACCATCGTCCCCACCAGAATCCGCATCACCCGCATCGCCCCCTAACGGCCTCAGCACCCCCATCGCCATCCGCATCATCATCCGCATCCCCATCACCACCATCATCTTCGTCATCCCCAATCACCACCATCACCCTCAGCAGAATCAGAATCGTCCTCATCCGCATGCTCAGCGCCACCAGTATTATCATCACATTACCTCATTACCATGCCCATTATCAGCATCACACCTACCACCATCACCACCACCAACCATCACTATCGAATGGCACCCACCATCATCATCACCATGACCATCATCATCATCATCATCATCATCATCATCATCAGCCGCGCCAAAACACCATCATCACCACCATGACCACCATCGAACCATTGCCATCACCATCACCAACCAAATCACAATCGTCATCACCATCATCCGCATAGCCCCCATCAGTCTCATCTTCCATATAACCATCATCACCCTAACCCTCATCCTCATCCTCATCCTCATCATCATCCTCATCATGCTGATCATCATCGAGATCAGCATGGCCATCCCCATTAGTACCCAAATCATCAGCACCAACATCATCATCAACGCCATTATCATTCCAATCGTCACCATCACTAACACCACCACCATCACCATACATCACCATAAACTCATCATCCCCATCATGATCACCATTATCGCCACCATCATCAGCCTCAACAAACCATCGGCATCACTACGACCATCATCGAACCATTACCATCACCATCACCAGCCATCATCACCTCATCACCCAAACATCCCTCAACATCCTCATCATCAGCATCATCACCATCCTCATCCTCACCCGCATCTACCCTCATCGTCAGCATCATCATCCGCATCACCCTCAGCACCATCATAATCAGCATCACCCTCATCATCCTCAGTATCATCACCAATGTCATTATCATTGTCACCATCATCAACATCACCACTACCACAACAACCACCAGCAACAATCGCCATCGGACCCTCACAATCAGCATCATCACCATCAGAACCATCACCGCAAGCCCCAACAAACCATCACCAGCACCACCATGACCATCATCGAACCATTACCACCACCACCATCGACCAAATCACCATAGTCCTCATCTTTATCCTCAACACCCACACAGTCCACAGCAGATTTACCATCACCCTTACCATCCGCATCCTCATGTTCATCCTTATCACCATCTGAATCAGTATACTCATCATCATACTCATCATGACCCACATCCCCACCAGCACCACCACATTCATCATCACCATTAGTATAAATCATCCCCATCCGCATCCTCGGCATCACCAGCACCATCGGCGTCATTACCATCCTGATCATCATCACCACTACCACCACCACCACCAGCCGTCACCATCGAATCATCACCACCATCATCAACACCAACATCTCCCTCGTCAGCCTCAACAAACACGCACCATTACCATCACCATCTTCGAACAATTACCATAACGATCATCAACCAAATCGCAATCGTCTTCATCACGGTTCCCATCATCATCATACTCACCATCATCGTCATTATCATTATCATTCCCATCCGCATCCTCATACCCACCCCCAACACCATAAGCACCATCACCATCAACAGCATCATCTTCATCATCCCATCATCTCATCACCCTCAGCCTCACCATAATCATGATCACCATCAACATCAGTACCACCGTCCTCATCATTACCACTACCGCCACCACCACCAGCCATCACCGTCGACACATCATCGCCATGATGATCACAAATCATCACCACCACCACCAGCTTCAACAAACAATCATAGTCACCATCCTCGTCACCACCGAGACATTACCACCACCATCACCAACCAATCACCACCGTCCTCATCATAGCCATCATCATCCTCATCGTGTTCATCATCATCAGCATCCGCATCAGCATCCTCCTTACCATCATCATCACACTCATCCTCATCCTCATCCCATCACCAACCTGATCATCGACATCATTAGCAGCACCCCCGTCATCATCACCACTACCACCACCACCACAAACCATCGCCATCGAATCACCATCGCCATCATCATCACAATTAGCAACTTCATCATCAATTTCAACAGACCATAATCATCATCGTCATCTTCACCACCGAACCACCACCATCACCATCATAAACAAACTCACCATGGTCCTCATGGTCACCCTCATGATCCTCAGAATCCTCACCATCCTGATCATCCGCATCATCCTCATCACCATCCTCATGATCATTATCATCATATTCCTCCTAATCCACATCCCCACCCTCATCCTCATCATCATCCTCATCATCCTCATCATCATCATCGCCACTGCCACCACCACCGTCAACCATCACCATCGAATCATCATCACGATCATCATCACCAACATCACCATCATCCCCAGCCTCAACAAACCGTCATCACTACCGTCACCATCATCATCGAACCATTACCGTCACCATCATCACCAAAATCTTCACCGTCCCCAGCATCATCCTGATCATCCTGATCATCCACATCATCAACATCATCATCACCATCCTCATCATCCTCGTCATCATCATCACTACTACCACCACGAACCAACAATCACCATCGACTCATCATTATCATTATCATCCTCTTTATCACCATGATCATCAGCCACAACAAACCGTCATCATCACCATCATCACCATCGAACCATTACCATCGCCATCATCAACCGAATCTCAATCATCCTCAACATCATCATCCTCATCATCAGCACCATCCCCACCATGATGATCATCCTCATGAAATGCATCCTCCTCATCCTTATACTCATACTCAGCATGATGCTCATTATCCCTATCCTCCTGCTCATCATCACCGTCATGACGTCATCACCATCATCGCCGAAATCATCCTCATCATCCCCACCATCATCATCATCATCATCATCATCATCATCATCATCATCATCATCATCCTCAGCATCGTCACAATCAGCATCACCCTCATCACAGCATCATCATCATCATCATCATCATCATCATCATCATCATCATCATCATCATCACGATCACCATCATCATCATCACCACTACCATCACCACAAACCGTCACCATCGAATCAACATCGCCATCATCACCATCATCACCAGCGTCAACCTAAACATCATCGTCGCCATCACCATCATCGAACCATTACCATCACCATGATCACCCAAATCACAATCGCCCTCACCATCCTAATCCTCATCAGCATATCCTCAGAATCCTCATCATCATCATCACCTTCATCATCCTTATCCTCATCCTCATCCTTCTCCTCATCATCATCATCATCATCATCATCATCATCATCATCATCATCATCATCATCATCATCATCATCATCATCATCATCATCATCATCATCATCATCATCAGCATCATCCTTCTTCCCCTCGGCAACGCAAGGGCCCCCCGCCCGTGGGCCGCGAATCGGCCCGAGGGCGCCGCGAGCGGGGGGCGCCGCCCTGCCGGAGGCACCCGACGCACTACACCGCCAGAGACCCCGCAGCAGAAGAGCGCGAAACGCGGGAAGTTAGGTTAGGCTAACCTAACTTCCCGCGTTTCGCGCTCTTCTGCTGCGGGGTCTCCGGCGGGCGACACGAGCGACACGAGGGCGGGGAGAAGCACCGGAGCGGGCGCCAACGTCATCGGATAGGACGCGGATACCAAATAAGGCCGCAACTGGCGGGACATAGAAGGTCCCTCACAGATTCCACATAGGTTAGGCACGCCACGGGGACCGCCGCCCCAAGCGAGCACGAAAGCCCCCGCCTGGCACAGCAGACCCGTGGATCCACTTCGCTTCGGTTTAGTTCCACCGCATCTCGGTGGCCCATACGGTCGGGGCGCTGACCCAAGGAACCCTAGATAGGAGAGAGCGTGATCCACCGCCGCTTTAACGGAACAGTCCCCCCCTTCTTCCTCCGGAGCCCGGGGGTCCCCCCCCCGCCCCCCCTCCGAAAATCCCCCCCCCCCCCTGCTGGACCCCCCCCCCACCCACCGTCCCCTCCCCCGGCAAGCCCCCCCCTCCCCTAACCCCCCCCCCCCTCCCCCTCGAAAACCGGGGGGGGTCACTACCGGTTCGACCCCCCCTCCCCCCTCCCCCTCAAACCGGGGGGGGGGGGGTCACTACCGGTTCGAACCCCTCCCCCCCCCCCCTCACCGCCAGCAAACGACTCCCGGTCCCTACCACCGTCCGCACCACATCCCCCACTGTTGTTCCCAGCACCACTGTCCTCACCACCACTGTCCCCACTGGTTCCACCACCGTCCCTACTGTCCCCACCAGTGCCCCCACCACTGTCGCACTGTCCCCACTGTCCCCGCCACTGTTCCCACCACGGTTCCACTCTCCCCACTTTCTCCACGGCCCCAACCACTGCCCGACTATCCCCACTGTCCCCACTGTCCCACTGACTCCTCCGCTGTCCCACTGAGCTGTCCCACTGTTCCCACCACTGTCCCCACTGTCCCCACCACTGTCCCCACTGTACCTCTGTCCCATTGTCCCACCGCCGTCCTCGCCACCGCCTTCACCACTGTCCCCACCACCACTGTACCCTCCACTGTCCCACTGTTTCCACCACATTCCCACTGTCCCCACACCACTGTCCCCACCACCACCGTCCCCACCACTGTCCCACTGTCCCCACTGTTCCCACCGTTGTCCTCACCACTGTCCCCACCACTACCGTCCCCACCACTGTCCCACTGTCCCCACCACTGTCCCGCTGTCCCCTCACCACTGTCCCCACCACCACCGTCCCCACCACTGTCCGCACCCCCCCGGTTTTCGAGGGGGGGGGGTTCGAACCGGCAGTGACCCCCCCCGGTTTTCGAGGGGGGGGGGGGGGGGTTCGAACTGGTAGTGACCCCCCCCCCCTTTTCATGATGGACTGGGGGGGGGGGGGGGAGGGTTCGAACCGGTAGTGACCCCCCCCGGTTTTCCGGAGGGGGGCCCCCGGTTTTCCGCCAGCAGCGCGGTAGAACACGCTCTTTCCTAGATAGGGAACGAGACCCCTTTTTCCCAAAAGTTGATCTTCGATTCCCCATGGATAACCTTCGGGAAACCCAAGGCAAACTGCACAACAGTCAAGGAACACCGAGCCCCTCCCCAACGAAAAGGGTTCCTTCTTCAGCGCCGCGACTCTACCAGGCCGGTACTAGGCTTCCCTCGTCCCGACTGTACTTCAGTGCCTCGAGGACGAGGACCTCTGGGGATCACGACAGCGCCGCGGACGAGAGAGGGAGCAGCAGAGCGGGGCCTCGGCGAAGGGGAACGACAGGGGGTGGAGCAGCTGAGCGGGGGAGGCATCGCCCTGGAGTCGTCGACATGCCTCGCCGAGGGATCGGCGAGGGGCCCCGGATTGCAGATCCGAAGGTTCCTGGGCGGGGCGAGCCACGGGGCCCCATATCGGCGATCCATGGGCCATTGGTCATTGGGGGTCGATGGATCCCTCATGAGCCAATCCGCCCACTTTAGACGAGCGCGTGCCACTACTCGCAAAGTAGCTGCTCGCAAGGGGGATCTACGATAAACCACATCGAAGCAGGCATGTGTTTTCCGGGCGTTTGCGAGTAGGCACTTTGTGAGTAGTGGAACGCGCCCGGTGACACTGACGCCTGGCTCACGGCTGAAGCGGCACTGCCGGGCTGCAGCAGCACCAGCACACTGGTCCCGAGGAGAGTGCAGGCGCAGGCACCGAGAGCACTCACTGGACGCCTGTTAAGTGGCGGCTCCAGCAGGAGCGCCAACGAAATCACTGGGCTTGTGGACGAGATCGCCACGAAGCGGCCGACGTGTTGTGGGGCGGGGAGGCGCTTCCAGCTTGCTAGGCGCATGCACACATACAACAAAAGCACACACGTACTCACTGACAAACATACGCACGCACGCATTATGCACGCGTGCGCGCCCGCGAGCACGCATGCACGCATGTTCGCAGGCAAACAGACAAACAGACACATAGAAAGACAGACACAGACAGACACACACACACAAAAACACAAATAGACACACAGACATATAGACACGCACACACACAGAGACACACAGGCACACGGAAACATAGACACACAGACACACCGACACACAAACACACAAACACACAGACGAATAACCGCACACAAACGCACAGACACACAGACACACACACACACACACAGACACACACACACAGACACACACAGACACACACAGATACATACACGAACACAAACAGACACACTGACATACAGACACACACACACACACAGACACAGATATACACGCAGACACACAGACTCTGCACACGCGCACACAAACACACAAACACACACTGACACACACAGACACACACACACACACAGACGCGCACACAGACACACACACACACATTCAAACACACACACACACAATCGAACACACAAACACACAGACAGACAAACACACAAACACACAAACGCACAGACACACAGACGCACAAACACACAAAGACACAAACACACTGAAACTGACAAACACACAAACACACAAGCACAAACGCAAACACACACACACACACACACACACACGCACACACACACACACACACACACACACACACACACCTTTTGGCGGTCGCGGCCTCGCGCGCAGCGACGGGGCGGAGAAAGTCCTCAAGTGAGAACAGCGCGCGCGGCAGGCCCCTCAGGAGGGCAGGCATCCTATAGGATCGACCATGCCATACGAATACCCGGACGTGGGCAGCGAGGGTGCATTGGGGCGCAGAGAAGCCTGATGGCAACAGAAGTGTGCGAATTGTGGCTGGAAGCCGGGACGAGGTGCGAGCCAGGCGGGGCAGTGACAGCGAAGGCAGCAGGCCGACCCGTGGCCGCCAGGAGATCGCAACCAGGCGGCCTGCCAAGCCGAGCCGCTCTGCAGTGAGACACAGCGGGAGGGAACGCACACACACACACACACACACACACACACACACACACACACACTTTTTGGAGTCGCGGCCCCTCGCGCAGCGACAGGGCTGCCAAAGCCAGAGAAGAGAACGCGCGCGAGCGTCTAAAGGCCGAGCCCTCAAGCCGCTCAGGACGAGCACCGCCGCGGCCAGCCATATGTCATCAGGGCATGGATGACCAAGGGGGTCAGACGAGGTACGCAGTGTCGACTGGCAAGGAAACGGCAAGCCTAGAGGGCGAAGGGGGGCACAGTAGAAAGTACAGCGATGCCATGGCCAGACGACTGGCAGAACGAAGGGCAGGACACGGCGCAAGGAAGCCGAAGGCCAGCAGTGGCGGTGAGGACACAGCAAAGGCTGGACCGCTGAGGTCGCACCGCCAGGAGGGAACACACACACACACACACAAACGAACGAACGCACCACCTTTCAACGGGCGTGTGCCCCCGCGCGGCACCAGGCCAGGTCCTCCACGTTGTTTGGGTTGTCGTCGTTGCAATAATCCTCTGCTCCACGACGTGGACGCCGCCCGCACAGCGAGAGAGGAATAGGGAGCGAGGATGAGGAAGGAATGACGAGAGAGGGGTGAGGAATCAAGGACAGTGGGGAGGTCAATCACCGCCCCTCTTCAAACTACTGGCTACGGGCGCTTTGCACCGTACATCAAGCGCTACTGGGCAAACGGCCTGAAAGGGGGAAGAAACGCGAGGAGAAGGAGGAGGAGGAGGAGGAGGAAGAGGTTCGGAAGAGAAGGAGCAGGAGGAGGAGGACCATGAGAGAGGCCTCTGTCTGGCCTGGATGCCGCTCACGCCTACTCCCGCGCAACCCAACCCAACGAAGAGGATCCCACGGTGATCGGCCCGCGCCAGCGAGAACGGTGCCGTGAAAGCGGGGGGGAGAGGAGGTGACGGGGCGAGGAGGGAGGGGAAGCGAGGAGGTAACTCGGAGGGGGAGGGGTGACAATCTCCTCGGGGCGGGACGAGGGGGGGGGGAAGGGGTGAGGGAAAGGGGGGCGAAGAGGGGCTCTTGGGAGGCGGGGAGGGGGATCAGGGGGCGTCAGCGGACCGAGCACGGCACGAACGAGTCTGGCCACCCCAGGACAGGCGCCCCCGATGGAGGCAGAGCTTATCTTGGTACCGCTCTGCCTCCGCCGGGGAGGGAGGACGGGAGGGCCCGTGACAGCGCGGGACCGCCCCAGCCTCCTCGGTCGGGGAGGGGGGGTCAGACCGACATGCACGGATGTCTCGGCGGCCAACCCGGGTGGAATGTAAGAGGGGGCGGGCCTTCTCAGGAGGCTCGGAAGTCCCCCGGCCTTCTGAGAAGAGTTCTAACCCTTTCCCGAAGACACGGAAAACGTCTCAGAAGGCTGGAGGGCTTCTGAGGAGCCCCGCCGCCTTCTCAGAGGGCCTTCTCAGTCTTGGGACAATTGAACCATCATCGGTCGTACTGCTCTTCGGCCGCCAAGGAAGGAGGACGGGACGGGGGTCGCGTGGCAGCGGGGGACTGCGCCAGCCTCCCCAGATAGTACTCCCCAGGCTTCGCGAGGTCGTGGATCTCGAGGGGCGGGGGGCCGCAGCGGGGCGGGCTTGCTGCCCCCCTAGCGCTGCGGAGGAGGCGGGCGAGAGCGAGGACGGGCAGGAACGACGACGATGACGACGACGACGACGACGACGACGACGACGACGACGACCACCACCACCACCACCACCACCACCACCACCACAGCTTTCCCCCCTTTCCTCGTTTCCTTCTTCTTTCCTGCCCCCCACATCCCTCCCCCGATTGACCCCCACCTTATATGCCTCTGTGCATTTGCACCCTCCCATCATCCCACCCCTCCTCCTCCTTCTCCTCCTCCTCCTCCTCCGCCTCCTCCTCCTCCTCACCCGCACCTCCTCACCCGCACCTCCTCCCTCCCATCTCATCCCGCCCCCATCCATCCTTCTCTGTCACTCTCCCTGTTTCTTGCCGAAGGGCAATGGGTAATCCGTTGCTCGCGAGAAACATGGCGCGGCGTGAGGCAGAGACGGGGGAGCGATTACTAGGAGGGCGGGGGCTTTCTCGGGGAGACTTTACCGTGATGCTGGCAAAGCCAGCGCCAACGGCTGCGCGCTCACTTGGGGTTCCGCCCACGCGATCCCAAGAGGGGCGCGCATGGAGGAGCCTCGTCCTCCCCCCTCGAGGCGGGAGGGGTGGGAGAGGAGAAGGAGAGAGAGAGAGAAAGAAAGAGAGCGAGAGAGAGAGAGAGCGAGAGAGAGAGAGAGAGAAACAGAGAGAGAAAGAGAGAGAGCTAGAAGACAAGAGAGAGAGGGAGAGAGAAAGGGATCATCACAAAGAAACAGCAAACGAGAAAGAGAGAAAGAAAGCTGGAGAGAGAGAAAGAGAGAGAGGGAAGTGCAGCAGGGGAGGGAGACGGGCGAGGGAGAGCGGCAAGAGAGAGGGGGGGCGGAGGCGCGGGGGGAGGGGGGAGGGCACGGCCCCTGTGGCGCGCCCTGGCCCCCCCCATCAAATCTCCTTCGGAGGACGGAAGAGTCCGCCCTGCAGCTCGCGCACGCTCCCAGGGGCCGAGCCGGTCGAACGACCAGGTCCGTCAGACCCAACATGTGGCCCCCAGTCCCTGGAGCTCTCTCGGCCGTCGGCGGCGGCGCGCCCCGCCCCCCCAAACAAAATCTCGTGCGGAGGAAGGAAAAGTCCGCCCTGCAGCTCGCGCACGCTCCCGGGCCGAGGCGGTCGAACGACCGGGTCCGTCACTTGCCGTCGCTCTCGGACGTCCACTTGGGACGTCCATATGGCCACGAGCGGCATCTGGTCGGAGCGTGTTCGGCGAAGCGCCGGGCGGTCGACGGGGCGGACGAGGGTGAGCTCGCCCGCCTCCCGGCGGCGCAAGGAGGCCGGCCCTGGCCGTCGCTCGGACGTCCATTTCCCGTGCATTGTTCGGTGTCGTGCGTGTCTTTTGTTGCTCGATGGTCCAGGATGGTCCTCGATGGTTCCCGCCGAGAAAAATTCACACGTCCGAGCGATGCCAAGGTCAAACCGAAAATGTGGCCCCCAATCCCTCCAGCTCTCTCGCCCGTCGGCGGCGGGTGCAACCTTGATGCCGTCGTCCTCGATGGACAGGCACCCGTCGAACCGGCCCTTGCCGAATGACCCGCCCTTGAATTCGACGCTTATGATCTTCATGACCTTGTCGACGGTAAAATCAACTGGCAGCACACGGGAGAAGGCGGAAAAAGGACCTCGGGAAAGGAGGAGGTGGCAGGAGAGCGCGGAGGGAGGGAGGGAGGAACGGGAGTGGAGGGGAGAGGGGCGGAGGAGATAGGGAGGAGGCGCGAGCCGGGAGTTGGCGAGCGCGGGGAGAGTGGGGGAATGATCACCGCAGGGACCTGTCACAACAGACTCCACTCCTGATTGCGCTTCCATATGGCCTGTATGACACGCGTCGCGTGTCAGGATTTGCTCGCCCCCGCTTGTGTTCAGATCCAACCGCCCCTGGGCCCCAGGATGGGCGCTGGCGGGTCCGCAGGAGAAGAACCGCGAACGACAAAGTGGGGGGCCCTCGAGTCCTGGGCTCTCCTGGAGCAGCTGGAGGACGGAGCGACACCCGCCTGCCGCGCGCTGTCCCTCGGCAGCCTGCCGCCCGGCGCCCAGGCGGTGACTCGGCGCCTGGCCCACCCAAGCGCGCGCACGCGAGCGATGGCGGAACACGGACCTGGAAACCCAGACCCAAGACGTTGGGATTGTTTTTCATGACGTCGACCCCCAGAGGTCTCGACCTATTCCCTGGGACCGGCTTTTCATCCTGAATCGCTCTCGACGGCCCCGAAGCCCGGTGAGGGCCCCCCAACGTCGCCATTGTTTCACGACTCGAGGGGGACCAGAGTCGGCGAGAGGGCGAGACGAGGACCGTCGGCGCGCCGGCGAGCCCTGGGGCAGCCGCACCCACATCGCAAGGGGGAGTGGCGCAGCATGGCGCAGTCGGGGACTGCCTCGACGGTGCGCACCCCGAGCACCTGCTGCACACCTTGTTGTCGCAAGGATGGGTAGCAAGCACGCTCAAGACGGGCGGCTCGAGTGGAGGGTCGACGAGTTCGAACAAAGCGAACAAGAAGAACCTCGCCAGGGAGAAAGGACGACTCAGTCCAGGCACCTGCCGCACACATCAACCTCTGATTGGCGAGCTCTGATGGGTGCGCCCGCCGAAGGGCTTCCGCTTCTCGCCGCGCTGGCGGTCGTGGGGCCAAAACCCAGCCCGGCGCGCGGGCGATCTGCTGGCCTCGTCGGCCCGACCCTGAGCGCAGGAGCGGTGCGAGCTCTGAGATGGCGAGCCCTGGAGGGGCAGAAGGTGCAGGGGAAGACGGCGCGGCCAGACAATGTGGCAAACCTATTGTGTGCCTGAGGTGATCCAGACAGGCGCCAGACAGGGTGGTCGTCAGAATGATGCAGGGGAGGGGAGGCCGGAAAAGAGGAAGGAAGGATGTGGGCAGAGGGCGCAGGGGAGCGGAGGCCGGGAGGAATGTGAGGAGAGGGGGGCAGGATGAGAGGGGAGGCCAGGGCAGAGGAAAGGAGGAGTACTCCAGATTTCGTAATAAAGGGAGGGGGGTCTCATTTCGAGGGGGGTCTCTTCCAGGCCATCTTGGAGGGCCTGGGGGGGTCTGGGGACGATGTTTCGGAGGGTTCTCCCACGGGGGGGGTCTGAAATGGCTTGTCTTGGAGGGTCCAGACCCTCTCCCTTTTATTACGAGATCTGGAGTACAGAAGGACGGGGAGGGAGTGAAAGGGATGGAGTGGCGGCTGGAAGTCGCAGCAGCATGGCAGCGGAAACAGGAATAGGCATGAGCAGGGGAGGGAAGGAACAGGAGGAGGTACAACGGCAGGAATGTGTCGAGCAGGAGGTGGACGGGAAAGAAGAGTACGAGGTAAGTACCATGAGGACGCGCCTGGGCAAGAGGAAGATAGCACAGCGCCGTAATGATAGGAGACAAAGAAAATGATCATCATTACGCACGCGACGAAGACGAGGATGCGAGCAAGGAATCAGAAGATATTGTGAAGGAAGAGCAATCATAATAGCACTGATGAGCATGCTGCTACAGACGCGGTTGTAGAAATCAGATAAGAGAACGCCACCCACACACCCACCCCCCAAATACACACGCACCCACACACACACAAACACACACACACACACACACACTCGCACGCACGCGCGCACGGACGTGTCTCTGCGCCGACGGAACTGCGTGGCGAGAAAACGGAAGAGGAAGAGAAGGACAACAACACTAATGCGCACTGAGATGAGGAGGAAGCCCGGAGATTCCAGCCGCGGTGCCGTAGGCACTGAGTGGACTGTCGTCAGGCCCACTGGTTTTGAAAAAAACGAGGACTGCAGCAGTAAGTAACTACTCCTAAGCGGCACAGGCTCACATGTTCCTGGGACTCCCCGCCCGACTCTTCTTACGGTCATGTGAGCGTGGCTCGGAGCCCCCACTTTCCACGTGCCATGATGCAGCTTCAGAGGACCGCCATTGCTCTGCCTTGAGATCCTCCCGGGCCTTCTCGGAGGGCCCAAAGTCTGGCCCGATAGGCCAAACTGACTACCGAGTCGTGGGTGCTTTTGGTCTCAGCACGCCCGGCTTTCGGCGACAAGAGGGTCCAAGACGGACCGAGACAACCCACATACCCGTCCAAGAAACTCGTCGGTCCTCGAGGCCCCCAAGAAGGGCCCCAGGTGCCCCCAAGGGTGCCCAAAAAGAGGATGCGAACTGCAATGCGGACCCCTCCCAACGATTTGCCCAAGAGACCTCAAAGAGGCCCCAAAGAGGCCACCCAAAAACGATCCAAGAGACTCCTTTTCCACGACCCGTGCAAGGTGGCGGGATGGGCCGAATGCCACTCGAAGACAGGAAGGGGACGAGGAGGACCAGGAAAAGGGGATGAGGAGAAAGAAGAGTAATACGAATAATACGAACCATTCGAGAAACAGACTGTTCATTAGAGGAAGACTCAGACTCAGAGTGTCAATCATAGGAAAAATCAGAACACTGATCACACTAAGAATTTGCTAATGATGACAATGGGCAGCTGAATACGAACAAGACACACACGACGACAACAAATAATACCACGACAATTGAAAGGAAGAGTAGCAGCAGCAGCAGCGGCAGCTGTAATTGAAGCTGCGGCGAAACTGCGGCGGCGAAACTGCAGCCGGAATTGCAGCAGAAGCAACATCATCCCCAACAGGATCGGGGACGGATGAAATACACATCGGCGCGGCGGACGCAACCGTGCCCCCCTCTCCCGCTCGCCCTGCTCCTGTCTCGTTTCCCTCCTCCTCATCTCCATCACCATCACAACCACCACCACCGTCACCACAATCATCATCATCACCACCACCACCATCGTCAGCTTCATCATCATCACCATCATCAACATCATCATAATCCTCGTCATCGTCATCGTCACCATCATCACCATCATCATCAGCATCATCACCACCACCATCATAATCAGCCTCATCATCAGCATCATCAGCATCATCAGCATCGACTTCATCAGCGTCAGCATCATCATCACAATCACCAGCACCAGCACAATCACCATGGCCACCATCATGATCATCGTCAGCATTACCACAAGCATCATCATCGTCGTCATCATCACCACCACCACCACCACTATCATCATCATCCTCATCATCATCACCATGATCATCATCGTCGTTGTGAGCATAATCATCATCGTACTCATACTCATCCTCACCAGTATCATCATAGATGTCATCCTCATCAGCATCATCATCAACATCATCATCATCCTCGTCATCACCACCATCATCGCCATCGTCATCGTCATCATCAGCATCATCACCAGCAGCATCTACATCATCATCAACACCATCACCATCACCATCATCATCATCACCACCATCATCATCACCATCATCATCAGCATCATCACCGCCACCTTCGATCTTCGAGGTGCGGGCAGGTCTGTCTCTCACGACTGACGCCGTCGCGCCCCTTCCACTCTGGCCAAAAGCCGGGCCCCCCCCCTTTCAGCGAACCCTTTCAGTGAGGGCTCTATGCCGCGGCGGCGGACGCCGCGGCGCAGCCCTTCAGTCCAGCGGTGGGCGTCGAACTGGTCCACCACGAACTCCTTTGCGACGGACGCCCCTCCTCCTCCTCCTCCTCCTCCTCCTCCTCCTCCTCCTCCTCTAGTTCCTCTAGTTCCTACCAGAAGGCGGTCCGCTCTGCAAACCTGCCTCGGCCCCAAACGGGGATCAAAACACTCCACGGCAGACCCAGGACCCGCCAGGCAGGAGACCTGGCGCGGGGGCCCCTTGGAGTCCGACCAAAACCAAAATTAAACCCTCCTCGCCGCCGCCCTCGAGACTGGGAACGGGGCCGCCCCCAGCGGCAGCCGGTCTGGGGTTCCCGCCCCGCTCTGAGGCGCTCGAGGGCGCGGCGGGCCAGGCGAGCCGCACCACGGCCCTTGTTGACCAGCGGGACGCAGGGGTCGGCCAGGAACTTTGCGTGGCGACTCCCGTGGGCCCCGCATGTTCGACAAAAACACGATGCAGCCACCCTTCTGGTGGCCGCGCCAGGCCACTGCTTGCACGGCGGCGGCGTTCAGGCGGCGGCTCAGCTCACTCAGCTGCTCCTGCCTGGGGTGGAGCCTGGCGCCCTCCTTCGCCCTCAGGTCTGCCTCCCTGTTGCCCGCGCATGCCTGCCATGGCACCCCTGCCACACAGGCCCAGGCCCACGAAGTGTGCGACGGCAGCCACGTCAACGTGAGGATGCCAGGGCCGAGGTCGTCGAGCCGCTGCCAGACCCGTCTCCCCAGGTCCGCATACTTGTGGCCTGGGCCGCAGCAGCGTTCACGGCCCGCCTCTAAGTCGTCTTTGATCCCCTTGCAGTCCACGTAGACCGTGATGGGCGATGGGCCGACCTCCTCCAAAACTTTGCGCAGCGCGTAGAGCTCAGCATGGCCGATCTCCTGGATCCAGCCTGGCGTGAGCCCGAGGAGGCCGCCGACGGTGTTCCCGACGTCGTCTGCCGCCACGGCTGCCCATCCCGTGCGCGTCAGGCACGGGGCCTCGGGGTACATCGCGGACCCGTCGATGCAGTTGACACCTTCGCGGAGGCCGTGCCACGCGCTGCCTGCGCGATGGCAGAGCTCGCCCATGCTTGGGGGCGGGGCTTGGTCCAGCCCGTGGTGGACCAGGCCCCTGACCAGGCCCAGGTCGTCCTGCTGCGCCCTCCTGCCTGCATCGGCGATCTCCTGGAAACCCAGGTCGCGCGCCCAGCAGGCGGTGGCGGGGCATGCGAACAGCCTGTGGTGCGCCGTGCCTGGTGCTTCTCCGCACCACTGGCATAGCGGGCTGAGCTCTGCCCTCCCAACGTACAGGTCGGGCTGCGTGACGAGCCCTCCTGCCATATGTGCCTCTCCCAGCGCTGCCTCCTGCACCTTGCCTGCACGCCGCAGGCTCGGCGGGCGGCCCTGGAGAAGTTCGAACCCCTCGTGGCTCGCAATCTTCAGCATGAGGTGACGGTGGGCCCCATTCTCGACCAGGCTGGCTACCATCCGCGGGCTGTGCAGCTGCAAGTCGATGATCTGCCCGCGGTCGTCCCTCCAGCGGTGCCAATTCAGCAGCTCCCAGCCGATGCGCTCCAGCGAGAGGCGGACCGCCCCAGCTGGCCCAGTGACCTCGCCCCAGTCGCCTGGCATGCGCTCCAGCACCTGCTTGAAGACCGCAGGGGGCCGCGCGCCCAGGAAGACGGCTCGCGCCCAAGCCTTCAGCGGTAGGACGTGCGCCGCGTAGGCGGGGTCGTGCTTCCAGTCCTTGCCCTCCTGCAGGGCGAAGACGACCGTCCTGGATCCCTGGTCGATCTCGCCCGAGATGGCCCTGCCGTTGGTTGCTCGGGCGCGCTGCAGGGTCTTCGTGGGTACTCCACTGACCCTCGCTCCGTGGAGGATGGACACCAGCCCTCCTGTCCCAAAATCCTTGGAGAGCCTCTTGGCCCCCGCCTTGCGCAAGGCCCTGTACCGCCCAGCTCTCTGGCTCAGGCGATCGATCCTCTGCCGTAGCACCCTCCACGAGGCCGACCTCGCCATAGTGAAGTCCACGCCGAGGTTCTTCATGGCCTTCACGCGTGTGAACCTCCGACGTCTGAGCCTGTGGGCGACCCGCTTGGCGATGTCGGAGTCGGCGCACAGAACCTGGCCCTTCGTCGAGGAGCTGACGAAGCCGATGGCCTCCAGGTCCAAGCGGAGGGCGCGGGTGGCCCCGACCAAGAAATGCTCCAGCTGCGCTCGCTTGACGTAGACCGCCGCCGTGATGTCGTCGACCCAAAAATATGGACTCACCCTCTGCCAGGCCGCCAGCATCGCGTCCCAAGGCTCGACCAGCTCCACGCGGAGCAGCGTCGTGGCGAAGGAGCAACCCGCCAGCAGCGACATGAAAGTTAGGCCGATGTCGCCAACTAGGTCCTGCGCAGCCAGCTTGCCTATCTTGGCCTGCAGCCGCGCCAGCACATCCAGCTCCCTCGAGACGAGGTGCGGCGCCCGCAAGCGGCGCCTGCTGGCCAGCATCTCCCAAAGCTGCGCCGCGCTCCCGTGCCAGGTGCGCGCCTGCGGGAAGCCGCGGGCGCGCGTCCCCCGCCTGCTGGCGCTGATGGCGCCCTCCTGGAAACGGGCGGACTCTCCGCGGCCCGCGCACTTCATCAGGTCCTCCTGCTCCATGTCGAAGAAGCCGCCCAAGTCCTCCTCCAGGACGGGTGGCCCTAGACCGCTCGGCAGTGTCTCATGGCCGTCGGAGCTCGCCACACGAGTAGGGCAATTTATCGCAGGCTGCCCCCAACTGCCAGTCCCAGGACTTGGATCCTGGGGGGCCGCTCCCGACGGGACTGGCCCCCCAGGATCGCGCCTCTCGCCGCCTCCCTGGTCGAAGGACTCGTCCAGCACGGCGGCCTCGACGTTCTCGGGACCGATGATGTACGGGGCCTGCGCCGCCTCGAGGTACTGTCCCAACTGCGCGAGCAGCACCCTGCTCTCGGGGTCCAGGCCGCTGGTGGTCGCCACCAGGTAGACCGAGACCGCCAGGAATCCTCCTGGCGCCACTCCCTTCTCCAGCACGAAGAGGATGTCGCCCTGCGCCCCTTCCTGCAGCCAGCGTCGCATGCTCGCCCTGGAGGTTGTGTTGGCAGAGACCATCCTCCAGAGTGAGCCCTCGCGGGGCGCCCTGGCCCTGCGGTTCGCAGCTGCCGCCCCCGCGCCCTCGGGCGCCTCAGTGGGCCTGGTCCTCGCTCTTCTCTGCTGCCTTGGCCGCGCCTTTGCCTGCAGCGGAGCCCGCTGGGAGGCGCAGGCGCTTGGGCAAGGAGCAGCCGTGCGACTCGAGGAAACGCTCGACCTCGGCTCGTTTGGCCCCGTCGAGGGCCTCCACTCTGGCGTCGAAGTCGTCGCCCTCCTCCTGCATTGCGCCCCCTCCCGCGGCTGCTGGTGACCCGCCCTCGCGGTCGGGGGGGCGCCCAGCAGGAGCAGCAGCAGCAGCAGGCGCCCCAGAGGGCGGGGCCTCCGCCGCCCGCTTGGCCGCCTCAATGCGGGCCTTGCTCGCGGCGGCGAGCTTTGAGAAGAGCTCGATGGCCTGGGTAACCTGGACGGCCTCCTCACCCTCGAAATGGTCCTTGAGCTCGGCGGCGTACCTCGCTCCGAGGGTGGCTTGGGCCAGCCTGTCGACGTCCTGCGCGCGCTGGTCGAGCTGTGCCTCGGGCGGGAGGCCCGCCTGCTCCACCCTCCTGGCGCGCTCGAGCAGGTCCTGCGCCTGGGCGTGGGCCTTGGTTGCGGCCTCCTTGGCCTCCGTGGCCTTGTCCACCGCCAGCTGGGCGTCCGCCAACGCCTCCTGTGCGGCCTCCAAGTTCTGCTGAGACTTCTCGAGCTTGCCCGCCGTGTTTTTGACCTTCCACATGGCGCTCTGCACCGTGGCGTGGTGCGACTTGGGCGCCTCTGGGCCTGCCTTGCTTGGGTCGGCCTGCCTGCCGACTCCCAGCTTCTTCTGCGCCTCCTCATCAAGCTGGACTCCGCGCTCCTCCAGCAACCGCAGCGCTGCTGCCAGCTTGTCGGCCTCGTCGTCCCTCCTGATCTCGACGACCTCCGCCTCGCGGAACCGCGCCCGCCGAGGCTTGCCGCCGCCGTGCACCCAGGGCGCCTCCGCGGCCGCCGCCGACTGCTTGGGCTCCGTCTCGGCGCTGGCCTTGGCGCCCGCCTTGGCCTTGGGCGCCACTGCCCTGGGCGGCCGCGCCGCGGATGGGGACGGGCCTGCCGCCGCCTCCACTGCCCGCTGCCGAACGGAGACTGGCGCGGGCCCCCCACAGCTCCTGCAGTGGAGCCGCGATGCCCAATTGGCCGCCTCGCCACAGCGGCAGCCCCAGGCTGGGGTCTTGGGCCCCGGGAGCACGGTGCCGCCGCCGCCCTGCGCCGCCGCCCCGCCGTGGCCACGCGGCCTGGTGCCCATTGCGTGAGCCAAGAGGGTTGCGGAGGCAAAGGAATGGCGAGAAGTCTGGTGATCGTTGCCAGTGCTCGCGCGCACACGGCGCTCTGAAGTATGTACGCACAAGACCCCCCCCCCCTGGGAGAGCCCAGAACGCCTCTTGAGCCAAAATGGCTTGAGCCAAAATGGCTACGGACCTCCTCCTCCTCCTCCTCCTCCTCCTCCTCCTCCTCCTCCTCCTCCTCCTCCTCCTCCTCCTCCTCCTCCTCCTCCTCGACGGGGGCGCTCGGAACGGGAAGGACCCCGCTCCGACCAACTGGCGAGGCGCAGGCTCGACGGCTGGAGGCTTCGGAGGGAGCAGGACGGGGATAAGAAGAGGGTGTCGGAGATTGACGACCTACCAGACCACCCCAACCCAACCCGAAGACCCGAATTTCGGGTTGGGGGGGTAAGGGTTCCACACGTGTTTTTTCGATGTTTCCCGACACCCCCCTACTGGAAATCGAAGGTAAATCTGAGCCTTCGGGTTGGGTTGGGGTGGTTTGGTGGGTGGTGAGAAATGGAGCAGCAGGAGGCTGAGTGCAGAGAGAGAGGGCGGGAACTGTAGACCCGCCAGGGATGAGAAGCAGCCAGAATGTGAGCGAAGCGTCCCCCACAAACCCCTGATACCCTGTTGTGGAAGCGTCTCGAAGACGTCAACGACACGAAAAGTGGGCGTGCGAATTGGCTGGCAACCGAACTTCCCTTGCTTCCCCCGCCCCAGAGCATGAGGAGGAGGAAGAGAAGGAGGGGGAGGGGGGGAAAGAGGAGAGAGGAGGAGGAGGAGGGGAAGAAATACGAGGAGGAGGAGGGGAAGGAATACGAGGAGGAGGAGGAGGAGGAGGAATACGAGAAGGAGGAGGTTTGAATGTGTGAGAGGGGGGGGGGAGAGGAGCGAGGAGGAGGAGGGGAAGGAGGACAAGGAGGAGAAGGCTGTCTCCGTCTCTCGCTTCCTCTCCGGCCGTGCCGGCTGCCACCGCGAGGACGCAACGCCACTCGCTGCCAGGCAGGAGGAGGACGGTTCTCGGGGGGAGGAATGTCACCCCTGAGAGGACACCATCTTGATGCCGACCGCCGCGCCAGCTTTTACTTCAAACCCGCACGCTGCCTCCAGAGACCCAAAGCCACAAAGCCTGGGAGGAGCCCGAAGCAGGGACAGAAGGGCGGAGAAGGGAAACGCCACGACGAGCAAAACTGACCATCGGCAGCGGTTCTCGGGGGGAGGGTTTTGCGGCGAGTGGCTGGCCGACTGAACCTGCATCGGCGCCGAATCCCAGTCTGCAAGCCCCTCGAGCACCGCACAGCCTGGTGGGCAACAGGCAACACGCGCCCCTGCTAAACAAAACACCCGAGGGGCCTTGTCCACCGCTGGGAACACTCGGCGTGGACCCGCCCCGCTCCAGATGCCGACGTGGCAAGGGCGGGGCGAGCGGAAGCGACGACGGGGGCAAATAGCCCAAGGGAGGCCAATCCATGTACGCAAGGGGGCTGATGATCCATGTGTTCGGCGGGGCCCCTCGGCGAATACGCGTAAAACTCGCCCCCGGGACATTCACCCTTATGGCCGCCACCGAGTATACACGACCTGCTGCACCTGAAGCCCCGTGGCAAAACTCTCAGGGGAAGCGCCGCTGAACGCTGCTCCCAGGAGGCCTGAGGTGGGGTGGGAGCGGAGGAAGAGGACGGGGGCTCAAGAGGGAGGGTGAAGGGAGGAGAAGCGGTCCCCTGCGAGGCCTGCTGCACCGACCTGCATTGCTACGAACGCTGCTGCTGAGGAGGGGAAGGAGGTGGTGGTGGTGATGGTGATGGTGATGGTGGTGGTGGTGGTGGTGGTGGTGGTGGTGGTGGTGGTGGTGGTGGTGGTGGTGGTGGTGGTGGTGCTGGTGGTGGTGGTCGTGGTGGTCGTGCTGGTGGTGGTGGTGGTGGTGGTGGTGGTCGTGGTCGTGGTCGTGGTGGTGGTGGTCGTGGCGGTGGTGGTCGTGGTGGTGGTGGTGGTGAGCAACCATAAGAGATGACGTAATCCAGCTGCTTACGAAGCGAAACAACACAAAAAAACGCAATGATAAGCAGCAGCGGTGGCGGGAGCACTCAAAAAACGAGGACGGGGAAGCTACAACTACAACTACAACACAAGACCACTCACATGCAGGCCCTCTGACCGCTCTCCCAGTCTCCATGCGAAAATATGCATCCTCTCTCTTACGCCATCCTCCTCGGACCTGGGCAAGCTCAATCCAGTCGATCTTCAGGGGTCGTAGAAACTAACAAACTGAAATCCCCAAATCGTCTACCACGAGAACTTACGGAATCCATGATGTTGGCTCGACCTTCCCGTTGCCCCCGAACGGCATGCTGTTGACAAATACAGGATAAACGTAAGACAATATGGAATCAGGATTACTAGACGCCCGTAGAAATAGAAAAAAAAAAAAAAAAAAAAAAAAAAAAAAGTCTTCGTCAAACGATTACTTCCAAGCCCGATGCCCCCTCCTCCTTCTTGAAACGTTCGACTCGCTTACGCACAGCCCGGGTATAGGATTCATCCGTCCCTTCTGGAAGTCGCGGCCATCACGCGTGTCTCGCCAGCTGCTTAGTTCGTGCCGCTCGCAGAGCAAGAGCGGCCCTCCTGCCGAAGCGTCAGATATGGGGAACGCCAGAGGCTGGCCGAGGAAGAGAGGCGGCGCATCAACGGGAATCGCGAAACTCGAGCACTCGACTTGCTAGCCAGCACGTCCTGAACAGCTCCCAGCGCCATCATCGTCGCGCATGTCTCGGCGCGAACATCGTGATCCACCTGCCCACGAGAGTTCATCCAAATACCAATGGCCCCCATAGCTTCGCCACGCGGGATAACCTCAACGGCCGGCCAAATGTTGCTCCAAGTATGCAGTGCACGTAGAATGTGTACCAATCGGCTAATGCGCTACCCTGGGAGATTCCATCCAACTACTCTCAGCGCCGACGCACGCCCTCCACTATTCATGAACATCTCCCATGGGAGAAACCAGAATCAACAGATTGTCACTCCAAGCAGTCAACGGCATAGAACTGCGGTTGCAAAGGCGGCACCACTTCGCACAGCGAAGCCCACAGTATGCAACATCAATCAACGGCACCCCCAGCTCGTCAGTTATACACATCTGCCATACAGGGCGCCCACTGTCAGAAAAGGCCACCTTGAAAAAACGCACGGCCCCAGGCAGAACTTCGAGGGGGGCCGCGAGCGACCGCCACAGAAGCAGCAGTCTCACCCCACAAGTGCACACTACATCGAACAGATCAAATCCCTGAGAAATCAAGCAGCACTAGCAACCGGAACACCACGACGTCGCAGCGATTGAAGAAGACGAGCCACGAGCGCAACGACAAGAACCATGCCCATAACGCTGTGGCCCTCACGATAGGCAAACTGCCCAGGGGCGCAATCCTTGATCTTCTCCCCGATAGGTTCAAGGAAGGCACCTCCCACCATCTTGGAATGGACCGGCATAGCCGCCAGAGGTCGCAATACACGGAACCAAGTTACCAAGGGCACCTGTGGCACCAGAGCCAGGTCACACAAAATACGCTTGACATCCATGCGAATATGGGGCCGCCTGAGTTGGGCGACCAATGAGACAGGCACGCTGGCGTTGCACCTCATGAGACAGGTCCTCAGGAAGTCGACGTGGAACGACGACGCAAAAAAACGCACCGCGAAGGCCCCTATCAAAGGCCTCCTTGAGCGACCATGTCGGGCCGTCGACCTCAAGCTGCTTCGATTGAAGCTCCATCAACGAAAGAGCCCCAGGCCACCGTTCACCACCACTCTCCGCCGAACACGGACAACGCATAACACGCGCACGTTGGAAGCCTCCGCGCAAGGAAGCGCAGTAATCAAGACTGTCCACAGCTTAATTCGCATGGGAGTCAGAAACTCGATTAAAACAGCGACGGCCATTACGAACGCGACCCCTTTCAAGCTCAGCCGTCGTAGCCAGCGAGGTGGAGCGATACAACCACGCGCGACGATCTAGGAAAGCCCATGGACCCGGCAACAGGCTAATGAAAAAATCACAGCCCCCCTCAATCACGAAATCACGACTGGCACGTTCATTCTAAAAGACAAGAGCCGCACTAAGCAGGAATAACAGTCCGCGCCACTCAGCAACGGCAGACGACGCCCCAGCAGGAAGGCGATGACAGTGCGACATCATTCCAGTGCCACTCTGATCGTAGAGTATGAAACCACACCCAGCATTCACGTCATCCCTCTGAGCCCCATCAAATTGCCCAACCCAAGCCCTACCGTAAGCTCCACGACCCGCCCCCCCACAGTCAATACTTTTCGGCATACTAGCGGGGCAGCGGCACCTTGCATAGCGAGAGCTCGAAGCACGTCGGGCACATTCACGTCGCCCCAGCAAGGGCTCGAGCGAGATACAATGAACTGTTTACTGCAGTACTTACTCCCAGCATCAACAGTCCCGAACAGACCAGTAACAGATCGATCTCGAATCCGTGGATCACTCAGCGCCAGTCGCCCTGAGTTGCCGGTGGCTTTCCTGCCCCGGCCACCAGCGCGCAAATGAGTCAAGACTGCCCGAGACAGCGACAGGCGCGTCAGCTCACGCAGCCTCCGCCGCTCAGCCAAAACAAGACACGCGCATGCAGCTTTCTCTCCTCGCGCACGCGCCAGCCTCCACTCCGCCTCAATGTCGCGCGGCTTCGCGCGATCCAACTTCGCCGCTGCGCGAGCACTCTGACCACGACCGCACGCGGCAGCAGCTTTGCCGGCGATGCTCGAAAAATGTTCCGTGACCGTATCAGACTGGACTTCCTGGATACTTCTATGCACGAACAAGTCGGGATCCCGCCACCCAATCGGCTCCTTCTTCCTCGGGAACAGGTTGGCAATCGCAATGTTAGAATACCATATAGTGATCCGCGGTCGTCGCAGCTGCGTCCAAGACTCGCGACTGCCGAACGAGCAGATGATTCGGGCACAGCATCATACAGCCGTCAATCGTTACACCCTCGTCCACACTGCGATCTGACCCACATGCAAATCCGATCGCCGTCGATGCTTTCGGGCAGGATGCGAAACGGAAAGTAAGTCCGCATTGATTAACCAGAACCGTGAGCCAGTCACCACGATCATACGCGCGCCACAGGGGAATCCACCAATGATATCAACTTCAGCACATGCTTCTCAAGGTCTCAATTCAGCATTGAAGCCGGCGCCGAGAATCAGTCACCAGGCGCATGCTTCAGTGAAACATTCTAGAGAAGATTTGAAGTAGTTGCGCAGCAGCGCTCCTCGGAACTGACCGGCAGGAAGTGAGTGGAGACGAACGGGGGGGGACTCAGACTCGATGCGCGCACGAGCACATGACGCACGCCAATGAGGAACAAGTGGGAGAAGTAGAAGAGAGTGAATGCGTCACCAATGGAGAGTAATAGCGCGTCCGCGTAGGTGCACTGAATCAGGAGACGCCACGACACCGCGTCCTTGCGACCTCACTGTCAACGGCGAGGAGACACCAAAAACTTCTCGCAATAATAGAACACCCCATTAACACTCACCCGAGACGAAGTCTTAGTCTCCAAGCCCCCACGAGCCACCCTGCAGCAATTGAAAGCGACGGCCTTCGGCGATTGAGTGGCCCTCTTCCCCCGGGACTTGGCGTCGCGTCGTCTAGCTTCGAAACGAACGGCCCCGCAAGGCCTGCTTACTGTTCTCGATCCTCTCATGGAAGATGTCGTTGGCTCGAATCTCCGACCGGTTGAGCTCCGCGCTGCAACTTCTCTATGTGAGACGGGCTGGCCAAGCGCAAGTGGGCCACGACCTCCCCTTCCCCAGTCGCATCTGGAAGCATGACATTCTTCTAACAGAAAACACGATTGGAAAGCCTGCCCTTACCTCCAGCCGAAGACAACACAGTTGCCATATTCACCGGGGCGGACGCCACCTGGCGCCGCTCCATCGCGCGATGCTTCTTCATCCAGAGCTCGGGCCAGGAAGCGAAAGACCACCAGCATCACCAGCAGCAGGAACGCATAACTCCCCACCACCACCAGGGCCCACGAAATTCCCCCTCCCCACACACTCACGATGCTTTCCCAGCGCCCATACAGCACGTTCATCACGCATATAGAAAGCAGCATGGTTCCCAGGAGACGCGCACCACCTTCGAGTAATACAATCAGGGCCGACCAGAGAGGCGACCCAGTCAAGATACGGCACCATCAAATCCTTCTCAGACGCGCCAGGAAGAACACCGATCACAATATTGAGAGGATCATCTCCCTGCGGGATAGCATGTCCAGCACCACGTGGCGCTGTCGCAGCAGCGGGCGCGACGCTAGCTGGCCCAGATCCTGCCGCAGATGACAGCGCAAGTATCATCGCATATGTCGCCGTCTTTCCCGCTGTTTGAGCCGACTCCGTCGCCTCGTCAGCTTCCGACGACCGCCAAAATCCCTTGTTCATGCCCATCGTATGCGTCATCGGATCAGCATCCGCCACCTGGCCAGAGAAAGCATTCGGCCGCGCCATCTCCCCACCGGAGTCTAGCATGCGAGAGGGGGGGGGCCGCTTGCTCCACGTTTGGCCATCTCTGCAATGGGCCACGGCGGACCGCCCGCGGGATGCGGCCAGGCAGCTGGCAGCCAGAATCGCCCATTCGCCCAGATGGAATGGAGGAACGGGAGTCCGCGCACCATGGGGGGCGAGTCGCGCAGCCACTCTAGGACGCATTCAGATGAGACGCGACACTGAGGCCCCCTCCGCATCGCAAGACGGGAAGAGCACGGACACTCGGCACTGGGTGACTAGAACGGCCTGGAGCAGATCGGGCGACAACATTCGGTATCGCGCCCGGTTTGCGAGTGGAGACCGCGGCGACATCGGCGGCGGCGGGCAGGGGCGCGGGGCGTCTGACACTCCGACGCGCGCGTGGAGGGCTCGCGTCGAGGGGCATGAATGAGGCGCGCCTGGCGCGAGCTGAAAGCGGGCAGGACCCCTGGGGGTGCGAGACCTGCGGGAGCTCCGACCAATATGCATGATATGTATATATATATATATGTGTGTGGAACGCAAAGGCAATGAGAAAGTTGGCTCTCTCGAGCGATGGGGAATCGTAGAAGCAGTCAATGTTATGAACACTCTCGGAGCCGTCCGAGGCAACGAAGGAGGGCGGCCAGGCGAGGAGGTGAGAGAGGCGAGGACAGACGAGATAGCGGGGCAGGGAGTCTGGGGCGCGAATCTCGACCCCGAGGCGTTCGTGAGCAGATCCGAAGTTACAGCGTGTCTGGGACAATATACCAACCAGATCCGACGTTTTCCATCCGCCAGCGAGAATCTCGAGGCGAGGCCACACTCGCGACGGCGCGAGGCTCGAGAGGACACCCCTGAGCCTGCCCCACCGTTCGGCGATCGCTGCACGCGCGAGGGGGGGCGGCCAGGGGGCCACTTCGCAAGACGGCGCGAAATGAGATCGGGAACGGAGTCGGGGAGCAGGGAGGCATAGAGAGACCGAAGGAAGAGGGTCTCTGGGCTGGGGCCGCTCTTCAAGCGGACCCTCTCGCCAGCGCCACGGGGGCCTCAGCTGCCTCCACCGCCGCCTTGGGGATCGCCCGAGAGGCGCGAGAGAGCACGACGCGAGAGGGCGGGATCTCCTGCCCTGGACTCAGGGCGAATTCGGACCAAGGGGGGTCGAAGGCTCTGAAGATCTGAACAACGCTGGATCTGCGCACCCAGATCCTAGGAGGCCACTCTTCCCCAGCGCAGTCGCCCAGAAACCCGGGGTCCTCAGCCGGCGCCCGAAGCCTCCCCCCGCGCCCCCGCCACGCCCGAGACGTCTTCCGACTGGCTCGCCGCGCATAAGCCACGCGGCTGAATTCGATGGGCACGGGCGCCGCCGTCGACATCCAACGAGCGACGCCAAGGAGCCAGCCACGTCGAAGCGAGTTCGGCGGAAGGCGCAGCAAGGCGCGCGGAGCGAGGCTTTCCTTTCGGCACGGGGGCAGGGCCAGGAGGGCAGAACTGGGCAACGCAGGAGAGACAGAGGCGACATAGAGATAGAGCCCCACGGAAACTGCGGAAGGAGCCCTGGACAGAGCAACCTCGCGACACCTCGACAACCACGTCTGCCCGGGGCCTGTCCGCCGGGCAGACAGGTCGGCCCCAGGGCCCAACAAGTCGCCCACATACTTGGCCTGGCCTTGGAGCAAAAAGCGCACCACACGGGGGCCCGACGAGCTAGCGTGGCCGCTGGCCCCGCACTCGCCTCAGCGTCGCACTCGCTCCACAGCGGCACGAAACAGCACATCGCAGGTTGAAGCTCGAGGGCCGCTGGCTTCTCGGCTTGCTGGAAGACCTCGCAAGGGCCTCGCACTGGAAACGCGCATCCCTACCGACCACATCACCAGCGCAACCCACAACCCTCGGCACAATTAGGAAACGCCACAATAAGACACCTCATCCACGCATCGAAGCCCAAGGCCCAGGGACTACCAGACAGCGCGCACCCGCGGGGCACGCCGGGCGCGGCGGGGAAGAGGGGCCCGGTCTTCTCGCCACTCGAGCGCGGCCGATCGCCCCACGGGCAATCGCAGCCAGCAGATGGTCACATGCGGGGGGGGCCGAGGAGCCCAGGGAGCCAATCGCCTGCGCCAGGGAAAAAGCCAGCTCGCCAAGACTCAGCGTCCAGAGCAACGAACGATGTGCCCGCCGAACTTTCTCCCAGCTGCGAAGCTTTCCTGGACTTCACGGGCGTCGCAAGCCACCGCCCTCGAGAGGCGGGCGTCGACGGCGGCGGCGACAGCCATGCTATCCGAACTTTTCAGCGCAAGAGGGCGCGTGCACTCAGGACTGCGCGCGCAGTCGACCAGGTCTGATACTTCTTCCCCCTCCGGGAGAAAGGCGAGCAAGCGGGCATTGAAAGACGGGGGCGGCGGCTCGTCCTCGGCCGCGCGCACCTACGCCCCGTGGAAAACTTCCGCGAGGGACGGGCGGGCCCGCCAAGCCCTCGCGTTGAGCCAATCAGGCCCAGGGGCCGGGTCCCTGGCCTTCTTGAAAAAGCAGCTTCAACATAGCATGGCCATTCAGGTTCAGCGCGTCGAGCGCGACAGCGCCATGGAAGGCCTGGATGTCGCATTCAGTCTAGGCTGCAAACCAAGACTCTATCAAACTTACAAAACTTATCAACCGCATGCAATCTGCCCAGCTCCAACATGTGAGAACTGAGGTCGCGCCAGAACGGCCCCGAAAAGTTCGCTCGCCCAGCATATGACATTCGCGCCTGCCGAGGGAGAGGAAACAAAATGGACTCCGCAGGGTAATATGATAGATTGGAACCCCCAGCAGCAATGAAGGTGCGACGCGGTGGATCACGATGAGCCTAAACTGCAGCCCCACCCAATGCACGGCGAATGGGCGCACGGCCTTCGTTGGAACTCTCGAAAACTGTAGATTATCATGACCTGCAGCTCCCAGCCTGTCGCAGGATGTTTGGTGGTGGTGAGCATCGGGCGTCCACGCTCCAAGACACGGTGCTTGACTTCTGGGATCGCACCCGCCCAAGCAGCGGCAAGCGTGCTCTCATCATGCCAGGGAACGGGGATCGCCACTCCTCCAATCCCAGCTCGTTCCATGGAAGTTTGTGCGACCTTGAAATGGATAGTGTATGAATTCAACGCGTTCCTGGGCGACTCCTCGAAACCATGGACCTCCTGAGCCAGCACCAGGCAACGCTGTCGCAATAGCTCTGCAATCATGTTGAGCTTCTTCCGCCTCCTCAACGAGCTGTTTCTGAGGAGTAGGCCGCGCGCACTCCCCGAAACTATGCCCAGCGACCTCGCAGATTCGGTGAGCTCCCACGGGGCCCACCTCCGTTTAGGACCACGACCAGCCCGATGTGTCAACCTCCCGCCATGGATCTTTGAACTTGGAGTTGGTGGCCTTCCACTTGGCGCCGAAGAGGGTCGCAGTGACCATGTCCCATGCCACCTTGGAGGGCCCCCCGGGGCCCATGACCTTGATCTTGGCCACCGCCGAGCCCGCGACGTAGACCAGCCCTTTGGGTCGCCTTGCTCAGCACTCAAGATATGCAGCTGCTCCACGTACCATTTCGAGCAGCTTCTTTGTTTAAACTTCGCGTCGTATGTCCCTTCCGTTCTTGTCGCCCTTGACGTGGAGCGAGACCGAGTTGCCCGTGACCGTCTTGACATTGAAGCGGCGCCACTCCCTGCCGCCCGTGAGCTTGAGGGCCGTCTGGAGGGCGCTCGCGCGGGCAACTCCCGCAGCTCCGACCGGGCATTGGAGGTGGAAGCGCTTCTGGGCGCCGTCGCCGATGAGCTTGACCTGGTCCGCCGCCACAGTGGCCGCCGTGAACCACACCCCCAGCGCCTCCATGACTTCACGAGGAGCAGCAGGCGCCTCGCAGGACAGCACAAAGAGGGCTGGATCAACAGGCCGGTTCCAATCGGCCAGCTTCGCAGGGTCGATCGGGTCCTGGATCTGGGATTCTGCCATGGGCAGGGTAGCTTGGAGCTCCTGGGCAGTGCGTTTGATCTATGAACTTTGGTTAGGCGGTCGGTACTTGCTTTGAGTAGCTTGACTTCCTCCCCCTGCGCCGCCAGGTTGGCCGCGTGCGTGGCGTTCTTGGCGTCGAAGAGGCTGGTGAGATCTTCGAGCACCGACTCCATGGCGCTGGCGAACGTGATCTCCACGTAGGCTTGCATCTTGCTTTTGAATTCGCCAAAGTGACGTTCCACCATCGCGTCCGCAGCAGAAGAAACCGAGGGAGCACCACCGGTAGAAGCAGCCCCAGCGCTGGCCTGCGATCCTCCGCTGCTGAAGCTCCTCCAAGGGCCCTCCTGTTCAGGTGCATCGCGCCGTGCGCGACGGTCCCGAGCTCGTTCGCCGCTACGACTCTTCTCTGCATGGCAACCGCCATCCTCGCCAGAGTCATCCTCGGAGGAGGAGCACCAGGAGGAGGAGGAGGTGGAGGAGAAGGATCGAGGAGAAGGATCGAGGAGGAGGATCGTGAGAGGAGGATCGAGGAGGATCGAGGAGGAGGAGGAGGAGCACGCTCGTGCATGGCAGGAAACGTGGGCGACGGGCAAAGCCCGCGGGATATGGAATGCGAGCCGTCGTCGTGGCCGGTGCCCGCTGGCGCACGACACGCCGGACATCCTCGTCATGGAGGTGCCCGCTCACGCCAAACTAGCTTGAGCCAAAATGGCAACGGAGAGTGGAGGAGGAGGAGGAGAGGAGGAGGAGGAGGAGGAGGAGGAGTGGAGTGGAGCAATCGGACGTAGTCCGTTATGGAGGAGGAGGGGAGGAGGAGGAGGAGGAGGAGGAGGAGGAGGAGGAGGAGGAGGAGGAGGAGGAGGAGGAGGAGGAGGAGGAGGTAAGAAGAAGCAAAAGAGAAGGAGGAGGAGGAGGAGGAGGATGAGAAGGAGGAGGGTGGACGAGGAAGGAGGAGGATGGCAAGGCCGAGCCGCTCAGCCTCCTCGCGACCTGGCGGCCAGTCTGCCCGCCCCCTCCACGCGCCCGCCCTGCTTGAGAGGGCGGGCGCCTCAAAAAAGGCCCCGCCGCGCCAGCTTCGTGGCGACGGGGCGGCACCGCGCTGTCCCGACGTGGGCAGCAGGCCCCGGCCCTCGCCTCCCCGCCCCTCGTCCTCGGGCTTCTCCTCCTGCTGCTGCTCCTCCCTCCAGGCCTCGGAGAAAAAAACAGCGAACGCTCCTGCCACCTTCGTCTGTCAACGCCTCCCCCCTCCCCCCAATCTTCAACGCCTCCTCACAATCGTGTTCAAGCGAACTTCTTCCAACTCAACACCACACAGGGGTAACACAAAGAGCATTGTGAGCAGAATGCTGGGATTTCGGGCAACATACTCCACATTATCTCAGCATCATCGCCATCGTCATCGCAACCATCACAAACCACCATTACAATCATCACCCTCATCCCGCTCATAACCATACGTCGTCTCCACCGCCTCCTCCGCAGCGTGCTCCCCCTCCTCCCCATACTCCACCACCTCACCTCCCACTCGCCCCGAGCTTCCAGAAAGCCATCCTCGCCTCCCCCTTGCCCTCGCAACTCGCGAGCGTGGACCCCTGCAGGCCTGGACCCTTCCGCTGTGACGGGCTTTCCGTTGATGGCCCTGCGGGCCCTGCACGGGCCCCCGAAGCCGAAAATTGCCAGACGCCCGCAGCCGTGGTTTCTGCCGCAACGCGAAGAGATCTGGGGAGCCCCTCGCCCTCCACCTCCAGTCGGCGACCCCGAAACGTGTGCTCTGCAAAGGGTGTGGTTTGCAACCAGTACCCGGGGGGGGGGCACCCTGGAGGGCGGACGGGGACTTCGGCAGGGCCCTCCGCCGCGCCCCGAACAAGGCCAGACGAGGACAGCGTCGTGCTCCCCAGGCCCCAACGGTGCCGATCGCACCCCCCCCCGGCGTAACCACACCCTAAAGTTGCGGATGCCACGACAATGGGCACCCTAACAGTCCTATCATTGAATTTATAACGAACAACATCAAAGCCGGATGGCTGTCCAACCCCAGCACGGGTGTGTTCGGGACCACGGGGCAGTGGCGCCAGCGGCGGGCGGCAACACCGGGCCCGGGGCTGGTGCAGGCGCCGGCAGCTGGCAGCCAAGGGCGGCGTCAGCGGGGGCCGGCAGCGCCATGGCGGCGCGGGAGGTAGGGAGAGCGAACGGGGGGGGGGGGGGGAAACGAACAGGGAGGAGGACGCCCCACCTGTGGGCCCACAGGTGGGGCGGCGGGCGCCAGGACGGCGGCGCGCACGCAGCGGGCGGCACGAAGGCCGGCGTGCGGACGGGCACCGAACAGGCGCAGGGAAGATTATGGGCGCGCCTCCCGGCGGGGTGGGGTCGGCCCGCAGCGGGAAGGGGGGGGGATGTCGCCACCGCCATGCGATGGCGCGGCACCGAACAGGCGCAGCGAAGCGAAGCGAAAGGGCAGGGGCCCCCTATGCGAGGAGAAGGCCTGCACGAAGAGGGCGGCCGCAGGGGGAGGCGGCTGGCACCGGAGCGGCGGTGGCGCGAAGAGCGCCGAAGCAGGAGAACCAGGGGCCGTCACTGGGTGCCCCTGGCCCGGACGGGCCGAGGGGCCGGCCAGGGGGGCGAGGCGACCAGTTGCAGTCGGGGCGGCCGCAGCAGGTGCGCTGCGCCAAAGCGGGAAGCATGGCGCCCCGCTCCGCAGCGGGGGGGGGCCGGCGGGCGGGCGGCGGGCAGAGCGAGCGAAAAGGGGGGAAGGGGGGGGGGGGGCGAAGGGCGAAGGGATGCTCAGAGGAGGACCGAGCGCGGACGCAGGCAGGGCGCGGGGCCTCGCGGACAGGCTTGGAGAGCGCGAGGGCGGCGCGGCAGGGCGCCTGCGGCCTCGAGGCGCCTGCTGGATATACAGGCGCAAAGGCATGGCACTGGGCCGAGGCTGCCGGGGGAGCGGCGCGGCTGCCGGGTCTGGACGGGCCCTTCCTTGCGCGGTGTTCCGCGCATGCCCGTGAGGCACGAACGCGCAGCAAGAAGGGCCAAGCCAGGGGCGGCGAGGGCGGCGGCTCGGGAGGCGCTGCCCGGACTGCTCGTTCCTCGCTGGGCCACGCGGGGTCGGCGCGTCGCTTGCCTCTCCCTGTCGGGTCCGGGGCCTTGCCTTCTACCCATGCCCCTGCCAGCAAGCTGCCCCATCCTTCCTGCGCGCGCGCCCCGCGCTGCGGGCCACTTGATGCGGGGCCCGCGAGCGCGGCACAGCCGTCGGACATCCAAGTTCTCGCTCGCTGCGCAGCTGGCAGACGACCTTCTGACACAAAAGTCGCCCTGTCCATCTGGATTATAGGTCGCTCCTGGCCGCCCCACCCGTTGGTCGCACAGAGCCTTCCAACCGATGACAAACATGGGGCCACATTCCCCTGAGATCCGACGTAGCGAAAAAATTGCAACATCGTGACAATCCGCGCCTGGAGCCCCGGAGCCCATCTTCCTGCGTCACTTTTCGAGCCGGATGGATCTGTGAGGGCCCTGGGACCCGTCAAAGGGCGAAAGCGCCCGGCTCGAAAGAGTGGAGTCGCCAGGACCTCAGGGCCCTTCGTGCGCCCGCGCGCGACCTCGGCCCACGTCTGGACGCGGTTGGCTCGGCAGCTCCGCGCGCCGCGCCTTGCGAGGCCGGCTGCGGAGGCGGCCGCCGGGGGCCCGGGCGGGGAGGGCGCACGCGGGGGGCGCAGACGCGGGGCCGACCCGATGCGCGGCCGCAGGGGGGCAGCCTGCGCGCGCGCCGGGATGCGGCCTCCCTGCTGGAGGCGGCGCGGGGGTCGGAGCGGACGCGTGGTCGCTCCTCGGTTCGGGGCGTCTCGCCCGGCGCGACCGCCGTCGAGTGCCCAGAGATCCAGCGCAACGGAAATCAATCAAGACGCGGAGGTTTTTCGCATTTTTCGGCCTCGAGGGGCCCTCGCCGGGCCCCGGGACCGTCAAAAAACGACTCAGGACGCAAAGCCGGTCCTGGGGAATGGGTCGAGACTTCCAGGGTCCCGTATTGAAAAAGTCACGACGTCGGATCTCTGGGGACGTTTGGTCGCTCCTCGGTTCTGGGCGTCTCGCGGGCGCGATCGCCGTCGAATTCCTGGGGCGCGCCCCCCTCGGCTATACCAGATCGGCGCGATCGCCCGGGCAGGGGCTGGCGCAGCTCGGCTCCACTGCGTCGCTGTGGCGCGAGAGGGCGGGCGGGTCGGGGGGCGAGAGCGCTCCTGCTCGTCGGCGGGGGAGACGGACAACCCAGAGATCCGATGTCGTGATTTGTTCAATACGGGGTCCCCGGAAGCCTCGACTCATTCCCCAGGGCCGGCTTTGCGTCCTGAGTCGTTTTTTGAAGGTCCCGGGGCCCGGCGAGGGCCCCACGAGGCCGAAAAATGCGAAAAGCCTCTGTCTTGATTTTTTCAATACGCTGGATCTCTGGGAATGCGTCGGGATTATCCGTGGACTTCACTCGCTCCACACAGCTATCTACTTTGCGCTCCAAAGGTTTCAGTGACGCGTGCATGATATGCCTGACGTCCGCCGTGGGGGCCCTGAAAAATCTCATGTTACTTGGCCCCAGCCCCTCTGACACAGCAGCTGGAGTCTGAAGAGCCTACAAATCAGCGCCATCCGACGCTTGTTTTTCCGCGCCGCCCT